>OZ024911.1:85541233-85613733 GCA_964017125.1 Flabesymbios commensalis
ACCATTAGAGATATAACCCTCAGAGATATAACCCTTAGAGATATAACCCTTAGAGATATAACCATCAGAGATATAACCCTCAGAGATATAACCCTTAGAGATATAACTCTCAGGGATATAACCCTTGGAGATATAACCCTCAGAGATATAACCCTCAGAGATATAACCCTTAGAAATATACCCCTCAGAGATATAACCCTTAGAGATATAACCCTTGGAGATATAACCCTCAGAGATATAACCCTCAGAGATATAACCTTCAGAGATATAACCCTCAGAGATATAACTCTCAGAGATATAACACTTAGAGATATAACCCTTAGAGATATAAACCTTAGAGATATAAACCTTAGAGATATAACCCTCAGAGATATAACCCTCAGAGATATAACCCTTAGAGATATAACCATCAGAGATATAATCCTCAGAGATATAACCCTTGGAGATGTAACCGTCAGAGATATAACCCTCAGAGATAAAACCCTCAGAGATATAACCCTTAGAGATATAACCCTCAGAGATATAACCCTCAGAGATATAACCCTTAGAGATATAACCCTCAGAGATATAACCCTCAGAGATATAACCCTCAGAGATATAACCCTTAGAAATATAACCCTCAGAGATATAAACCTTAGAGATATAACCCTCAGAGATATAACCCTCAGAGATATAACCCTCAGAGATATAACCCTTAGAGATATAACCATCAGAGATATAACCCTCAGAGATATAACCCTCAGAGATATAACCCTTAGAGATGTAACCCTCAGAGATATAACCCTTAGAAATATAACCCTCTGAGATATAACCCTCAGAGATATAACCCTCAGAGATATAACCCTTAGAGATATAACCATCAGAGATATAACCCTCAGAGATATAACCCTTGGAGATGTAACCCTCAGAGATATAACCCTTAGAGATATAACCCTCAGAGATATAACCCTTAGAGATATAACCCTCAGAGATATAACCCTTAGAGATGTAACCCTCAGAGATATAACTCTTAGAGATATAACCCTCAGAGATATAACCCTTAGAGATATAACCCTCAGAAATATAACCCTCAGAGATATAACCCTTAGAGATATAACCCTCAGAGATATAACCCTTAGAGATTTAACCCTCAGAGATATAACCCTCAGAGATATAACCCTTAGAGATATAACCCTCAGAGATATAACCCTTAGAGATATAACCCTTAGAGATGTAACCCTCAGAGATATAACCCTTAGAGATATAACCCTCAGAGATATAACCCTTAGAGATTTAACCCTCAGAGATATAACCCTTAGAGATATAACCCTCAGAGATATAATCCTTAGAGATATAACCCTCAGAGATATAACCCTCAGAGATATAACCCTTAGAGAGATAACCCTTAGCGATATAACCCTCAGAGATATAGCCCTCAGAGATATAACCCTCAGAGATATAACCCTCAGAGATATAACCCTTAGAGATATAACCCTAGAAATGTAGCCTAAGGTTACATCTCTAAGGTGAGTGTGAGAGTGCGTGGGTGAGTGAGTGAGTGAGTGAGTGAGTGAGTGAGTGAGTGAGTGAGTGAGTGAGTGAGTGAGTGAGTGAGTGAGTGAGTGAGTGAGTGAGTGAGTGAGTGAGTATGAAAGAATAAATGAAAGAATGAATGAATGAATGAATGAATGAATGAATGAATGAATGAATGAATGAATGAATGAATGAATGAATGAATGGCCAAGTGTACTATGTCACATAACCTAAGGTTCAGTCACTTGGCCTATACGTGGTTGACCTTCCTTCCAAGGCAAACCCTCGCCTTCTATGCTGAGCTACGCTCGGCTGGTGTGGCCTAATTGAGAGGGAAGATGGGTTGACAATGTTTACCAGGATCCCTGTGAAATATTAACTGAATTCTAGTTTGCGTAAGCAGCGCACGGCAGTGGCGGATCTAGGATCCAATCTTTGCTCTGGTGCCCCCCTTCTTCAGTGAGTAGAATGTGGCATGATAATATAGAGATGAATAAACAGGGCCATATTGATTCTGGATGAGACCTGACTGTATCAGTGATATCGCGTGCTACATGAATCCCCAACAAACACAAAACATTTGTATAACATTTGTACAACGTAGGCCCAACGTCTTCGACGCTGGTCCAACATTGTACAAATGTTATACAAATGTTTTGTGCTTACTGGATCAGCCATGGCGTGTGTACACACTGACAGGATCATTCCGGCTCACGGTGCCTCATGGGGTGGGGGGGGGGCCTGGTGCAGTGGCTGAAGCTGCCTGCTGGGATAGTCACATATCGAGGGTTCGAACCCCACTCTGGCCCTTAAGTTTAAAAAAAAAAATGTTTCTTATCCGCGCAATCGTAAAGATTCAGTATTGTGGGGAGCCTCCGTGACCGGAAGGTAGCGTGCTTGGCCTCAAACCACCAGGGCTCGAAATTCGAATTCTGTGTCTGGGCAATGTCATCTCATCAATATCACCATCCTCATGAGGTTCTCCTGGCCCAGTTTAACCTATATGTGCACAAATTCATTTCATTTTTTTCACGGTGCCTGATAAGATGTGTCAGTAGTGTTTTACATGTAGCTCAACACTGAGCGATAATACCGGTCTATATTCCTAGTCATTATTGATCTACCATGGTGGTTAGGGGGCCACCATCCAATTTCCGGGGGGGGGGGGGGCTGGAATTTTTTTTTTGAAATAAATAATTTCGGGCGGACTCTTGCGTGAAATAAAACAATCACTTCAACAACTGTTCTATATAAACATGTAATAAAATGTGAAATTTTCAGCGCGCTGCCGAGCCCGGTTGAAATAAATCATTTGCCCGAGAAAAAAACTCCAGCCCCCCCCCCCCCCCTGGATATCGAATGGTGTCCCCCTTATCTATATATACCATGGTGTGCTGACTGGACCAGCCAGGCTCACGGTACCTGATCCCGCCGCAGGTTTAGTCCGTAATAACAGACTCTGTAATAACTCAGCAGGCCCGAGACGTTGAGCCAATGTTGATTTAATGCTGACCCAACATTAAACCAACAATTGTTCAACGTCCCGTGGCTGCTGGGAATCATCACAAATAAAACACAAGATTTTGAACCATTGCTGTTTTAATGCTGGACCAGCGTCGCAGACGCTGGGCCAGCAATAAACCAGCAATGGTCCAGCGACTTTATTTGCTGAGTGTACATGTGCTGGTTGACCTACAGGACTGGTTGTTACCACTGCTCACATACTCCTTGTTGAGCCTCATATTATACATTGAATGAATGAATAAATAAATGAATGAATAAATGAATGAATGAATGAATGAATGAATGAATGAATGAATGAATGAATGAATGAATGAATGAATGAATGAATGAATGAATGAATGAATAAATGAATGAATGAATGAATGAATGAATGAATGAATGAATGAATGAATGAATGAATGAATGAATGAATGAATGAATGAATGAATGAATGAATGAATGAATGAATGAATAAATAAATGAATGAATGAATGAATGAATGAATGAATGAATGAATGAATGAATGAATGAATGAATGAATGAATGAATGAAAGTCAGTCAATACTACTTTACGTCGTTTTCTGCACAACTATGGCAATATCGCGACAGAAGTAAGCCCGAAAACTGGACTATGCCCTACTCTTCTCGAATGACTTCAAGGATTCTTCAAAGTTCACAGTGCCATGGACAGCACTGCACACTCCAGGCATTTGAACAGTTTAGACCACTCTACATTCACAACCTGGAAGACAAACATCCGAGCCGACCAGGACTCGAACCCAGTACATCTGAGTATCGAGCCACAGCCGGACCGAATGAGTCATCGAGGTCGGCTGAATGAATGAATGAATGAATGAATGAATGAATGAATGAATAAATGAATGAATGAATGAATAAATGAATGAATGAATGAATGAATGAATGCATGAATGAATGAATGAATGAATGAATGAATGAATGAATGAATGAATGAATGAATGAATGAATGAATGAATGAATGGGGATTTAAGCCACTTTTGTACACATAAAGGCTAAACTGGGCCAGATACCCTCCTGAGGATTGTGAGATGAATTATTTGATACAGGGCTTTAAATTTAAACCGTATCTGTATGATACCGAGCACGCTACCTCTCAGCCACGGAGTCTCTCCAAATATCGAATCTTTACTAGGAATAAAACCTTATTTTTCTAACCAAGAACATCAACCATTTCAGCGTGGGGACAGACTTTAGACGTCAGATTTTGACGTCAATAGACGGCAGATTCTGACGTCTAAAGTCGATCCCCGCACTGAAGTACAACAATATTAATACAGACCGTAGACCCTTAAGATACATGTTCAAATAAAGCGGAAAGAGCTAACTAAGAAATGTATGATGATTTAGAATTAAAAAAAAAACGTCCATGGTTCAAACAAACTGTCCGTGTCGTAAGGGTTAAGCCGTCATTTTAACCGTCCCAGCTCTCAGCTATTCACTCATCTTTATCCACCTTGAGACGTTAGTTGTTGCCGCAATTCACATCCCAAAGTGAATAAAATGTCTTGATTTGATAAAACACCCAGGTATTTAAAACAAAAACAAAAAACATTTGGTCTTTAGTTTTATAGAAAACTATTTCAGCGCCTTACGGTTTAAGCGAGAGGAATGGTGGCGTGAATGGTGGCGTGACAGTCGGTAGCGTTAACCACTACATCAGGCCCCATGCCAGTGATGATAGGGGCATATAGGGTAAACCATCCATAGCGCCTGACAGCATCATTTGATCAGGGGCAGGGGCCCTAGTGTAGTGGTTAGCACCGCTGCCTTTCACGCCAAAGTTCGGGGTTTGGTTCCCGGTCTCGGCGGTTTAAAAGAAACAAAAATGTTTCTTCCCCATCCACGTGTGAAAGTCAGTATTGTGGGGAGCCTCTGTGACGGAGAGGTAGCGTGCTCGGCCTCAGACCGCCAGGGCTCGAATTTCGAATCCTGTGTCTGGAGGACAGTGTCATCTCAATCATCTCACGATCCTCAGGAGGTTCTCCTGGCCCAGTTTAGCCTATATGTGCACAGAGGTGCCTAAAGCCCGATTCATTTCATTTTTATCATTTGATTGAGAACACAATTATCTGATTATATAATGTGGACGACGAATCAGCACATGCAAACACGAGACGTTGAGCTAATGTTGGCTAAATGTTGGGCCAACGTCTACGACGCTGGCTCAGCATTTAGCCAACAATGGCTTAACGCTTCGTGTTTGCTGGAATTAACACCTGTCCTGCTGTCGGCTCAAACCAAACATGGTGAAAAAAGTGGTGATAGATTTTTCGTTTTTGAAATTATTTGAGGAGTGGGTAGGGAAATCTGAATGGCCGAGCGGAAGCGAACCTTGGTGTTATCCAAAAAATAATTGCATATCCCAGCAAACACGGGGCATTCACCCAATGCTTTTCAATGTCAGGCCAGCGTCTAAGACGGTGGGCCAACATTGAAACAGAATTGGGTGGATGCCCCGTGTTTGATGGGATGAATTATACTATTCTGTGAAACGCAGTGACGTCACCGGAAACCGTTTTGAATGGGAACTCGGCGAAAACAAAGTTTTATAAGACCCCCTCCTCCATACTTCATTGTATCTGCTAACTCGGTGACAACAATGGAGGTCAAGGCCATTGAGTTTCACAGAATAGGGCCTATGTAGGCCTACAGTGTGTATTGTATTTTCTTAATTGACCCATATCGACCAATGACATGCCTGATATGACTGAGCAGGAGAATACGACCCCCTCCAAAATAAATGAAATGAATGGGGTTTTAAGCCACCCGTGTGCACATATAGGCTAAACCAGGCCAGGAGAACCTCCTGAGTAACATGAGATAAATGAGATGATCACGCCCAGCACTGAATAATAACACTTTTCCCCGGTCGATGCAGCTCAGGCCGCGGAATAGTACTGTATTCCGCTGGTGAACACACGGGTCAAGCCGGGTGATCACTGGTCATTCATATCCCAGCATTTACCTAATGCTGGACCAATGTTGGTCCACCGTCTACGACGCTGGACCAACATTGGTCCAACATTGGGTGGATGTCTCGTGTTTGCTGGTCATTGACAGATGGCCAGTATATGACATATGAGATATAATGGCTGCAGGTGTGGGCGATAATCAATCATAGAGGCTAATTATATTGTGACAGATGCAAACAACAGTAACTGGTCACCATTTATATAAAGAGTTACTCTTATTTGACTTTGCATGGAATACAGCAGTAACAGCGTGTTTTCCAAGTCGGCAGTTACTGATGTTAGTCCACGTATGGCTGTGTTATGCCCGTGTATTGATCTCTATTCATTTATTGATCGACTCACGAACGCTCATTGTTTTTCCACAGCGCGTTGAGTAAAATGTGGTCATTTCTGAAATAAATCACTCCTATTTTTGCATAGCTATAAATGTGTAGTCATAGAAGTATGTTTATGTTTTTATCGCTATTAATTCGTGCCTTTATAGACCTGGTGGTCGATATTGTCTAGCCCGGGACCGTAAAATATTGAATGGGTGAATGAATGAATGAATGAATGAATGAATGAATGAATGAATGAATGAATGAATAAACGAACGAACGAACGAACGAACGAACGAACGAACGAACGAACGAACGAACGAACGAACGAACGAACGAACGAACGAACGAACGAACGAACGAACGAACGAACGAACGAACGAACGAACGAACGAACGAACGAACGAACGAACGAACGAACGAATAAATGAATGAATGAATGAATGAATGAAAGAAAGAATGAAAGAAAGAATCAACAAACGAACGAATTATTTTGAATGAATGAACGAATAAATGAATGAAAATTAATCAAAGGAGATTACATTTTTGATCAGCATGACAACTAAACTTTTTGATGTAATAAAAATAGTTCCGCAGAATATTTCAAATGAATATAAAATAAACATTTCTCAGTAATGAATGATTTAGACTATAATTCCAATGAGTATTTTCAGATAAACATGCGGGTGAGATGGATATTATGCCCTGCATTATATTATGCCATACGTTATATCACCCCTTACAACGCTGAACGATTTTTGTATAAACCATGGAGACCAATACCCTGATGACATCGCAAGGCTCTGACACAGTGACCTCCATTTTTAAATGTAATAGTCCTAATACGATCAAAAGTTTACGCCTGCTGAAAATGGCCGAGTTTTCATAGGCACTTGCGCGAGGGTCGTTTTCACACAGCTGGCTGTGTAGACAAAATGGCGGTCAGTGTGACTGGGCCTCGCGCAGTAAATGAGTTAGGCTGCCCAGTCATACCGGGTAGGAGACCAAATGTTTTTTTCAATTTGAAACCATCCTAAATGTCTTCGTCAGCTCTTTTTGCTTCATTTGAATATCTCTATTATGGGTATAAGGCCATTATATACATATTTGTATTCTTTCAATGCAGGGATCGACTGTAGACGTCTGAAACTGACGTCTACAGACGTCAGATTCTGACGTCTAAAGCCGGTCCCCGCACCGTAAGGTCAGATTCTGACGTCTAAAGCCGGTCCCCGCACTGTAAGAGTTGATATTCAATAACCACCATCCTGATGAGAAAACATCTAACACGATACATTGAACCAATGTTGGATTAATGTTGGTCCAGCGTCGCAGACGGTGGACCAGCATTAATCCAACATTGGACCAGCGTGTCGTGTATGCAGTTGATGTATTATGTCATATACTTAATATTCCACGAGCACCTTCCTACGGTGTCATAAGGGTGCGTTATATAATCATTATGCTATAGAGACGTGTTTACCTGCTGGCGAATATACAGGTCTGCAGACTGCAGGACAAACACGGAAAATTATGCAGATGAATAAATCATTGACACTTTCGGTGCTGGGAGCGATTTCTGACGTTATTATCATACGTCAAAATACGTCGATCTCATCACCATCACTGAAGGGAATAATATTTGTAATAGCCATGCATAGACCCATAACATAGGTATTCAAATGAGGCGGGATGAGCTAACCAAGACATTTACATCATTTCCTCCCCAGTTTATTTCAAATTATTTCAGCACTATTGGGTGAGTGAGTGAATATTGCTTTTCGTCGCTTTCTGCATATTGGGGCAATATCGCGACAGAAGCAAGCCCGAAGCCGGGACTATGCCCTACTCTTATTTCGAATGACTTCAAGGGTTCTTTACAGTGTCTCAGAGAATATTGGCACGAGTGACTAGAGTAGGCTAAATCGGGCTTTGTATTTTTTTCTTTGTCGTGGACTAGCAGGGCATGCCACTCCTTTTGTAATCAGTGTTTTGTTTGTGGCAAAGCAGAGAGACAGATCCGAGCAAACGTGTTACATTCACCCAATGCTGGCTCAATGCTGGACCACCGTCTGCGACGCTGGCCCCGACATTTAGCCAACACTGGGTGAATGTATCATGTTTGCCGGGAGCTGAATGGATAACGCTGTAGACACATTAATTAATTAATTAATTAATTAATTAATTAATTAATTAATTAATTAATTAATTAATTAATTAATTATTTAATTAATTAATTAATTAATTCATTCATTCATTCATTCATTCATTCATTCATTTATTCATTCATTCATTCATTCATTCATTCATTCATTCATTCATTCATTCATTCATTCATTTATTTATTTATTTATTTATTTATTTATTTATTTATTTATTTATTTATTTATTTATTTATTTATTTATTTATTTATTTATTTATTTATTTATTTATTTATTTATTTATTTATTTATTTATTTATTTATTTATTTATTTATTTATTTATTTATTTATTTATTTATTTATTTATTTATTTATTTATTTATTTATTTATTTATTTATTTATTTATTTATTTATTTATTTATTTATTTATTTATTTATTTATTCATTCATTCATTCATTCATTCATTCATTCATTCTTTCATTCACTCCCCCAGTGTACGCGAGGCCTAGTCTAACCCCTAAGCTACTAAATAAAATAATTAAAATTTGCATCCACTTGAAGTTGTGTCTCGCTACCGCGATCCACAACTTCAAGTGGATGAAAATTATTCATATTTGTTTAATTTGAGACCAAACATTTGCAAATGTTGCTGTTTAAACGTTTATTTCATCCCCAATAACAGTGATGTGATCGACTAATAAAACAGGTTACAAACGACTGTGGTCATTCATAGCGGTAAAGGTGTCAAGATAAGACCATCGCCTGCAACGCTGAACCAACATTAAGCGAACATTGGGTCAACGTCTCGTGTCTGCTAAGTGCACCTGTAGACACGTTATCGAACCTGGATCCTGACAATAGGAAGACCCCCCGCCACGCTACAGGAACCCCACCACGCCAGACGTATAGGCTTATTGATTACTCCCTGTGCTCATGTCACAATGACTAACACGGCAGCTCAACAACCCAGCAGCCACAATGTTGTTTTAAGGTTGGGCCAGCGTCGCAGACGGTGGACCAACGTTAAACCAACATTGGGACAATGTCTTGTGGTGCTGGTACTGGACGTCGTTGCAGACGTTGGACCAACATTTAAACAACATTGGGTTGAAGTGTCTATTTTTGCAGGGACTAGTCGAGTTTATAATCCACAGCATTGTTGATCGCCTCTCTTTGAAGTCAGCCCGGCAAAATGAATGAATGGAGATTTAGGCCACCTTTGACATATAGGCTAAATTGGGCCAGGGGAGTCAACACGTTAAACATCAGCCGCTGTGCTTCTGCCAGTGGCGGATCCAAAGGAAGGGGCGCAGCCGGCGTGTGCCCCCCCCCCCCAAGCCGCGAATTGCTGGCGCAATTTTCGACTTGAAGTGAATGAAGAGGATTTACAAAATCACCATGTATTGGTAAACCAGTTTCATGGAAATTTTAGTTCTAAAACCCTTTGTTGTAGGAAAATTAAGTGTGTTTACAGGGATGTAAAATGAAGCCTCAATGCATCGTGAGGACTTAAAGGGTTAAAGGGTTAAGAGTTAATTTAGCTTGACGTCTGTGACGTTGGTGATGTTGGCCCAGCATTGGCCGGGCGTTGGTGACGTTGGCCCAGCATTGGCCGGGCGTTGGTGACATTGGCCCAGCATTGGCCGGGCGTCGGTGACGTTGGCCCAGCATTGGCCGGACGTTGGTGACGTTGGCCCAGCATTGGCCCGGCGTTGGTTCAGTGTATGGATCCTCTGTATGGATCAATCCAGGAGTGATTGTTAGTCGTGATCATTGATGAGCAGCTCGTGCCTGGTGAGTAAATGGCCTGGATAAACAGCGGCACGCGGGGGGGGAGGGGGGGGGGGCTAAGGGCAAACCAAGGTGACCTCCTAGACTTGCTCCGGTAATCAGATTTCTAAGTAACAAAGTGTTTCTTCCCCACCCACTTTTAAAGATTCATCAATATTGTGGATAGCCTCTATGATCGCGAGGTAGCGTGCTCGGCCTCAGAACACCAGGGCTTGAATTTCGCACTCTGTGTCTGGAGGGCAGTGTCATCTTATTCATTTGACCATCCTCAGGATGTTATACTGGCCCAGTTTAGTCTAAAATTTACACAAAGGTGAGCTAACACCCTATACGTTTAATTGTTCGTTCATTCGTTCCTTTATTCGTTCGTTCTCTCGTTCGTCGTTCGTTCTTTCGTTCGTCGTTCATTCATTCATTCATTCATTCATTCATTCATTCATTCATTCATTTAATTATTCATTCATTCATTTAATTATTCATTCATTCATTCATTTATTCATTCATTCATTCATTCATTCATTCATTCATTCATTCATTCATTTATTCATTCATTCATTCATTCATTCATTCATTCATTCATTCATTCATCCATTCATTCATATATTCATTCATTCATTCATTCATTCATTCATTCATTCATTCATTCATTCATTCTTTCATTTAATCATTCATTCATTCATTTATTCATTCATTCATTCATTCATTCTTTCATTCATTTATTCATTCATTCATTCATTCATTCATTCATTCATTCATTCATTCATTCATTCATTCATTCATTCATTCATTCATCCATTCATTCATTCATTTATTCATTCATTCATTCATTCATTCATTCATTTATTCATTCACTCAATCATTCATTAATTCATTCATTCATTCATTCATTCATCCATTCATTCATTCATTCATTCATTCATTCATTTATTCATTCATTCATTCATTCATTTATTCATTCACTCAATCATTCATTCATTCATTCATTCATTTATTCATTCACTCAATCATTCATTCATTCATTCATTTATTCATTCACTCAATCATTCATTCATTCATTCATTCATTTATTCATTCATTTATTCATTCATTCATTCATTCATTCATTCATTCATTTATTCATTCATTTATTCATTCATTCATTCATTCATTCATTCATTCCTTCATTCATTCATTCATTCATTCATTCATTCATTCATTCATTCATTCATTCATACATTTGATCTCGGGGTTCATCAATAATCTACCGCCATAAAGGCGATAGATACTCGTTATCGCGGCTTACAACAGATGAGGGTGACTTCATGAACAATGATGGGTACTACTATACAGCAAATATACCAGGCTACCAGGGGCCTTTATTCTCGTACAAGTTACGATATATCATAGGCTTCTGATTGGTCGAGATGGCCATCTCGACCAATCCGAAGCCTACGATATATCGTAACTTGTACGAGAATTCGGGCCCTGTCTCAATATAAATTCAATATGGCCGTCATTTTCATTATAGAAGATCTCTATTTCCCTGCTATACATGTAGCTTGGCTGAGAAGCCAAGTATGCTGCAGGGAAGATGATTAATTTCACATTGCCGTCATAATCATATTGAAGCTCTCTATATGGATGTTGCTCAGGGGTCTTTGTCTGGATGTCTTCCTGGATGTAAGAGGCAGAGTCAGTCAGCATCCCCCCTCCCCCCCCCCTCCCTGACAGATCCAGGGATGGGGTGGATGCGTGCGCCACGACACCCTTTGTTTCTCATAATAACAGCGACAATGACCGTTTCTCTCCTAGGGCCCTAGGAGAGAAACGGTTATTGTCGCTGTTATTATGAGAAACAACTGGATATAAGTGACCTAGCAGAACAAGGGTTAACGTATTCATATATATATATTAACCTTTGCTCTGCTAGGCCACTTTATGCGTTAACCCTTTCTTTGCTAGGGCCGTATGTATATGCTTAACCCTTTCTGTGCTGAGGTCGTGCATAGGTATACGCTTTATCCAAATAATATTCTAATATCTTGCTTTGATCAAATCATTCAATTTGTGAGGTGTTTATTCATCATAAATATTTGTTTCTACTTTAAACTGGAATTTACGTTAGTAATTCCAGCTTGGAATGAATGAGAGGTGTTGATGAGAGCGCTAAATGATTGTAAATTCTGTGAAACTCAATGACCTTGACCTCCTTTGTTTTCACCGAACTGGCTAATACAATGAAGTATGGGGGAGGGGGTGTTATATAACCTTATTTTCACCGAGTGACGTCACTGCGTTTCACAAAATAAGTTCACAGTCGTTTTGGCAATTCTCCCTGACCAACTGGGAGATGAGAGAGTTATGTATTGTTTTTATGTCGGCTCAACGTTGGGACAGCTTCGCAGACGGTAGCCCAACGTTGAGCCGCCATAGAAGTGATTGTCGAACTAAATACAAATATTACCATAATTTATAAAAAATGTTTATGAAATTATTCTGGTGTCAAGCTTAGTAATGATGTTGACATCCTGATGTACACAACAACTTGATTACAATTGCATGTTTGTACAAATATTGTATATATGTGTATATAAAACCTAATAAACGAACAATATATATACAGCATCCAATGTTCTAACAGGTTTATTCTCTTACCATAGGGGTATTTTTTTATTAATTAATCGGGACTGTTGCCTTCCCATGGCAGAGACCATACATGCTACCTTTGCATGGCAGAGGCCATGCATGTTACCTCTCTTTGGCAGCATCTGGTTTGTGAACTGGTACCCTGGAGGACCCACTGGGTAAATCCTCTCTCTTCGAGGTCACGCACGTTACCTCTATGTAGCTTAGCCTGGACGCCCCCCCCCCCCCTGGTCCGGCTATGAGACGTCATGTAGGCTAATTTAATCAGGACCAGACAAACATCAGTAACTGCTTACTTGATTAGTAAATAGTTACTGCTGTTTGTCTTTGACCCGCAGGATTCTCTTCTGCCATCGAGTACTGGCATACTGACCACCGAGCAAAGACAAACAGCAGTAACTGATTACTTAAAAAGTAAGCAGTTACTTGTAAAGTAAGCAGTTACGGCTGTTTGTCTTTGAGCTGCAGGATTCTCTTCTGCCATCGAGTACTGGCATACTGCCCACCGTGCAAAGACAAACAACAGTAACTGCTTACTTGTAAAGTGAGCAGTTACTGTTGTTTGTCTCTGAGCTGTAGGATTCTCTTCTGCCATCGAGCACTGGCATAATGACCGCCATGCAAAGTAACCGCTTTTACTTGGAAAGTAGCCAGATACTGCTGTTTGTCTTTGCACAAACAGCAAATTTTATCTCTGGGTTTGTTGCGAGAAACAGATGACAGACAATTGTCGGTTATTTTATTTTATGTGTACATATCGTAAAATTTAAAATCTATACTATGTATTTTTAAAATAGCATGTACACAAAAACACTGCTATTTAAAAAAAAATACTAAAATAATAATAATGATATTGTACCATTTTTGCATGTTTTAGCTGGAAGTCAAATAAACAATAAACAATAAACACATAACATCTGACATACATGAAAATAAACTCACCACTGTAAAGCGGCAGATATGACCCGTATACTCTTTAAGGGCGGGGATAGACTTTAGACGTCAGAATATGACGTCTATACACGTCAGATTCTGACGTCTAAAGACGGTCCCCGCACTAAAAGATTTAAATATTTACAGTGGCCGTAGACCCGTAACATAGGTATTCAAATGAAGCGGAAAGAGCTAACTAAGACATTTATGATGATTTCAAATTGAAAAAACCCTTTGGCTTCCACGGTTTATACAAAAATATTTCAGCTCTGTAAGGTTTAATAAAAAGGTAACTATAAGGGAGCGACGATTAAAAGATCGCGACCGTAAAATGATTAATTTTCGCCGTTTGTTTGTCCCCAATTCTTGTTTTTTTCACGTCAGATTCTGACGTCTAAGGGGGCCACCATTCAATTTTCAGGGGGGGGGGCTGGAGTTTTTTTGAAATAAATAATTTCGGGCGGACTCTGCGTGAAATAAATAATTTACTTCAATAACTTTTCTATATAAACATGTAATAGAATATGAAATTTTCAGCGCGTCGCCGAGCCCTGTTGAAATAAATAATTTGCCCACGACAAAAACTCCAGCCCCCCCCCCCCCCCTGGATATCGAATGGTGGCCCCCTAAATCGATCCCCGCACTGTAGCGTGGCGGATTTTCTGGTATAGTAGTCATACACTCAGGTGATATCAGACGTTGACCCAATGCTGGTGAACGTTGGTCCACCGTCCCCAACGCTGGCCCAACTCCCTATCAGTATTGGATCCAGTATTGGTGATTTCTAAGACATGGACACAGGTGGTCTGAGAATAACATGCCAGAGTTGTTTTCGTCTTGCGGCTTGGGGTTGTTTTCGTCCTGCCTGCCAAGAGAACGTGTTAATCCTTGGTATGAATGGCCGGCTGGCCGGCTGTACATGTTGTAGACCAGGCTAGAGGTGTGTATTAGGCTCTGTTATAGTGTTAGTGAAAACAATAACAACTACGAAAATGAAAATGAAAATGCCTCAGAGACCGGGTCGTTTGGATGTTCCATTTAATAAGGAGCCCCTGTACTAATGAATGGTGATACATGTTCCGATGATTGATTTATTTCCAAAGGATTCCTACTTAACCTTTTCACTACCATACATGACGGAAATTTCCGTCGTCATCGTCAATGAACGTAACCATAAAATGACACAAATTTTCGTCAAATATATACTACATTTATGTATTTTTTGTCATTTGAAGCTGGAAATTGCGTTAGCAATTCCAGCTTCAAATGACAAAAAATAGAACTCCTACACCAGTATATCTGGATCCTGGCATGCACCCCGGCCTGGAAGTCAAAGGGTTAATGAGCTCCTGATATGATGAACAATACGTAACACAAGTCGTGTATTCTTTTTATAAAAAATCATGCGCCATTTTCATTTTTTTGAAATACATTTATTGTCATAAATTTGAGGCACTTGATGTTGTGGATCGCGGTAGCGAGACACAACTTCAAGTGGCTGAAAATAATTTATTTCATATTTCTTGATCTAGTAATAGTATTTTAATCATTTAAGCAAGAGTAGCTGTTAGACCAGATTTGCTAACTATTATTTAGCTATAACCTCCACCAGGAAAGTTATGTTTCTGGTCTTGTTCGTTGGTCTGTCCGTCTGATTACCTAGAAAGTAATAAACGGATTTGCATGAACTTTTTACCTGGGGATCCGATCCGAATCGCACGGATTTGCATGAAAATTTTACCAGAGGTGTGTCTCGGGCCAAGAAGCAATCCATTACATTTTGAGGATGATCCGGATTATTATCATTAATTTTGGAGAAGGTTTGCAGTCAGTACACCTCCCTGCTCTGACTGACTGACTGACTGACTGACTGACTGACTGACTGACTGACTCACTCACTCACTCACTCACTCACTCACTCACTCACTCACTCACTCACTCACTCACTCACTCACTCACTCACTCACTCACTTGACTCATCGTCTAGTTGTTTATTTATTTAACCCGGTACCGATTATTTTCGTTTTTTACATTTTTTCTTAGCATATTGCATATCAGCTTTTAAACATGTTGAATATAAAACGTGACACCAATCAGCAAGATTTGAAAATTAGTTGACCTCCATTTTGTCAAATCTGACAAATTTTCACCCACTTGTAGTTGTGGATCGTGTCAGCGAGACACAACTACAAGTGGGTGAAAATTCAAATTGAATAATTTGGCGGTTAAAAGGTTAACTTTTGTATGACATGTTTATTCGTTATGAATTGCTGTAAAAGAGAAACCAGCAGCATCTGACACACAGTGGGACTGTTCTTCCCAGGTCTTTACTACTATATAGGACAAACTCATCCCCAGGCCTGTGATTCACAAGGGGCAGCAGCTGGCCTGGGAGACTGGGAGGAGCCGTGGGGAGCCACACACAATAAAACGTGAGCCGTCGATTGGGAAATGCGTTTTATTGTGGAACCAATGTTTTTTTAACATGGCACTGACTGAGAACGATCTCCAAAACCCAAATATCCGGAGAATATCCACATCACGTCAACGATGTGGCGGAAAACGATCTGAGCATGGTTTAATGTAGGTAGATATTACTGTGAGCATGGGTAAATGTAGGTAAATATTACTGATTCTAATAAATATATTATCGAGCTGATTAATCACGGAGAAGTAGTAATATAAGCATCTAAATGAAGGTATGCACGTTTCTGTACCGTCTGAATCTGTGGCTGTAGCTTTCTGTTTCCGTGACATCGGGGCCCTGTAGAGGGGGGGGGGGGTGGATGGGTTGACTCAGTCCTCTCATTATGATCCATGCGGTTCTCTCAGTCTCCAGGATTCACCCCCTCCCCCTCCCTGCCGGGAACTGTTGCCTGGCAACACAGTCACCCTGTTCGCTACCTGTTAGCAAACACTACATGTTGAAGCATTGATGTTTTTAGTGTTGGGCCAGCGTCGCAGACGTTGGTACAGCATTAAAACATCATTGTTTCAACGTGTAGTGTTCGCTGGGGGTTAACATGACCAAGAAACACTAGATGTTTAACCCTTAAAGCGCTAAATATTTTTACAAAAAAAACATGGGGAATTAAGGGTTTTATTCAATTGGAAATCATCATAACTGTCTTAGTTAGCTCTTTCCGACTCATTTGAATACCTATGTCATGGGGTTACGACCATTAGAAATATTTTTACTCTTACAGCGCGGGGATCGACTTTAGTCTTCAGAATCTGACGTCTGTAGACGTCAGATTCTGAAGACTAAAGTCGCTCCCCGCGCTGTAAGGGTTGAACAATGTTGGTCCAATGTTGTGTCAGCATCGCAGACAGTGGCCCAGCATTGGACCAACATTGAGTAAACGTGTCGTGGTTGATGGGTGCCCAGCATACAGTGCTTAAATAATAATGGCAATATCGCGACAGAAGGAAGCCAGAAGCCGTGGCTATGCCCTACTCTTATTGACTGACTTCAAAGATTATTATAAGACGCATTACCACAGACATACAGTGCTCCAAACTGTTCAAAGCCATGGGGTGAGCAAGGCCTGCAGCCACGACACGTTAATGTTGTGTGATCTCAACATCTTGTGTTTGTTAGAAGCCATGCGTTGTTATTATAAGCTTTCTGTAACGTTATAACCAGTTTCAGCAAGGAATATATATATTCCTTGGTTTCAGCACGAGCTCTGGATTTTTGACTAACATGTAAGGCGTATCCGCTATCCCAACAAACACGAGGCGTTGACCCAATGTTGTTATAATGCTGGGCCGACGTCAAAGACGGTGGCCCAACATTAAAACAACATTGGGTCAATGTCTCGTGCTTGCTCGGATGACGCCGTAGCAAACCAAAAGACGGTAACTGCTTACTTTTCAAGTAAGCCGTTACCGCTTTTCGGCTTTGCATAGTAGTATTGTGCAAAGTGAAAATAAGCGACAGCTTGCTTTGAAAATTAACTGAATAAAACATAACAGGAAGGATAAAACACCAGACAGTCTAGAACAACAAGATCTATCAGGTATATGTGTTGTTCCTTTCAAATATAATACAGTGCGATACAGTACGATATGATACGATAAAATAAAATAAAATTTGATGCAGTGACAACGGCAATGACAATGACAATGACGATGACAATGAAAGTGACAATGCCAATGTCGATTTAACAATGTCAATGACAATGATTTTTATCCATGACCTCAAACAATGAAGACGAAAAATCCTACGATACTATAAGATACGATACGATACGATACGATACGATATGATACGATGCAATATGATATAATAATACGACATCATGCGATAAAGTAATTCGATTCGTATTCAAAACGATTTTCTACCATACAATGTAATATGTTGCGATGCAAATCTATGCAATGCAATGCAATTCAATGCAATGCATTAATAATAATAATAATAATGCATTAATTAATTAATTAATTAATTAATTAATTAATTAATTAATTAATTAATTAATTAATTAATTAATTAATTAATTAATTAATTAATTAATTAATTAATTAATTAATTAATTAATACATTCATTCATTCATTCATTCATTCATTCATTCATTCATTCATTCTTTCATTCACTCCAACATTAATATTCATTTTAAATTCATTCATTCATTCACATTAATTCGTTCGTTTGTTGATTCTTTTATTCATTCATTTATTCGTTCGTTCGTTCGTTCGTTCGTTCGTTCGTTCGTTCATTCGTTCGTTCGTTCGTTCGTTCGTTCGTTCGTTCGTTCGTTCGTTCGTTCGTTCGTTCGTTCGTTCGTTCGTTCGTTCGTTCGTTTATTCGTTCATTCATTCATTCATTCATTCATTCATTCATTCATTCATTCATTCATTCATTCATTCATTCATTCATTCATTCATTCATTTACCCATTCAATATTTTACGGTCCCGGGTTAGACAATATCGACCACCAGGTCCATAAAGGCACGAATTAATAGCGATAAAAACATCAACATACTTCTATGACTACACATTTATAGCTATGCAAAATTAGGAGTGATTTATTTCAGAAATGACCACATTTTACTCAACGCAAATGAAATGAATCGGGCTTTAGGCCACCTTTGTGCACATATAGGCTAAACTGGGCCAGGAGAACCTCCTGAGGATGGTGAGATGATTGAGATGACACTGTCCTCCAGACACAGAATTCGAAATTCGAGCCCTGGCGGTCTGAGGCCGAGCACGCTACCTCTCGGTCACGGAGGCTCCCCACAATACTAACTTTCACACGTGGATGGGGAAGAAACAATTTTGTTTCTTTCAAACCGCCGAGACCGGGAACCGAACCCCGGACTCTGGCGTGAAAGGCAGCGGTGCTAACCACTACCCTAGGGCCCCCGCCCTTTACTCAACGCGCTGTGAAAAATAACAATGAGGGTTCGTGAGTCGATCAATTAATGCATAGAGATCAATACACGGGCATAACAGCCGTATGCGGACTAATAACAGTAAAACACCATATGTGGACTAACAGCAGTAACTGCTGACCTGGAAAAACACGCTGTTACTGCTGTATTCCATGCAAAGTCAAATAAGAGTAACTTTTTATTTAAATGGTAATCAGTTACTGCAGTTTGCATCTGTAACGATATAATAAGCCTCTATGATTGATTATCGCCCACACCTGCAGCCATTATATCTCATATGTCATATACTGGTCATCTGTCAATGACCAGCAAACACGAGACATCCACCCAATGTTGGACCAATGTTGGGCCACCGTCGTAGACGGTGGACCGTCATTGGTCCAGCATTAGGTAAATGTCTCGTGTCTGCTGGGATATGAATGACCAGTGGTCACCCGGCTTGACCCGTGTGTTGACCAGCGGAATACAGTACTATTCCGCGGCCTGAGCTGCATCGGCCGGGGAATAGTGTTAATATTCAGTGCTGGGCGTGATCATCTCAGTTATCTAATGTTACTCAGAAGGTTCTCCTGGTCCGGTTTAGCCTATATGGGCACAAGGGGTGGCTTAAAACCTCATTCATTTCATTTCTTTTGGAGGGGGTCGTATTCTCCTGCTCAGTCATATCAGGCATGTGATTGGTCGATATGGGTCAAATAAGAAAATACAATACAAACTGTAGGCCTACATAGACCCTATTCTGTGAAACTCAATGGCCTTGACCTCCATTGTTGTCACCGAGTTAGCAAATACAATGAAGTATGGAGGAGGGGGTCTTATAAAACTTTGTTTTCACCGAGTTCCCATTCAAAACGGTTTCCGGTGACGTCACTGCGTTTCACAGAATAGTATAATTCATCCCATCAAACACGGGGCATTCACCCAATTCTGTTTCAATGTTGGCCCACCGTCTTAGACGCTGGCCCGACATTGAAATAGCATAGGGTGAATGCCCCCGTGTTTGCTGGGATATGCAATTATTTTTTGGATACCACCAAGGTTCGCTTCCGCTCGGCCATTCAGATTTCATAGAAACAAAATGTTTCTTCCCTACCCACTCCTCAAATAATTTCATAAACGAAAAATCTATCACCACTTTTTTTCACCATGTTTGGTTTGAGCCGACAGCAGGACAGGTGTTAATTCCAGCAAACACGAGGCGTTGAGCCAATGTTGGCTGAATGCTGAGCCAGCGTCGTAGACGTTGGCCCAACATTTAGCCAACATTAGCTCAACGTCTCGTGTTTGCATGTGCTGACTTGTCGTCCACAGTATATAATCAGATAATTGTGTTCTCAATCAAATGATAAAAATGAAATGAATCGGGCTTTAGGCACCTTCGTGCACATATAGGCTAAACTGGGCCAGGAGAACCTCCTGAGGATCGTGAGATGATTGAGATGACACTGTCCTCCAGACACAGGATTCGAAATTTGAGCCCTGGCGGTCTGAGGCCGAGCACGCTACCTCTCGGTCACAGAGGCTCCCCACAATACTGTCTTTCACACGTGGATGGGGAAGAAACATTTTTGTTTCTTCCAAACCGCAGAGACCGGGAACCAAACCCTGAACTTTGGCGTGAAAGGCAGCGGTGCTAACCACTACACTAGGGCCCCTGCCCCTGATCAAATGGCGCTACGGATGGTTTACCCTATATGCCCCTATCATCACTAGCATGGGGCCTGATGTAGTGGTTAACGCTACCGACTGTCACGCCACCATTCACCCCACCATTCCTCTCGTTTAACCCGTAAGGCGCTGAAATAGTTTTCTATAAAACTAAAGACCAAATGTGTTGTTTTTTTATTTTAAAATACCTGGGTGTTTTATCAAATCAAGACATTTTATTCACTTTGAGATGAGAATTGTGGCAACAACTAACGTCTCAAGGTGGATAAAGATGAGTAAATAGCTGAGATCTGGGACGGTTAAAATGACGGCTTAACCCTTACGACACGGACAGTTTGGACGTTTTTTTTTAATTCTAAATCATCATAAATGTCTTAGTTAGCTCTTTCCGCTTCATTTGAATATCTATCTTAAGGGTCTACGGTCAGTATTAATATTGTTGTCCTTCAGTGCGGGGATCGACTTTAGACGTCGGATTCTGACGTCTGAAGTCGATCCCCGCCCTTAAAGGGTTCATGCTCTTAGTTTCAAACACGTTTTTCCCGTAAACTATTAAAGATTCAATATCTGGGGAGACTCCGTGGCTGAGAGGTAGCGTGCTCGGTATCATACAGATACGGCTCAAATTTAAAGCCCTGCATCAAATGATTCATCTCACAATCCTCAGGAGGTTCTCTGGCCCAGTTTAGCCTTTATGTGTACAAAAGTGGCCTAAATCCCCATTCATTCATTCATTCATTCATTCATTCATTCATTCATTCATTCATTCATTCATTCATTCATTTATTCATTCATTCATTCATTCATTCATTCATTTATTCATTCATTCATTCTATCATTCATTCATTTATTCATTCATTCATTCATTCATTCATTCATTCATTCATTCATTCATTCATTCATTCATTCATTTATTCATTCATTCATACATTCATTCATTCATTCATTCATTCATTCATTCATTCATTCATTCATTCATTCATTCATTCATTCATTCATTCATTTATTTATTCATTCATTCATTTATTTATTCATTCATTCATTCATTCATTCATTCATTCATTCATTCATTCATTCATTCATTCATTCATTCATTTATTCATTCATTCATTCATTCAGCCGACCTCAATGACTCATTCGGTCCGGCTGTGGCTCGATTCTCAGATGTACTGGGTTCGAGTCCTGGTCGGTTCGGATATTTGTCTTCCAGGTTGTGCATGTAGAGTGGTCTAAACTGTTCAAATGTCTGGAGTGTGCAGTGCTGTCCATGGCACTGTGAACTATGAAGAACCCTAGAAGTTATTCGAGAAGAGTAGGGCATAGTCCGGTTTTCGGGCTTACTTCTGTCGCGATATTGCCATAATTGTGCAGAAAACGACGTAAAGTAGTATTGACTGACGCATTCATTCATTCATTCATTCATTCATTCATTCATTCATTCATTCATTCATTCATTCATTCATTCATTCATTCATTCAATTATTCATTCATTCATTCATTCTTTCATTCATTCATTCATTCATTCATTCATTCATTCATTCATTCATTCATTCATTCATTCATTCATTCATTCATTCATTCTCTTATTCATTCATTTATTCATTCATTCATTCATTCATTCATTCATTCATTCATTCATTCATTCATTCATTCATTCATTCATTCAATGTATAATATGAGGCTCAACAAGGAGTAAGTGAGCAGTGTTAACAACCAGTCCTGTAGGCCAACCAGCACATGTACACCCAGCAAATAAAGACGCTGGACCATTGCTGGTTTATTGCTGGCCCAGCGTCTGCGACGCTGGTCCAGCATTAAAACAGCAATGGTTCAAAATCTTGTGTTTTATTTGTGATGATTCCCAGCAGGCACGGGATGTTGAGCCAATGTTGGTTTATTGTTGGGTCAGCGTCGCAGACGGTGGCCCAACATTAAACCAACATTGGTTCAACATTTCGTGCCTGCTGAGTTATTACAGAGTCTGTTATTACGGACTAAACCTGCGGCGGGATCAGGTACCGTGAGCCTGGCTGGTCCAGTCAGCATACCATGGTATATATAGATAAGGGGGACACCATTCGATATCCAGGGGGGGGGGGGTGCAGTTTTTGTCTCGGGCAAATGATTTATTTCAACCGGGTTCGGCGGCGCGCTGAAAATTTCACATTTTAATACATGTTTATATAGAACAGTTGTTTAAGTGATTTTTTTATTTCACGCAAGAGTCCGCCAGAAATTATTTATTTAAAAAAAAAACTCCAGCCCCCTCCCCCCGGAAATTGGATGGTGGCCCCCTAACCACCATGGTAGATCAATAATCACCAGGAATATAGACCGGTATTATCGCTCAGTGTTGAGCTACATGTAAAACACTACTGACACATCTTATCAGGCACCGGGAAAAAAATGAAATGAATTTGTGCACATATAGGTTAAACTGGGCCATGAGAACCTTATGAAGATGGTGATATTAATGAGATGACATTGCCCAGACAAATAATTCGAATTTCGAGCCCTGGCGGTTTGAGGCTAAGCACGCTACCTTTCGGTCACGGAGGCTCCCCACAATACTGAATCTTTACGAGTGAGCGGAGAAGAAACATTTTGTTTTTTTGAAACATGAAGGCCAGAGTGGGGTTCGAACCCTCGATCTGTGACTATCCCAGCAGGCAGCTTCAGCCACTGCACCAGGGCCCTCACCCCATGAGGCACCGTGAGCCGGAATGATCCTGTCAGTGTGTACACACGCCATGGCTGATCCAGTAAGCACAAAACATTTGTATAATATTTGTACAATGTTGGACCAGCGTCGAAGACGTTGGGCCGACGTTGTACAAATGTTATACAAATGTTTTGTGTTTGTTGGGGATTCATGTAGCACGCGATATGACTGATACAGTCAGGTCTTATCCAGAATCAATATGGCCCTGCTTAATCATCTCTATATTATCATGCCACATTCTACTTACTGAAGAAGGGGGCACCAGAGCAAAGTTTGGCTCCTGGATCCGCCACTGCCGTGCGCTGCTTATACAAACTAGAATTCAGTTAATATTTCACAATGGTGAACATTGTCGCCCATCTTCCCTCTCATATAGGCCTCACCAGCCGAGCGGGTCAGCACAGAAGGCGAGGGTTTGCCTTGGGATAGGAAGGTCAACCTCGTATAGGCCAAGTGACTGAACCTCAGTTTATGTGACATAATAAAATTGGCCATTTATTCATTCTTTCTCATTCACTTATGATTCAATCACTCATTTATTCATTCACTGACTCACTGACTCACTCACGTACCCACCCAACCGCCTACTGACTCACTCACTCACTCACTCACTCACTCACTCACTCACTCACTCACTCACTCACTCACTCACTCACTCACTCACTCACTCACTCACTCACTCACTCACTCACTCACTCACTCACTCACTCACTCACTCACTCACTCACTCATTCACTCACTCACTCACTCACTCACTCACTCACTCACTCACTCACTCACTCACTCACTCACTCACTCACTCACTCACTCACTCACTCACTCACTCACTCACCCACTCACTCACTCACTCACTCACTCACTCACTCACTCACTCACTCACCCACGCACTCTCACACTCACCTTAGAGATGTAACCTTAGGCTACATTTCTAGGGTTATATCTCTAAGGGTTATATCTCTGAGGGTTATATCTCTGAGGGTTATATCTCTGAGGGTTATATCTCTGAGGGTTATATCGCTAAGGGTTATCTCTCTAAGGGTTATATCTCTGAGGGTTATATCTCTGAGGGTTATATCTCTAAGGATTATATCTCTGAGGGTTATATCTCTAAGGGTTATATCTCTGAGGGTTAAATCTCTAAGGGTTATATCTCTGAGGGTTATATCTCTAAGGGTTATATCTCTGAGGGTTATATTTCTGAGGGTTATATCTCTAAGGGTTATATCTCTGAGGGTTATATCTCTAAGGGTTATATCTTTGAGGGTTACATCTCTAAGGGTTATATCTCTAAGGGTTATATCTCTGAGGGTTATATCTTTAAGGGTTATATCTCTGAGGGTTATATCTCTGAGGGTTAAATCTCTAAGGGTTGTATCTCTGAGGGTTATATCTCTAAGGGTTATATCTTTGAGGGTTATATTTCTGAGGGTTATATCTCTAAGGGTTATATCTCTGAGGGTTATATCTCTAAGGATTATATCTCTGAGGGTTACATCTCTAAGGGTTATATCTCTGAGGGTTATATCTCTAAGGGTTATATCTCTGAGGGTTATATCTCTAAGGGTTATATCTCTGAGGGTTACATCTCCAAGGGTTATATCTCTGAGGGTTATATCTCTGATGGTTATATCTCTAAGGGTTATATCTCTGAGGGTTATATCTCTGAGGGTTATATCTCAGAGGGTTATATCTCTAAGGGTTATATCTCTGAGGGTTACATCTCTAAGGGTTATATCTCTGAGGGTTATATCTCTGAGGGTTATATCTCTGATGGTTATATCTCTAAGGGTTATATCTCTGAGGGTTATATCTCTGAGGGTTATATCTCTGAGGGTTATATCTCTAAGGTTTATATCTCTGAGGGTTATATTTCTAAGGGTTATATCTCTGAGGGTTATATCTCTGAGGGTTATATCTCTGAGGGTTATATCTCTAAGGGTTATATCTCTGAGGGTTATATCTCTGAGGGTTATATCTCTAAGGGTTATATCTCTGAGGGTTTTATCTCTGAGGGTTATATCTCTGAGGGTTACATCTCCAAGGGTTATATCTCTGAGGATTATATCTCTGATGGTTATATCTCTAAGGGTTATATCTCTGAGGGTTATATCTCTGAGGGTTATATCTCTAAGGTTTATATCTCTAAGGTTTATATCTCTAAGGGTTATATCTATATATCTCTGAGAGTTATATCTCTAAGGGTTATATCTCTGAAGGTTATATCTCTGAGGGTTATATCTCTGAGGGTTATATCTCCAAGGGTTATATCTCTAAGGGTTATATCTCTGAGGGTTATATTTCTAAGGGTTATATCTCTGAGTGTTATATCTCTGAGGGTTATATCTCCAAGGGTTATATCCCTGAGAGTTATATCTCTAAGGGTTATATCTCTGAGGGTTATATCTCTGAGGGTTATATCTCTAAGGGTTATATCTCTAAGGGTTATATCTCTGAGGGTTATATCTCTAATGGTTATATCTCCAAGGGTTATATCTCTGAGGGTTATATCTCTGGGGGTTACATCTCTGAGGTTTACATCTCTAAGGGTTATATCTCTAAGGGTTATATCTCTAAGGGTTATATCTCTGAGGGTTATATCTCTGAGGGTTATTTCTCTGAGGGTTATATCTCTGAGGGTTATATCTCTGAGGGTTATATCTCTGAGGGTTATATCTCTGAGAGTTATATCTCCAAGGGTTATATCTCTGAGGGTTATATCTCTAAGGGTTATATCTCCAAGGGTTATATCTCTGAGGGCTATATCTCTGAGAGTTATATCTCTAAGGGTTAAATCTCTAAGGGTTATATCTCTGAGGATTATATCTATAAGGGTTATATCTCTGAGGGTTATATCTCTGAGGGTTATATCTCTGAGGGTTATATCTCTAGGGTTATATCTCTAAGGGTTATATCTCTAATGGTTATATCTCTAAGGGTTATATCTCTGAGGGTTATATCTCTAAGGGTTATATCTCTGAGGTTTATATCTATAAGGTTTATATCTCTAAGGTTTATATCTCTGAGGGTTAAATCTCTAAGGGTTATATCTCTAAGGGTTATATCTCTAAGGGTTATATCTCTAAGGGTTATATCTCTGAGGGTTATATCTCTAAGGGTTATATCTCTGAGGGTTATATCTCTAGGGTTATATCTCTAAGGGCTATATCTCTAATGGTTATATCTCTGAGGGTTATATCTCCAAGGGTTATATCTCTGAAGGTTATATCTCTAGGGTTATATCTCTAAGGGCTATATCTCTAATGGTTATATCTCTAAAGGTTATATCTCTGAGGGTTATATCTCTAAGGGTTATATCTCTGAGGTTTATATCTCTGAGGGTTATATCTCTGAGCTTTATATCTATAAGGTTTATATCTCTATGGTTTATATCTCTGAGGGTTAAATCTCTAAGGGTTATATCTCTGAGGGTTATATCTCTGAGGGTTATATCTCTGAGGGTTATATCTCTGAGGGTTATATCTCTGAGTGTTATATCTCTGAGGGTTATATCTCCAAGGGTTATATCTCTGAGAGTTATATCTCTAAGGGTTATATCTCCAAGGGTTATATCTCTGAGAGTTATATCTCTAAGGGTTATATCTCTGAGGGTTATATCTCTGAGGGTTATATCTCTGAGGGTTATATCTCAGAGGGTTATATCTCTGAGGGTTATATCTCTTAGAGTTATATCTCTAAGGGTTATATCTCTGAGGGTTATATCTCTGAGGGTTATATCTCCAAGGGTTATATCTCTGAGGTTTATATCTATAAGGTTTATATCTCTAAGGTTTATATCTCTGAGGGTTAAATCTCTAAGGGTTATATCTCTGAGGGTTATATCTCTGAGGGTTATATCTCTGAGGGTTATATCTCTGAGGGTTATATCTCTGAGGGTTATATCTCCAAGGGTTATATCTCTGAGAGTTATATCTCTAAGGGTTATATCTCCAATGGTTATATCTCTGAGAGTTATAACTCTAAGGGTTATATCTCTGAGGGTTATATCTCTGAGGGTTATATCTCTGAGGGTTATATCTCAGAGGGTTATATCTCTGAGGGTTATATCTCTTAGAGTTATATCTCTAAGGGTTATATCTCTGAGGGTTATATCTCTGAGGGTTATATCTCCAAGGGTTATATCTCTGAGGTTTATATCTATAAGGTTTATATCTCTAAGGTTTATATCTCTGAGGGTTAAATCTCTAAGGGTTATATCTCTGAGGGTTATATCCATGAGGGTTATATCTATAAGGGTTATATCTCTGAGGGTTATATCTCTAAGGGTTATATCTCTGAGGGTTATATCTCTAAGGGTTATATCTCTAAGGGTTATATCTTTGAGGGTTATATCTCTGAGGGTTATATCTCTGAGGGTTATATTTCTGAGGGTTATATCTCTAAGGGTTATATCTCTGAGGGTTATATCTCTAGGGGTTATATCTCTGAGAGTTATATCTCTGAGGGTTATATCTCTGAGGGTTATATCTCTAAGGGTTATATCTCTGAGGGTTATATCTCTGAGGGTTATATCTCTGAGGGTTATATCTCTGAGGGTTATATCTCTAAGGGTTATATCTCTGAGGGTTATATCTCTGAGGGTTATATCTCTAGGGTTATATCTCTAAGGGTTATATCTCTAATGGTTATATCTCTAAGGGTCATATATCTAAGTGTTAGATCTCTAAGAGTTAGATATCTGAGGGTTATATATCTAAGGGTTATATCTCTAAGGGTTATATATCTGAGGGTTATAAGATATGTGATAAATCCTGTATGGTTTCATGCATGTTTTAGAACAAATAAAATGTCAATGAAACAAATAAAATAAGTTGTGGTTTTATTGATTATTAAAATAATTCTGTGAAACGCAGTGACGTCACTCGGTGAAAATAAGGTTTTATAAGAACCCTCCCCCATACTTCATTGTATTACCCAGCTCGGTGAAAAAAAATGAGGTCGAGGTCATTGAGTTTCACAAAAATCAATATGCGTTAGCAAGTCCAGCTTCGTGCTCTTGTCGCATTTAAACGCTATTTAATCCGTCACAATCCATCACACTCTGTCACAGCTATCAGGTGATCTATTACTGTTGGTATTTGAGCGGGGGCCTTGGTGCAAATTAAGCTGCCGGCTTGGAAAGTCGGAGATCGAGGGTTCGAACCCCTCTGACATTCATGTTTCAAATATAAAAAATGTTACGCTCACTCGTAAAAATTCAATATTGTGGGGAGCCTCCGTGACCGAGAGGTAGCGTGCTCAGACTCAGACCGCCAGGGCTCAAATTTCGAATCCTGTGTCTGGAGGGTAGTGTCATCTCATTTATTTCACCATCCTCAGGAGCTTCTCTTGACCCAGTTTAGCCTATATGTGCACAAAGGTGGCCTAACACCCCATTCATTCATTCATTCATTCATTTATTCATTCATTCATTCATTCATTCATTCATTCATTCATTCATTCATTCATTCATTCATTCATTCATTTATTCATTCATTCATTCATTTCATACAGTTGGGTATACAATTCTGGACATTTGACATTTGAAATGGGAATCGCGGCAGAAATTTCCATTTCAAGGTGAAAGAAAAAATGTGTTATTTAAACAGAAATCGCCGTAGTGGATCAGTAAATTCAGGTTTTTGGGACATAATACATTATAAAAATGATTACGTTACGCAATGTTCTAAATGTTATGATGTATTTTATATGTTATTATAGTAGTGCTCATTTTATGAGCGAGAAACAAACCAAATCATATTGTTTATAGGCCTCTAATGGAGCGAATTAAACATGACATGTTATCTTGGCACTGCCTTTTAATTTTATTTTAAGAAGTAGTCATTTGTATTACTGAAATACCCAGTTCTTATTATGGAAATGCCATTTGACATGATTTTAGTTGTTACCATGTATATTGTCATATATGATTTTAACAAACTAACATTCTTGTATATACATGTACATATATCTCTCTTATTACTATGACAAATAAGTCTGTAATGACTTTTATTTCTGTCAATAAAATATCTGTCTGTCTGTCTGTCTGTCTGTTTTACTAGCAGATTAAATCACCGTCAGTGGCAATGAAATGAGTGTTTAAACATCAAAATTTGTAAATGTTTGGACTCAAATGAAACATATGCGGGAATTTCGTCTCTATATCTAGTCTAACTGGTGAACGCGCAGCAGGAAAATTATAAAAATTTGCAGTTCTGGTCTATGTACATGTTTACATCATATGGTCATATTAAGAAACCGAAATAAAATCACCGATTTTTTTATGATTTTAGCCTGGGCCAGTCCCTTCAACTTTAAAGCGCGGAAATATTTGTGTGCAAACCATGAAAACCAAAAGTTTTTTTTTCAATTTGAAATCATCATAAATGTCATAGTTAGCTCTTTCTGCTTCATTTGAATACCTATGTTATTATTATATGGGTCTACGGTCATTATAATTATTTTACTCAGAATCTCACGTCTATATATTCGATCCCCGCGCTGAAAGGGTTAACACACGGTTGTGCAGCGCCTCTGGGCTCGGACCTCTGCTGAGTTTGGCTATACAATTATAAATTCATATCTTATCATATAATATGTAGTTATAGTCATAGGAGGTGGAGGAGTTATAGGAGTTATAGGATTATTGTATTTAAATCACTAAATACATATTCGTGAACAGTTATTCCTCTAATGTATTTATTGTAATATTGTGAATAATGATGCCGTCGATATATATTCCTTTTTTAATGCATGCGTATCTATACTGCCAAAACGAATTCTTCAAATGATTCAAAAAGCTAGCACCCTGCTTCTCCAGTTCACTGGAAGATTAGGAGTTGAGGGCGGGGGTCCTAGGGTAGTGGTTAGCACCGCTGCCTTTCACGCCAGAGTTCGGGGTTCGGTTCCCGGTCTCGGCGGTTTGAAAGAAAGGAAAACGTTTCTTCCCCATCCACGTGTGAAAGTCAGTATTGTGGAGAGCCTCCGTGACCGAGAGGTAGCGTGCTCGGCCTCAGACCGTCAGGGCTCGAATTTCGAGTCATGTGTCTGGAGGACATTGTCATCACAATCATCTCACCATCCTCAGGAGGTTCTCCTGGCCCAGTTTAGCCTACATGTGCACAAAGGTGGCCTAAAACCCGATTCATTTCATTTTTTTGGAAGATTAGGAATATGACGTGATCAGGTGATTATCGCCGTCATTCAGTTATTATTTAAATCATGGAATAGAATACTATACTTGGTCCAGATACGTTTGACCATTAAAGGAGTAGTCCACTGTGTACGAACAACGGGACACATCTGTACCCAGAAAGCACCGCGCTGATTACAGGGATAGAGGCAACGTGGGTACAACTAATACCAGAAACATACAAAAAGTGGTCTATAGCTTTAATGACGATAGCGTCAGATGGGCTACCCCCCCCCCCCTTTCTCAGTATCATATTGTTATCTACGGTGTTTGTGCCATGCTGCTCTCCAGAGCCAAAAGACAGTATCTGCTTACTTTTCAAGTAAGCGGATACCGCCTTTTGTCTTTGTAGAGGTGCATGGTTTCGTAGAACCATGTGATGTAAACATGTATGATAAGATATGCATATGGCACTGCTTTTTGGTCGATAGAGGCTGAGATCGGTACGCCGTCGCCAGATACAGGCCGAGCCGAAGGCGACACCCACATGTTTAACTGATAATTAATATATTTAGACTGCAATGCGTCAGTATAACTTAAATAATTCGCAACTGGGAAACGAATTGTTTACATGTTTTGGTCGATACAGGTAGTTATCAGTACAAGTCTCATGGTCGATAACACCTGTGGGAGTACGATAATGAGACTATACCGTGACGACCCTTGGTTAAATATAGAGTATAGAAGCCAACATATAGTCGATTATCATACTCTGACATTTAAACACCGCCTGTCAACCAGGGGATTATTAACCCTTTAAGCCCTCGCGATGCATTAAAGCATCATATTACATCCCTGAAAACAGTCTCAATTTTCCTACAATTGGGGGTTTTAGAACGAGAATTCCCATGAAACTGATTTACCAATACATAGCAAATTTCTTCAATTTTTAAACCACATCAAATCATCTTCTTCCACTACAAGTCGAGAATTGCGACAGCAATTCGCGGCTTGTAGTGGATGAAGATGACAACGATAAATTCAGGCTTGAAAGGGTTAAGGCCTAACGTCATCAAAACCTCCCCCTCCACCGTCTCCACCGTCTGACCAGATGAACCCCGCAATAATGTGACATCGTCACCAACACAGCGTCCAGGGAACCAAATTTAACGCAAATAAAAAGTTGAGAAAAATGAAATGAAATGAAATGAATCGGGCTTTAGGCCACCTTTGTGCACATATAGGCTAAACTGGGCCAGGAGAACCTCCTGAGGATGGTGAGATGATTGAGATGACACTGTCCTCCAGACACAGGATTCGAAATTCGAGCCCTGGCGGTCTGAGGCCGAGCACGCTACCTCTCGGTCACGGAGGCTCCCCACAATACTAACTTTCACACGTGGATGGGGAAGAAACAATTTTGTTTCTTTCAAATCGCCGAGACCGAGAACCGAACCCCGGACTCTGGCGTGAAAGGCAGCGGTGCTAACCACTACCCTAAGGCCCCCGCCCAAAAGGTTGAGAACAACAACAAAAATATTGAGCGATATGTCATATATCATTATGTATATGTCATATGTGACATTATGTACTGGAAATAACACTTTTCTACAGAGAACAGTCCCGTTCAACTGCTTAGTGTAGAATCGGGAATACAAGCCTTAGAAACACAAATAGTATGTATGTCTTTAAATATAGTGTTGATGCTCCCAGGAAATGACATTATGGTATTCAGGAGAAATTCATGATTCAAAGAAATGTTTCTTCCCAGCCTGTCCTGTTACACGGCTATTTTGTTCAGTTGGCGAGAATGACAACTTCCAAGTACAAAAGGGGAAGGGAAGGGATACGTTGATCGATGTTAAGGGAAAGTTGTGGGTCGCAGAAGAGAGACACAACTTGAGTCCGTTTTCTCAAGTAATGAACGGATTTGCATGACACTTTATCAGGAACAATCCATTAAATTTCGGAGATGATCCGGACTACGGCGGAGGTTTGCAATCTGTGACTGACTGTCTAGCTATCACTGTTTAAAGGGACTGGCCCAGGGTAAAATCATAAAAAAATAGGTGATTTTATTTTGGCTTCTTAATATGAACATATGATGTAAACATGTCCATAGACTAAAACTGCAAAAATTCCCGTATTTCTTATTTTGGACATGCATGTCCAAAATAAGAAATAAGGGAGTTGCGTCTCTACATCTAGCCTAACTGGTAAATGCGCAGCACAAAAAAAATGAAAAAAACTTTTGCGGTTATAGTCTATGGACATGCTTACACCATATGGTCATAATATGAAGCCAAAATAAAATCACCGATTTTTTGATGATTTAGGCGTGATTAAATACATAAAAAATTGGCAACGAAGTGGTAATTATAGCTATAGTAGGAGTTCCGCCACAAAAACAAACAGCAGTAACTGCTTACTTTTCAAGTCAGCAATTAATACTGTTTGTCTTTGCAAATATACGAGGGCAAACATCATGAGAAAAGTAAGCAGTTACTGCTGTATGTCCTTGTGGTGTAGGTCAAAGGCAAACAGCAGTAACTGCTTACTTTACAAGTCAGCAGTTACTGCTGTTTGTCTTTGCATGGCGGTCAGTATGCCAGTACTCGATGGCAGAAGAGAATCCTACAGCTCAAAGACAAACAGCAGTAACTGCTTACTTCTCAAGTAATCAGCTACTGCTGTTTGTCTTTGCATGGCGGTCAGTATGCCAGTACTCGATGGCAGAAGAGAATCCTGCAGCTCAAAGACAAACAGCAGTAACAGCTTACTTTTCAAGTAATCAGTTACTGCTGTTTGGCTTTGCATGGCGGTCAGTATGCCAGTACTTGATGGCAAAAGATAATCCTGCAGCTCAAAGACAAACAGCAGTAACTGCTTACTTGTAAAGTAAGCAGTTACCGCTGTTCGCCTTTTCATGGCGGCTCAGTGACTGTATCAATAGTTTATCAGTTTTACTATTCTGTATGAAGTATGGCAGTGTGGAGGTTTATATAGGTCAATGTGAACCAGTGCACAATAATATTTACTTATATCTATGTTTTGCGAGACAGTATCACTTATAAATATCACTTTTTATCAATATTAATTTTACCCTGGGAACAAAATACGTTGAACTCTGTGTTGACTTAACCCTTAAAGCGCTAGATTAAATAATTAAAATTTTCAATTTGAAATATGTTTATATAAACCATGGAGACCATTCGGTTTTTTTTAATTTGAAATAATCATAAATGTCTTAGTTAGCTCTTTCCGCTTTATTTGAATACATATGTTATGTGTCTACGACCATTATTAATATTTTACTCTCTCAGTGCAAGAATCGACTTCAGAAGTCAGATTCTGACGTCTAAAGTCGATCCCCGCGCTGAAAGGGTTAAGGGAGGAGATTCACAGCTCATGGCTTAGTTTCCGAGCTGTGCAGAATAACAAAAGCTATGTTGAAAGGAGAAAGAACGAAATTCGATAGATTCGTAGATCTGAATAAACGAGGCGGCGCCTCGTACATTCAGATCAACGAATCTATTGTAATTGAGTTCTTTCTTCGACTTAAAATACACACAATATGTGCATGTGTTCCAAGATTTGATATAGAAAACCTCAATTTTATTGTCAGTATGGCTAAACCATGAAATATTAGACACGCAGTTTTATGGTTAAACCCGTATATGACCTGACCAGTACAAAATAACAGTAGATTCGTAGATCAGAATCTACTGTTTTAACAGTAGATTGACGTCACGGGTGTATTTTAATGTATTATATATGCTGGTGACGCTGTGATCAATAATTGCATGAACATGTCAGGGCTGTCCTAAACAAATAATAAATTCACCTATAAAGACTGGGAGTTGAATTCGTATGCCAAGGCATTATTCCAATAAGATGTAAATCTGTCATTATCAACTAATCTATCAATTAATAAATAATAATTGAACAAACCCTAATTCATCTCAATCGATTGGCTGCTTAACCATTAAAGCGCTGAATTAATTTGTAAAAAACATCGCAACCAAAGGGTTTTTTTCATTTTGAAATCATCATATCAATGTCTTAATCAGCTCTTTCCGATTCATTTGAATACCTATGTTATGCGTCTACGGCCATTATAAATATTTTTACCGTTACAGTGCGGGGATAGACGTTAGTGGTCAGAATCTGACGTCTGCAGACATGGTTAAATAGAACTCAGAGCACAGTTTTTCACAAAGATAACAAAATATGTTATTCAAACTGGTTCAACTCCTAGAAATGAAATGATTCGGGCTTTAGGCCACCTTTGTGCACATATAGACTAAACTGGGCCAGGAGAACCTCCTGATGATGGTGAGATGATTGAGATGACACTGTCCTCCAGACACAGGATTCGAAATTCGAGCCCTGGCGGTCTGAGGCCGAGCACGCTACCTCTCGGTCACGGAGGCTCCCCACAATACTGACTTTCACACGTGGATGGGGAAGAAACATTTTTGTTTCTTTCAAACCGCCGAGACCGGGAACTGAACCCCGAACTCTGGCGTGAAAGGCAGCGGTGCTAACCACTACCCTAGGCCCCCCGCCCTCAACTCCTAGAGCACTGACCTATTCAATTAAATGTTCAGTCACCCGAAGCTGTGCCTCGACACACAGCTTCGGGTCACATAAAATGTGTATGATTTGTTACATCATTGCAGGCGATGGTCTTATCTTGACACCTTTACCGCTATGAATGACCACAGTCGTTTGTAACCTGTTTTATTAGTCGATCACATCACTGTTATTGGGGATGAAATAAACGTTTAAACAGCAACATCGCCTACAACTAATAATCCATTCATTATGATGAATGACGAATTACCCACCCAAATGATATAATTACCACTGAGCCACCAGCTCCAAGTTAGCAGATCAATCCAAACGATCACATTAACCGCTGAGCCACCAGCTGCACGTTAGCAGATCAATCTAAATGATCACACTAACCACTGAGCCACCAGCTCCAAGTTAGCAGATCAATCCAAACGATCACACTAACCACTGAGCCACCAGCTCCACCGTTAGCAGATCATTCCAAACAATCACACTAACCACTGAGCCACTAGCTCCACGTTAGCAGCACAATCCAAACGATCACACTAACCACTGAGCCACCAGCTCCACCGTTAGCAGATCATTCCAAATGATCACACTAACCACTGAGCCACCAGCTGCACGTTAGCAGATCAATCCAAACGATCACACTAACCACTGAGCCGCCAGCTGCACGTTAGCAGATCAATCCAAACGATCACACTAACCACTGAGCCTCCAGCTCCACCGTTAGCAGATCAATCCAAACGATCACACTAACCACTGAGCCACCAGCTGCACGTTAGCAGATCAATCCAAACGATCACACTAACCACTGAGCCACCAGCTGCACGTTAGCAGATCAATATGACTCCAAACGAGCAGAAGATACTGGTTCGATGCTCCGGCAATAGACCTATGACATATATAGATTGACCCGCTACGAGTTTAACTCTTACAAAGCTGAAATATTATATATATATAAGCCATGGAGACCAAAGGGGTTTTGTCAATTTGAAATCATCAGAAATGTCTTAGTTAGCTCTTTCCGCTTCATTTGAATACATATGTTATGGGTCTGCGGCCATTATAAATAATTATACTCTTACAGTGCGGTGATCGACTTTAGACGTCAGAACCTGACGTCTACAGACGTCAAATTCTGACGTCTAATGTCGTTCCCCGGACAGAAAGGGTTGAACTATGTAATGTTATCCTAATTTAAGCATATACGCCTACCCAGGCCTAGGCCTATTCTCTCAACAAATATTTACACATATTTCAAATTCGTCATTCTTCATCATTTATCTATTTTCTCCTTCTTGGATCTGTATCTGTATCTGTATATTACGTGGCAGTACGCACTATTGTGCTATCGCGCCACGGGAGTAACTTAGCAAGGCCTGTTATCATTCATGATTTAAGCATATACGCCTACCCAGGCCTAGGCCTATTCTCTCAACAAATATCTACACATATTTCAATTTCGTCATTCTTCATCATTTAACCATTTTCTCCTTCTTGCATCTGTATCTGTATATTACGTGGCAGTACGCACTATTGTGCTATCGCGCCACGGGAGTAGCTTAGCAAGGCCTGTTATCATTCATGATTCATAGGCTTATGTGCATGCCAAGTACTCCACATTGTGGATTTTCTGGGGTCTCGCCGGATGAAAACTGCGCCTACGTCCATTGAGGTTCTTTTGCGTCCAACTCAAAGTCAGCCAGACGAGCCATCTGATTTACGTGGTTCTCTGAGCCCCACGACACGACATCGCTGCACGATGTCCTATAGTGTATACGGCACCTGGCAGTCCCAGGCGGTCACCCATCCAGTTATGAACCGGGCGGATTTTGAATGCGACACTTCTCAAAAGTAAAATTTGTAAAAACGTGGCCTCTAATCTTACAGACTCTGAATCAATCATTGTCTTCCCATGCAATTTACAAAACGTGATCTGTGACATGATGTCAATCACTTAGTATGGCTATGTTACAGGGGTGCATCCAGAACCAAAAAAGGTGTTTGATGGAAAAGTCGTTGGTTTTCCGCCAAAAATGATAAATGTATGTTATGTGTCGAACAAAGAATTAAAAATATTTTTATGTAACTCGGTTTTGAGGTACCAAGTCAATCGGTCAGTCAGTCAGTCAGTCAGTCAGTCAGTCAGTCAGTCAGTCAGTCAGTCAGTCAGTCAGTCAGTCAGTCAGTCAGTCAGTCAGTCAGTCAGTCAGTCAGTCAGCCAGTCAGTCAGTCAGTCAGTCAGTCAGTCAGTCAGTCAGTCAGTCAGTCAGGCAGGCAGTCAGGCAGTCAGTCAGTCAGTCAGTCAGTCAGTCAGTCAGTCAGTCAGTCAGTCAGTCAGTCAGTCAGTCAGTCAGTCAGTCAGTCAGTCAGTCAGTCAGTCAGTCAGTCAGTCAGTCAGTCAGTCAGTCAGTCAGTCAGTCAGTCAGTCAGTCAGTCAGTCAGTCAGTCAGTCAGTCAGTCAGTCAGTCAGTCAGTCAGTCAGTCAGTCAGTCAGTCAGTCAGTCAGTCAGTCAGTCAGTCAGCCAGCCAGCCAGCCAGCCAGCCAGCCAGCCAGTCAGTCAGTCAGCCAGCCAGCCAGCCAGCCAGCCAGCCAGCCAGCCAGCGAGTCAGTCAGTCAGTCAGTCAGTCAGTCAGTCAGTCAGTCAGTCAGTCAGTCAGTCAGTCAGTCAGTCAGCCAGCCAGCCAGCCAGCCAGCCAGCCAGCCAGTCAGTCAGTCAGTCAGTCAGCCAGCCAGCCAGCCAGCCAGCCAGTCAGTCAGTCAGTCAGTCAGTCAGTCAGCCAGTCAGTCAGTCAGTCAGTCAGTCAGCCAGTCAGCCAGTCAGTCAGTCAGTCAGTCAGTCAGTCAGTCAGTCATCTGAAAATACACAGATAAAATAAATGTAATGTCTATAAATAGAATCTGGTCGATTCTAAGTATTATCTCCCGGACGCACACTCCTTCAAATGGTTTGATCGTTACCGGCTTTTCATAGCACGTCGTGCTATGAAACGCCAGTAACGATCAAATCATTTTGACGTCATCTTGAGGAATCTCTAAGGGCCACATTGAGCGCCTTGCTCTCTGCTCCGCTGGGTTTGGTCTCACACGTAATGCTCTCACAACGTTCGTTAAATACTGGTTCAGTATGTCTGACACTGTGCCAACAGTCAGCCAACGTCTGGCTAATGTGCCATGTTTGAGGGACTTATTGTTTTTTTCCCCAGAGATAAGCCACGGTGGTTTTCCAGTTTTTTAACTACAAATAAACAAACGAATGAGCACTGGGCTCTTTAACAAACGAGTGGGCGCACACATTCATATACGGAATACGGCGTTGTCTCATCGGTGTCGGCTTGATCACTGAAGTTAAGCAACGTCTGTTTTTTAAAATGTTAAGCATGATTTTAGTCGTGCTTAACGTTTGATGGGTTAATTAAAGAAGAGAGGAGAATACCCCCCTCCCTCCCTAATACAGGCAGGGTTTCAACACGAAGCATCATATTCTTTTCTCATTACTTAAATTTACACCCACTTGAAATTGTGTCTCGCTACCACCAAGGAATATATGACTTATATATTCCTTGCTACCACAGACAGACAGACAGATATTTTATTGACATGAAGAAAAGTCATTACAAACTTATTAGGCATAAAAATGATAGAATATATGTACATGTATATACAAGATGGCTAATTTGCTAAAATGACACGACAATTTACATGGTATCACATACAGAATTAAAATCATATTAAAAGGCATTGCCATAGTGGAACACAGGATATAGCGATAAAATAACAGATAATTGATTACTACTTGAACAATGCCAATATGTGAACATAGGTCTATCATTTTGTTTCCCGCACCAAAACCATAGATAAAATAGCTACTATGTATGATCCACAAATCATATATGACAGCAAAAAAGACACTCTGGAAAGCGTAGAAACCAAAAGATATATACAAATGCATAATTATGTCACTGGAGTATGTACAGCGATGTAGTGAAACGACGTTAAGGATTATATAATATTTTAAATATCAAACATAGTCTCGGGTAAATGTAATAAATGTGGAAGTTCTCAAAACAAGTAATTCCGCGCCATGTGACCATGCACGCACAGCCGCTATGTGCCCAGAGAATCCTTGATATTTTAAAATATACATACATTTTTTTTACATACATCGCTATAATACAATCAACATCCTTAATTTAAAAGTACATGGGCCAGCGTCAGCTCGTGAAACCGTCGCATGGCCAAACACACACCATACTAATATATTAAGGTGGTTCTACGACTACCAACACTTACAGTATCGACCGAATCATAGGAACTAGTATGATACATGTACCTGAAGATAATATATACTCAGTATTTTTAGCCCTTATTTGTTTAAAACAATCATAGATAAATTTTGATAGTGACTTCACCACTGTTATGTCTCTAGATGTCATAATTCGTAGAAACATATCATTTGTCGGTTGCATATTGATAATTCCGGATACAGAATTAACATAGATTTCGCGTTCATTGTTCATAGCATTACAGTGGAGAAGAAGATGTATTTCGTCGTCAATTTCGTTTGATTCACGCCTTGTGCTACCGCGACCCATCAAGTAAGTGACAATTAATTTGTTTAATTTTTAGAGGAAACAATTGCTAATCTTGACGTTTAAACCCACATTTCGTTTCCAATATCAGTAATTTGATCGGTTATTGACCCAATTTTAAACGACTATACTCCTGATTTGCGGCAAAAGGATTACATGGGGATAGTTTGCTTATCTTTTAATTAGAATTCACCCAAACGATTAATTAACTCTGGATCCAGCGGGCCATGTTACCATGGTTACCAGCAGTAAAACTGTAGTTACTATGGTGATCTGACTGACTTGGTAATCTCAATTGAAGGGAGTCATGGCAACAGGGCGATGACAACATGGCAGCAGCAGAAAGCCAATCAGCTGCTTTCTGCTGTAGCCGCAATCTCAGTGACAAAAATACAGCAATTAACCCTTTAACCGCCAAATTATTCAATTTTTATTTTCACCCACTTGAAGTTGTGTCTCGCTGACGCGATCCACAACTTCAAGTGAGTAAAAATTATTCAGATTTGACAAAATGGAGCTCAACTCTTTTTAAATATTGCTGATTGATGTCACATTTTATCTTTAACATGTTTAAAAGGTGGTACTTGATGTGCTAATAAAAAAATAAAACCCGAATATATGCGACACCGGCGGTTAAAGGGTTTATGGTTTAGCCTGACAACACCTTACAACGCTGAAATATTATTGTATAAACCATGGAGACCAAAGGGTTTTTCCATTTATAATCTTCATTAATGTTCAGCTGGCTCCTTCCGCTTCATTTGAATACTTATGCTATGGTTGTACCGCCAATATAAATATTTAATTTTTCCAGAGCGGGATCGTCTCTAGCTGTTTAGACTGACTGTCTGAATCTGACGTCTGCTCCAGCATCGTAGACGGTGGGCCAACATTAATCCAACATTGCTGTAAATAAATACAAGGTTTAGCCGCGGCAGCTGCTGCAATGCAATGATGCCTGGTATTAATTTGATTTGTTTATGAATATCAGTTCTGTAAATTGTTAAATGATTGTAAGAGGGCCACTATTCGATCTCTAAGAGGGGGGGGGGGGGCTGGAGTATTTCTGAGATAAATAATATCGGACGGATGAAATAAATAATATATTTCTAAAACTGCTCAATATAAACTGCTCAATATAAACTGCTCAATATAAACGAGCATGCCTCCGAGCCGGATTGAAATCACTAATTCATCTTATAAAAGATAAATATAAAAAGTATTGTCATTTTATGACAAAATTCTCAATAATTTTCGCTTAAAAACAGAATTCTTTGACGTGTAAAACATATTTTTGTTATTATAAAGGAAAAAATAAAATAAACTCATTGTTATTAAAGTTTCTACTTTCAAACGGCGTCTCCAGCAAACACGAAACCTTGCCCCAATGTTGGTTTAATGTTGGCCAGCGTCTACGGCGCTGGCCAACAATAAACCAACCTTGGGCCAACGTTTCGTATCTGCATTGTAAGGGTTTATTTTCGCAAATAAGACCTTTATCCCAAAGAAGCGATATATCCCCATCTTTAATAAACAGGTTAAATTCACGTTAATTTAAAACAATAATAATTGTCAGCGCCATTGAGTCTCACTATTGTTGAGAGATACTGGCGTTATAAAAGTCATTATATTATTATTATTATTATTATTATTATTATTATTATTATTATTATTATTATTATTATTATTATTATTATTATTTTTATTATTATCATTATTATTATTATTATTATTATTATTATTTTTATTATTATTATCATTATTATTATTATTATTATTATTATTATTATTATTATTATTATTATTATTATTATTATTATTATTATTATTATTATTATTATTATTATTATTATTAATATTATTATTATTATTATTATTATTATTATTATTATTATTATTATTATTATTATTATTATTATTATTATTATTATTATTATTATTATTATTATTATTATTATTATTATTATTATTATTATTATTATTATTATTATTATTATTATTATTATTATTATTATTGTTATTGTTATTGTTATTGTTATTGCTATTATTATTATTATTATTATTATTATTATTATTATTATTATTATTATTATTATTATTATTATTATTATTATTATTATTATTATTATTATTATTATTATTATTATTATTATTATTATTATTATTATTATTATTATTATTAATATTATTATTAATATTATTATTATTATTATTATTATTATTATTATTAATATTATTATTATTATTATTATTATTATTATTATTATTATTATTATTATTATTATTATTATTATTATTATTATTATTATTATTGTTATTGTTATTGTTATTGTTATTATTATTATTATTATTATCATTATTATTATTATTAATATTATTATTATTATTATTATTATTATTATTATTATTATTATTATTATTATTATTATTATTATTTTTATTATTATTATTATTATTATTATTATTATTATTATTATTATTATTATTATTATTATTATTATTATTATTATTATTATTATTATTATTATTATTATTATTATTATTATTATTATTATTATTATTATTATTATTATTATTATTATTATTATTATTATTATTATTATTATTATTATTATTATTATTATTATTATTATTATTATTATTATTATTATCATTATTATTATTATTATTATTAACAACATTCCATAGAAGCACATTCTGTCACTTTCAATAATTTAATTCATAATAATTTTTTCCAGCTTATATTGTGATACTATTTTAATAGAAACAACTTTTTCATGCCAATCAACTGGTCATAGGATAGTAGCAGTGATTAATTTTAGTCCGTGATAACAGACTCTGTGTGCGATACAGAGTCTGTAATGCCATTCGTGAAGTTGTGCCCCAAAAATACCGTGCGCATCCGATCGATTGCGCAATGAATTATTGCGTCATTATTTGATAAATTATTTTTATATCATTCTGTAATGACAGATTTACATCTCATTAGAATAATGCCTTAACTTGGGGACTTAAACCCCTTTCTTTATAGGTGAATTTATCATCTAAATAGGGCTACCCTCACATGTTTCATGAATTTTTTGGTCTCAGCGTACACTGACCACCAGCATAGAAAACCACAGCTTTTGCTATGCTGTCAATCTCTGACGTTGAACCATGCTGTTCACGTCAAGGGCGGGGGCCCTAGGGTAGTGGTTAGCACCGCTGCCTTTCACGCCGGAGTCCGGGGTTCGGTTCCCGGTCTCGGCGGTTTGAAAGAAACAAAATTGTTTCTTCCCCATCCACGTGTGAAAGTTAGTATTGTGGGGAGCCTCCGTGACCGAGAGGTAGCGTGCTCGGCCTCAGACCGCCAGGGCTCGAATTTCGAATCCTGTGTCTGGAGGACAGTGTCATCTCAATCATCTCACCATCCTCAGGAGGTTCTCCTGGCCCAGTTTAGCCTATATGTGCACAAAGGTGGCCTAAAGCCCGATTCATTTCATTTCATTTGTTCACGTCAAACTCGGACTACTTTATTTAGGATGGTTAGAAGCTGTACAGTAACTACATAATAATTGCCAAAATAATTTAATGCAATCATATGACAATTAAAAGCGTATAATATTTACCAACTTGTAAATAATAACTTGGAGTGAATCCAACGGGCTCCTAGCAAACAAGACACGTTAGCCCAACGTTTTCTTAATGCTGGTCCACTGTGTACGACAATGGCCCAACATTAAGCCAACATTGATTTACACTTTTATTGATTATATGACGAAGCGATGAAATGATGGCGTCACTGTGAAAAAAACAGTATACATATAATGCGATTTAAAATATATTTCACCAAATATACCGACGCTGTTAACAAATTCTGGAAGATTGAGGTTTTTTTTTAATATTTAAGGAATTGGAACTGCAGAAATTTGACCCATACTGCAGGAATTCGACCCATGCAGCAGGAATGCTTCAAAGAGTGTTTGTGAGCAAAATTGTTCGTAATTTTGTGGTCAGATATTTCAGGTCGGTAACAACACGTGACACACATGACACGTGACACACATGATATGAGCCATATATAATTATGGTAATTATGGTAATTAGTAATTCACGTAAATATCATAATTAGCATATCTCCAGATACCCGTTATTATCATCAAAGGTACGTTAAAGGTCAAATACCCTTATTACTCAATTCCTGATATAACAGTACTGGGCTGGGGAATCAAAAGGTCGTATTTGAAACCTTTATCCCTTTAAACCCTCACGATGCGGTAAAGCATCGTTTTACATCCCTGAAAACAGACTTAATTTTCCTGCAACTAGGATTTTTTGAATGAAAATTTCCATGAAACTGGTTTACCAATACATGGTAATTTTCTTAAATTTCCACCCTCTTCAAATCATCTTCATCCACCACAAGTCGTGAATTGCGATAGCAATTCGCGGCTTGTAGTGGATGTAGATGATTATGGTAAATTCAGGCTTGAAAGGGTTAAAGTGCAGAGTGCTATAATTTAAATGTTCACCCACCTAATTGAAACATCGTATTTCACAGATTTTCCTTCCCAAGTCCATTACTAAGTGGAGATGTGTTGTAGTGATGTGTTGTGTTAATTGATACATCATACCAAGGCTGCTATAGTAAAGAGAAAATGCCTGATATTATGGAATAAAATGTACAGTTAATCAGCTATATTGGCCGCCCGTTAATAAACGCCCGGGTGTTTAAAAAAAAAACTCGCCGGAAGTGCACTGCGAGTGCTTATAAACGCCCGGTCGTTTATAAACGGGGGACAATTAGAAATGGCTGGTCCCGTAGGTCTACCTGTTAAAGTTGTGTCTTGCTACCGCGATCCACAACTTCAAGTGGGTGAAAATTACTTATATTTATTTATTTATTCATTTGCAAATCTTGATGTTAAAACGCTCATTTTATTCCCATTAACAGTGATTTAATCGGCTAATAAATCAAAAATAATCTGCAAATAAAACATTTTGGTGCTTAACCCTTCAAGCCCTCACGATGCATTAATGCATCATTTTACATCCCTGAAAATAGACTTAAGTTCCCTACAACCAAGGGTTTTAGAACGAAAATTTCCATGAAACTGGTTTACCAATACATGGCAATTTTTTTTAATTTTCAAACCACATCAAATCATTTTCATCCACTACAAGTCGGGAATTGCGACAGCAATTCGCGGCTTGTAGTGGATGAGATGACTATGGTAAATTCAGGCTTCAAAGGGTTAAGGGAGATTTCTAAAAAAATACAAATGCATCATGTACTGGCCAGCCATGATTTAACATAAAGCAACATGAAAATGTGTGGCTACATTGATAATGTAAATGTCGTGATAGAAACGAGTTCTGGCAGATATTCTGACGTCGCCGTGTGAATCGGGTTTACATTCTACACATTAAACAGAGCAGGATGTAGCTTACACCATATGTTTTATCTTCCCCTTGGTAGTAAAGGGTCGTAACTTCCACTTCGTGAAGTGGCAGTTACGACTCTTTACTTCTAATGTGACGATATCTAGTGTTTGTCACGCGATACTTTAGCCGCAGCGCTAAACTAGGTTTATATAAGCCATGTTTTTCAATTTGAAATCATCATAAATGTCTCAGCTAGCTTGTTTTTTGAATACCTATGTTATGGGTCTACGACTATTATACCGTCTTTCCCATTAACGTCGGACCTCCCTGTAAAACGCAGGTGGGTCATGCAAAATACCCAACTACATCGGTCCTACAATCCGGTTATATCTTGGTCAGTTTTTGTGTTCACAAGGTAAAAATCGGCCATTTACCATCTACTGTCTGGTGAATTTTTTTGGTCTGGTAGAAATATCAAGTTTAGAGGACCTACTTTTTACAGGACCTAATGTTTACAGGACCTACTATTTACAGGACCTACTGTCAGGTGGAATTGTGACCTTATTGACTCATTATACATAAAGATGTTTAGTTGTTTCAGGTCGTCAGAATCTCACGTCTATCGACGTCAGATTCTGACGTCTAAAGTAAAATCCCCGCGCTGACTCTTTACCCTCTAAGTTTTTCAAGTTATTTTGTATTTATTACCAATTACTCATATTTGTCTAATTTGAGGTCAAACATTTACAATTCCTACTGACTGAACATCATTTTCCTTCACAAAAAATGAAATTGGTATGATAAAAAAGTACCAGGGGCCGGGTCCAGGGCTTAACAACGTGTTAACATGCACATCTTCCTAGCTGTTCTAATGCAAATAAAAGAAAGTTAAGATGATCTTAATTTTAAAATGTTTAGTGGGACGGGCCCCAGAATATTGTATGGATTTTTCGGACATCGCTCCAGGTCATGTTGCAGAACGTTGCTTTCCGAGTGAAACTAATTCGTAGATGCACGTCTACACTATAATAAAGATGGAGACGGAGATATGTGCAGATGATCAAGGAATATAGAAAGCCTTATATTCCTTGAGCTGATGAACCAATGTTGGGTTAATGTTGGGCCAGCATGTACAATAACAGACACAGTTATCTCTCATTTGATTGGATGATAATATGTGTTAGACCTATAGTGGGACGAGAAATTAGGGTCACATATTATTAGATCGTATTATACTAAGTGACATTTACTCATAACGTATGCATTAATTAACATACATAATATGTATGTTAATTATGCGATACACGATGCAGGTTGGTGCATTGGTCTCAGTAATCAGCCGTAATGTACATAATACGTTTGTCACTCATATGCGGGTCTCTGGAGTAACCCAGATAAACAGAATTATAAATTAACCCTTGAAGTGCGGAATTATTTGTGTATAAAACATGGAGACCAAAGGGTGTTTTTATTTTGAAATCATCATAAATGTCTTATTTAGGTATTTCTGCTTCATTTGAATACCTATGTTGTGGGTCTACGGCCATTATAAATAGTTTACTCTTTCAGTGCTGTGATCGTCTTTATTACGTCAGAATCTGACGTCAGTAGACGGCAAATTCTGACGTATAAAGAATTTAAGCTGAAGATTCAACACGGAGTATGCCTGGATAGGACCAGAAACAATTTTAACAGTAAGTCAGTCAGAGACTGCAAATCTCCGCCGACTTTAACCCTCTAGACCCTCACGATGCATTAAAGCATCATTTTGCATCTCTGAAGAATGACTTAATTCCCTACGTCTAGAGGTTTTATAATGATAATTTCCATGAAACTTGCTGACCAATACATGGCAATTTTCTTCAATTTTTAAATCACATCAAATCATCTTTATCCACTACAAGTCGAGAATTGCGGCAGCAATTCGCGGCTTGTAGTGGATGAAGATGATAACGGTAAATTCAGGCCTGAAAGGATTAATGGTCGTAAAACCATAGAGGCTAAAACCTAGTAGTATTATTGCATCCATCCATAGTGAATATAGTGAAATTTCACTGTAGGCCTAGATGATCAATTATGACGTCATAGATTCAACCTATTTCATTCATAGGTCAAGTAGCTATCCTCTGGATTCATAGATTTTTTAACATCCAAGCGGAAAGGTGTATGTACATCTTATATAATACAAGTCTACATTCTATCGGGCTCCACTACCACTAGCATGATTTGTTTGTTGTTGGTAAAACATGCTATTAAATTGAATGAATGAATGAATGAATGAATGAATGAATGAATGAATGAATGAATGAATGAATGAATGAATGAATGAATGAATGAATGAATGAATGAATGAATGATTTATTGATTTAATGAATGAATGAATGAATGAATGAATGAATGAATAAATGAATAATTAATTAATTAATTAATTAATTAATATAATTCTGCCACCTTTGTGCACATACAGGCTAAACTGGGCCAATAAATCCTCTGGGTCAAGAGGGGGGAGGGGGGGGTGAGTCAAATGAACCTATAATACCCCCCACCCCTCCCTAGTGATAACTTTCCGTATCTTCATTTAAGAAAATACATTTTGAAAAAAACAAAAAAAACAATTTGGTATGGAAGCCTGCAAATCTCGGGTCAGCACGCTTGTATTTCTCCGGGTTCATTTTATCCGACTTGTTTACGTGCATTACACTTCGTCCGCATATAAAACTACAGCTAATAATGTAGTTTTATTCCAGGCGTTGTGGCTAATTAATTATACATACAGAGGTACGTGTGTTGTATATTATTGTGCGGGGATTTTAACTTCCTGTTCAATTGTTGGCATCTATTTTTCGTCATTTAACCTGGAATTGCTAACGCAATTTCCAGGTCAAACGACGAAAAATATGTATATTTTTGAAAAATATTGATCTTCCATATTGCATTGCTGTGTTAACTTAGCATCTACCACGAACTATGACCCTAATCACGTGGCATTTCATTCGGTTTAACCCTTAAAGCGCTGAAATACTTTCGCAAAAACCATGTAGACTAGATGTTTTTTCAATCAGAAATCACCATAAATGTCTTAGTTAGCTCTTTCCGCTTCATTTGAATACATATGTTATGGGTCTACGGCCACTGTGTGAAACGCAGTGACGTTACTCGATGAAAACAAGGTAATAAGAACCTTCCCCCATACTTCATTGCATTAGCCAGCTCGGTGAAAACAAAGGAGGTCGAGGTCATTGAGTTTCACAGAATTATAAATATTTTACTCTTACAGTGCGGGGATCGACTTTATACGTCAGGATCTGACGTCTACAGACGTCAGATTCTGACGTCTAAAGTCGATCCTCACAATGTGAGAGCTAAGGCATATATCCTAGCAGCACAAGGGTTAACTTTACGGCCCTAGCAGCACAAGGGTTAACACGACCTTCATTGTTTCCTAGCCTGTAGATCTGCGTGCATTATACTTGGTACCGCATTTAAAACTAATGATAATAGTTGGACCCCAGGCTTATTAATTATACAGAAAGTCGTTGATTGCTACATATTATGCGAGGATATTAACCCTTGCAGCGCGGGGATCAACTTTAGACGTCAGAATCTGACGTATACAGACGTCAGATTCTGCCGTCTAAAGTCGATCACCACACTGTAGGAGTAAAAATATGTATAATGGTCGTAGACCCATAACATAGGTATTCAAACAAATCAGAAAGAGCTAACTGAGACATTTATGATGATTTCGAATTGATTAAAACCTTTTAACCTCCATGGTTTATATACAAATATATCAGCGCTCTAAGGGTTTTATCTCCACATGCTTTGGAAGCAGGAGAAATAGGTTTATTATATATTTTCTTAATTCTTCCAGTGCGGGGAGGGCGGGGGCCCTAGGGTAGTGGTTAGCACCGCTGCCTTTCACGCCAGAGTTAGGGGTTCGGTTCCCGGTCTCGGCGGTTTGAAAGAAAGGAAAATGTTTCTTCCCCATCCACGTGTGAAAGTCAGTATTGTGGGGTGCCTCCGTGACCGAGCGGTAGCGTTCTCGGCCTCAGATCGTCAGGGCTCGAATTTCGAATCCTGTGTCTGCAGGACAGTGTCATCTCAATCATCTCACCATCCTCTGGAGGTTCTCCTGGCCCAGTTTAGCCTATATGTGCACATAGGTGGCCTAAAGCCCGATTCATTTCATTTCATTTGGAAGCAGAGGAAATAGGTTTATGTAGATAAGTTTATGTAGGGCCAAGTGTAATTCACAGGGACGCTAAATGTAATAACTCGCTTACAAAGCCCGTAAGAAACCTGTAGAAATGATCCTCAAACCATGATTAGCACGACGTTATACATGCTATACTCGTCAAATTAAAAATTATCAACCAGGATTATATGATTTTCAGCGATTTCTTTGTCAATTTTGAACCGATTTCCTTGAATAATGTTTAAATCAAAATCATAATAATACAAAAGTTAGAACATTTACCATGTAATACAATTCTAGAATTAGTTTAGTGGGGTTATAGACGGATTTCTTAATTTAATTTATTACATGTCAAATAGTCTCACTTTTGGAATATTTTACGAAATGTTCAGGACTGTTAGGATTTAAATAGAATAAGGCCTTTGCAAAATTTTAAGCTAATCGGTTTAGAATTGACGGAGAAATCGCCGGAAATCATGCGATGCTGGTCAAGCATTTTTAATTTGCCGGCGAGTATATAGTACGAGTCGACGTGAGCCTGAAGCGTGATTACGAGTCATTATCAGAATATGGCCCCTCGTGCATATCCCGGATACATAGGTTAATTTTATTTAGCTTTTGACCAATACATATATATATTTAAAAACAGATACAAAAATATATGCACATTATATCATTAAAATATTATATACAACATTGGTCGTGCTGCGCTAAAACAGGCTTATAGAAGCCTCTGCAAGCTAGGCAGCAACTATATTTATATTCATCTATGTACAAAAAGTATAAGCATCTAAGTATAAAAAAATAATATGAGTTGCCCGCGCCAAAACCAGAGATAAAATAACTACATATTATTATAAATAGTAGCAAAAAACACACTCTGGAAAGCGTAGAAACCTATAAATAAATACAAGTAGAATACTTTTTAAATTACATTTTTAAATAGCTATATCTAGGGCCAAGTGCAACACGGACAAGTTAAATTTAAGTTGGAGCTGCTTGCGTGGTTTTCCATGTTTACAAACGCGTGACGTTGGCACAGTGTTGTGGCGCTGTGGGCCACCGTCTGCGACGCTGACCCAACACTACAGCAACACTGGGCCAACGTGTGGTATTACCTCATATGCGGTTAGAACATGGAGCTAATATGTTCACGGAATATCCGGGTGAACATGGTCAACAACTCAGGCGGCTGGGCGGGGGCCCTAGGGTAGTGGTTAGCACCGCTGCCTTTCACGCCAGAGTTCGGGGTTCGGTTCCCGGTCTCAGCGGTTTCAAAGAAACAAAAATGTTTCTTCCCCATCTATATGTGAAAGTCAGTATTGTGGGGAGCCTCCGTGACCGAGAGGTAGCGTTCTCGGCCTCAGACCGCCAGGGCTCGAATTTCGAATCTTGTGTCTGGAGGACAGTGTCATCTCAATCATCTCACCATCCTCAGGAGGTTCTCCTGGCCCAGTCTAGCCTATATGTGCACAAAGGTGGCCTAAAGCCCGAATCATTTCATTTCATTTCATCCAACTGAATCCACATTGCTTACAAACATCAGACGTTCCCCTAACGTTGCTGTGAAGTTGGGTCATCGTCGTAAACATTTAACCAACAATAGCTCCACGAGTTAAAGCAGTTAGGTCGTTTTGCTTCACTGAACCATAATATTTACATTGCGGTGAGCCCTACTCCTGTGGACACTGACCATGCTGCGCATGCGGGTGGGCCTTGATGTTTACTCTGCTAATCATGACGACCTACCTTCATTAGCCTCGCATTCGTTTGTACGGACAAGCATGCAGCTGATGTTTTTGAGGGATTTTATCAACCCCTTTTAATTATTTATGTGTTTGACTTTTCCAGTTGGAAACATACAAAGAATGATAAGATATACATATGCTTTTTGGTCGCTAAAGGCTCAGATCGGTACAGCCGTCGCCAGATACAGGCCGAGCCGAAGGCGAGTGCCTGTATCTGGCGACGGCTGTACCGAAACGTAAATGATTCGCAACCGGAAAACGAATTGTTTACATGTTTTGGTCGATACAGGAAGTTATCAGTACAAGTCTCATAGTCGATAACACCTGTGGGAGTACGATAAATTGTCATTATTATTCATTGAGTAAAATTTTCTAACATGGTATCGACTAAAGTGTTACGAAAACATGAGGCCTGTCAACCATATAAGTGAATTAAGATTACATAATAAAATAATATACAGAACCAACTGTTCGCCATTCATAGGTGTTGGCATAGTTATTATGGAAGACAACATAGGATTTAGTGTAGTTTAAATCGTTAATTGTTAGTGTACACGTTATTTTTAAAATATACACAGTATACATCGGTGTCGGCTCGATCACTGAAGTTAAGCAACGTCGCGCCCGGTTCATAATTGGATGGGTGACCGCCTGGGACTGCCAGGTGCCGTATACACCAGGACATCGTGCAGCGATGTCGTGTCGTGGGGCTTTAGTCAGGGCCCATTTTTCAAAAAGAGGCATTCTTAAAGTTTGTAAGGCATTTCTTAGTAGAATTTGTCATGCAGTTGTTTTCACACAATTCGGAAACGCTGATTCCAAATCTGCCCCACGCCAAGCTCTATTTTTGTTTTTTCCCTTTTAAAATTGCAAAACAAAATGGCCGCCAAAATAGCAGATAAAGTCTCAATTATCTTGATTATACATCATGTCTGGGTGCACAGCGGACACACAAATTTGATTTTCGTGTTCAAAATAACATTTTTGTTTTAAGGAATTTCTTGTTTTAAGACCTGGTCAAATATTACGCAAAAAATCCAAGATGGCCGCCAATAATACAGAAAGTACCATAACGTTTTTCTAAGAGTCACATAAAGTTGTTTTTGGTGGCTTAATATAGGTTTTTAATAACAATAAATCTAGTACAATACAGTCATAACCTCTAACTTTTATATTACATGTAGTTTCAGGGAAAAATCCAAGATGGCCGCCAATTATACAGCAAGTACTATAATCCTTTTTAGCTTATCCGGCCTTTAGGCCTAAGATGAGCTTATACCATCGTGTTGCGTCTGTCGTCTGTCGTCCGTCGCCTCGGGCCGGTGCATTAAACTTCCTTGCGGATTTCAAAAAAATAATTAGTAATTACCTTATCACCTAATTAAGACCCAATTAGAGCACTCTGTCCACAATTCACAAGAAAAGCTTCTCCTCCCTCAATTCTTATCCGATTTCAATTCTGTTTGGTTTGTTTGAAAGGGCTCAGGCATGTGCATTAAACGTCCTCATGGATTTCAAAATTTGAATTATTAATTAATTTATGACCTAATTAAGACCTAATTAGGGCACTCTGTCCACAATTCACAAGAAATGCTTCTCCTCCCTCAAATCTTATCCGATTGAAATGTTGTTTGGTTTATTTGAAAGAGCTCGAGCTCGTGCCTGTGCATAGAACTACTTCACGGATTTCAGAAATTTTAATTCGTAATCAACTTGCGCTAATAAAGGATGAGCATCTTTGTCATTGACACTCTGGCTCTAAATGTCGTAGGAAGTTATTTTTGGCGCTCAAATAGTTTTCTGATAATTGCACAAAAGTAGCATGTGTTTCTTTCATCACTGTAGCTACATAGGCTTGCTGTGTATATCTCAGATTTGCATGAATGCCATCATCTTGCATAATGATAATGCTAGAATAGCCACCCTCATCAATATATTGATCATATATTTGTGCAGCTTCGGAATTGATGTAGCGACTCATTGATAGGACGCCACTGGCTACTTTCTCGTGGTCCTAATTCACACTTAATCAAACCAAATGTGATAATTCTTCAGGTTTAGCAGAAAGCTTTTACACGAAACTAGTTGCAGTTGTCCATCAATGAAGCTCCAACCACAATCTCATAGATGTTTATAATATTGTTATCTGGCCAGAGCTGTATTTATTGTTAAACAGGCCTAAATACAACGGAAGCAATATCCACTTTTTGTGGCAGGTGTTATTGACGAAGAGGATACATTGAAATATTCCAATTGGCTCAAGTTCTAGTTCTGGGTGTTTATGAATTAATTTAAATGTCTTTCTTTTAGAATTGATGTGCTGGTGTTGTGAAAGCAATTGAGACGGTAGAATGGTACCATAAATATCACCAGTTCTAAGTTTACACAGCTAGGCATTGCTATGATGAGAACTTCAAAAGCAGAATGAGCAAGTTTACATCAGTTCCTACGACTACCACATTGTTTGATTGCCATAATAACATTTAACGTCCCATCATGTACCTCAGTATTTTTCACACCTAAATACCAGTGTTCATTGAATAGTTGAATGTCATTGGTCTTTACCAAAAGCGGTGAATTTGAACATTGAACTGAAACTGTATTGCCCTCCTCCCTGATTCTGTACTTTATCTGTTATATATTCATCTGAGATAACGTCGCAGTGTGCATGGAAATGTTTTTGATGTAGGTTACATGTGTCTTGCATAGATTATTATAGATGATCAATGTTTAGTACAAAAGAATATAATAGATAAGTAATAAATACTTTGTATGAATGATAATTATTCTACTATGTCTGGAGGAGATATATATTTATTAGGGACCTAAATATCTTCACGTCCATCATATGATTTCATCACTTTATATATGGTAAGATTTACTTTAACATTGATACCTCTTCCTGCAAAATAGGGTGGTCGATCACATACCACTTCAAGACACAACTGAAACGGTTGGGTTATTGTAAATCATGTGGGAGTGAGAGCTTATATCTGATCAGAAGCATACATGACCAGAACCTATTGATTCCCCATACATTCTACCATATCACGACCACATCTAGAAAGTTTCGGTATTATTTCCCCAATTACCACATATTCGGCATCATATCTTGTTGCAATAGTGTACCCAATAATCTTAGGTGACTTGTTCATGACACTATAGCATTCAGTTGCCAAGACTAGGTTAGTTACTAACATCTTCTGAAGATGATGTATGTTCATGCTATATTTATAAAATAAATTCATCGTCAGTATTTTCAACATTACCCTAGCGTGTCCTCAACCATCAATCTTATATGCCCAAAACATATATAAGTCAACTTCTGCACCAAATTACATATTTCCGATATCGTGTAACTGTATTTTATCATAGTTATTGATGGTGATATCTCATTCAAGTTAGGGTAGTAGAAATATGTGTAGCCTACATTCCTGTTTTGTGTGGATCTCTGAGCCGATGGTTGGGACTTTATTCGTTCAATTATGTCTGAAAACTGTGTTATCAGCGCATTACCAGGCTTTTGTACGGTATCTATTCTGATCAAAAATATAAAAATTAAGATGATACTATTATCATGATTATGTAAATTGTCAATCCGATTGAGAAACATAATCTTTATATGATGTGCACGTTTTAACCAGCACAATAGACCTAGTTACTAGGATCATAAATTGTTAAATTTAAACGACTGCTTGTCTCAATAGGAACGGAATATGTTTGTGTGTCATTATTGTTATAGTTATGCAGACCACCTTGATGGATTAACGTCATGTTTTGCTTAGCCCTAGTACAGGGCTTGGGCAGGAGGGTGCCACCCGTGGCCAACGCACATATAAATTCTTGCTTTCTTCCTTATGGTATTGTAAAAACACGGTGCACGTGGATATAATATAGGCCAAATACTGATAGGCCTAGAACGGATATATGGTGAGCGACAGGTTATCTAGTGCCGGACAGTGATCAACAATCATAAAATATTTTTTGTCAATAGTCTAAACATTTTTACAACATGCCGGATATTACGTTTGTTTCCCTCGGCTTCTAAATGTGAAATGATGACTTTATTAAATAAATCATTAAATCATTATTATTAAACTGGCCTACGATGTGTCGTTTTCCTGGTGCAACATTTGTTTTCCCCCCATAACTTTGTGAAATATTGATAATAGATGTTATCACGGCTCTGAATTGGTTTCCCGGGTGTGAGAAACCTATATGTAGACACCAAAAACACATCTCTACGTTATTTGGAAGCAAAGTTATAGCACATTGCCATGCGGTGGCGGCCATTTTGGATTTTGTCCTCTAACGGCAAACGCACAAGGTGAAATTCAGGGGACTTTAAGTATGTTACTCAGGTGGGTTTTAATACACCGAAATGATGTTTTTATGTTCATTGTAAGCCAAGCCGTGATGTAAAGTTGTGATAGTTTAGCTAAATTTGGCGGCCATTTTGTTTTTGAATTTTGAGTCGGAAAACACAAAATATAGCTTGGCATGGGGCAGATTTGGAATCAGCGTTCCCAAATTGTGTAAGAACAGCTGCATGCCAAATTCTACTAAAAAATGCCTTACCAAGTCAGAAATTTCGAAAATGGGCCCTGACTACTTAGAGAACCACGTAAATAAGATGGCTCTGACTGACTTTGAGTTGGACGTAAAAGAACCTCAATGAACGCATGCGCAGTTCCCATCCGGCGAGACCTCAGAAAATCCACAATGTGGAGTACTTGGCATGCACATAATGCTATGAATTATGTCAGGAATGATAACAGGCCTTGCTAAGTTACTCCCGCTGCACGATAGCACAATAGTGCGTACTGCCACGTAATATACATATACAGATACATGTGATACATGTGATATGTATACATACAATAAAGATAACTGACAATAATTGTCTGTCATCAGTTTCCAAAATACTCACTAAAGTCTTTTTCAATTCATTTTCGCTGATCAAATCACTAATATCTGGATTGAAGTGAGTATTGGAACATCAAGATTTCGAAATGTTTCGTCTCAAATTTAACAAATATAAGTAATTTTCACTCACTTGAAATTGAGGGTCGCGGCAGCGAGACACAACTTCAAGTGGGTGAAAAAATAAATTATTTAACATAGCGCCTTATGGGTTAAACCCCAGCATTGTCTTGTCTGTTAAATATACGGTTTTCAGCAAATTTCAACCCGAATAGAATTCTAATGAAATAGATACAATAGTTTGTCATATCATTCTCTTCTAGCCAGCTATTTAACTGAAATTTTCACGCACTTGAAGTTGTGTCTCGCTGACGCGATCCACAACTTCAAGTGAATGAAAATTATTCAGATTTGACAATATGGAGGTCAACTGTTTTCAAATATTGCTGATTGATGTCACATTTTATCTTTAACATGTTTAAAAGGTGGTACTTAAAGGGACTGGCCCAAGCTGAAATAAAAAAATCGGTGATTTTATTTTGGTTTTTTAGTATGACCATATGATGTAAACATGTCCTGCAAAAGTGTTTTAATTTTTCTGCTGCGCATTCACCAGTTAGGCCAGATATAGAGACGAAATTCCTGATTTTTTATTATTGACAACCATGTCAAAAATTAGAAATACGGACTTTGCAGGGTTCTCCTGGGGTTGCATGGTAATAGTACCGAAGGGTTCTTTTTGAAGAACCTATATCGTTTAGAGTGTAGTGTTACCCAGTATCTTCACTCAGGCACTATTTTCTAAAGTGATGATAGTGAGTCTAACAAAAATGGATTAACTTTCTCAGATTTAGATCTCAGATCGATAATTCAAAATGCAATGTAATCGTATTCAAAAAAAATCCAGGACAATCATAATTGTAATCGTAATCGATAAAACAAATCAACTGTAATCATAATCGTCATCGTAAAAAACAATTATCCTCGACCCCGACCCTGACCGTCATCAGTATTCCTATCTCTGTCACGTTTGTCATCAAATTCGAAAAAATGCGACAAGTTCCAGCTTGGACCCCCTGGTGTGAGACGCCTGTACGACCCCCTGTTTTATTGTATTGAATTTCGAATCTTGTGTCTAGAGGGCAGTGTCATCTCATTCACTTCACCATCCTCAGGAGGTTCTCATGGCCCAGTGTAGCCTATATTTGCACAAAGGAGGCCTAAAACGCAATTCATTTCATTTCATATCCCTGTTTGATTGTCGTTATACCTTCCTCTTCGAAATTTCATATTTTGCGTAAAACATTCATGAAGCTACGTGTAAAAGCTCTGTTGAGTCCATCAGACACCCTTGTATTGTCTGATTCTGATATCAGCATGATGTCAGCACATTAATTATAGCCGGATTCACATTAAATTCATCAACCAGGATTAATGAATTTCGCGGATTTCTCATTCAATTCTCAACCAATTTTCATGAAATTTTACACACATTATTTTCCATCCATGTCGTGACTACCCTGACAATTCCGCGAAGTTTTGATAAGTATTTTAGAAGTTAGACCATTTGGCATGCAATAAAATTCTGAAAAGAAGCTAACGGGTTAAAAGATGGCGACATTTTTATTTATTTACTACATGTCAAATGGTCTAACTTCTTAAATACTTATCAAAACTTCGCGAAATTTTTTCAGGGTAGTCACTACATAAATGGCAAATAATGTGTGTAAAATTTCATGAAAATTGGCTGAGAATTGAATGAGAAATCCGCGAAATTCATTCACCACGGTTAATGTGAATCCGATTATACATCCGTGACAATTACTGATACAGATGACGGATTCGTACTTTATCATCCACTCTATAGATAGGTTTGGAACCTAGTGAGCAGAACACATAACATTTATACAATGTTGGACCAATGTCGAAGATATTGGGACGGCGTTGCATAAATGTTATGCAATTATTTTGTGTTTACTGGTATAGCTATGTCATCTGCCGACTCTATACAGAGAGTTTATACTTCTCATATTTCTTCACAAATCAATGATTACAGCGGTCCGCATAAAACGGCCGCCTTCAACCCTAAATTGTATTCTTCAGGCAGTCTGTAATGCGTGATATATTATAAAACACAAGTCATTACATTTTACACAAAAATACAGAAAATTGATATGTATTTGTGAACCAATTTCATGGAAATTTTCGTTCTAAAACCCTTTGTTGTAGGAAAATCAAGTCTGTTTTCAAGGATGTAAAATTATTTATTGTCTATATTCCTTGGTCAAACAGAGGAAGCTAAACCTGAGTCACAGCTTTTTGTGCTAAGTCAAAAACTATATCTCTAGCTTCCTAAAGATGAAGCTCTGTTAGCTTCCTGGGTGAACCCTTTAAGCCCCCCCCCCCCCCGGTCGCATTAACCCTTTCAGTGCGGGGATCAGTGCGTCAGAATCTGACGTCTACAGACGTCAGATTCTGACGTCTAAAGTCGACCCCCGCACTGTGAGATACAAAATATTTCTAATGGCCGTAACCCCATAATATAACATAGTATTCGGAAAGACCTAACTAAGACATTTATGATGATTTTAAAATGAAAAAAAACATGGTTTATACCAACATATTTCAGTGTTATAAGGGTTGATGTAGGCTTACCCCATGTAGGCCTACCCCATGCCATATATTTAGAATAAAATACACGAACATAAAAAATAGTATCACGTCACAATAAGAAGTTTCCGAGCTTATGGTATATAATTATGGGTCAATATGTTACTGAGAATGGACGTCAGCTTGCTTTATCACCAAGAAAATGAAACTTCATGGTCTTACAAGGTTTTAGGCGTCAAGCTCACTCACTGACTCACTGACTCACTAACTCACGGACTCACGGACTCATTGACTGACTGACTGACTGACTGACTGACTGACTGACTGACTGACCGACCGACCGACCGACCGACCGACCGACCGACCGACCGACCGACCGACCGACCGACTGACTGACTGACTGACTGACTGACTGACTGACTGGCTGACTGACTGACTGACTAACTGACTGACTGACGACCTGACTCACTCACTGACTCACTGATTCGCTGACTGTCCCTCACTCACTCACTCACTCACTCACTCACTCACTCACTCACTCACTCACTCACTCACTCACTCACTCACTCGCTCGCTCGCTCGCTCACTCACTCACTCACTTGGCACATGACACCAGCAGACTGACCAATCCAGGCGCGTCTGACCTCTAAACTAGGTGAGTGACCTCTGTGTTGACCTCCAGACTAAGTGTTGACCTCTGTGTCGGTCGGTGAGCTCGCCTGGTCGGACTCTGTACGTGCCCTGGGCCACGTGACCTGGGCCTAGACGGTGACCGACTGTGAACGCCAGAACAATGCAGAGACAGTATTTATGTATTTATTCAATAAAACCCCCACAAGTGAGGAAAACATGTATATTGCCAGAAATACACAAAATAGATATTACATACATACAATAGTATCGCAGATAAGATATATCACAATAATTTAGCTATAATATGCGTGGTAGAGTTTACATTTAAACAGTCATCTCTTTTCAACAGGTCTTGCAGTGAGTCTACCACCCCGTCTCTAGCAGAGTAGGCCTACTTTTGGCTTTATCTATACTCCCAGAAAAAAAGTTCTTGAAGGCTCTTTTTTATATAGTAATATCCAAGTCAACACGATGCACTGACCCAATGTTGGTTCAATGTTGGGCCAACGTCTGCGACGCTGGCCCAACATTAAACCAACATTGGGTCAGTGTATCGTGTTTGCTGGGATAGGGAAATGTTTCATTGAACCTTGCTCTATATTACTTTATGGAATATAAATGTTTCATGGAATCTTGCTCTATATTACTTTATAGAATAGAAATGTTTTATGGAACCTTGCTCTATATTACTATATGGAATAGAAATGTTTCATGGAACCTTGCTCTATATTACTATATGGAATAGAAATGATCCATGGAACCTTGCTCTATATTACTATATGGAATAGAAATGTTTCATGGAACCTTGCTCTATATTACTTTGTGGAATAGAAATGTTTCATGGAACCTTACTCTATATTACTTTATGGAATAGAAATGTTTCATGGAACCTTACTCTATATTACTTTATGGAATAGAAATGTTTCATGGAACCTTGCTCTATAATTCTTTATGGAATAGAAATGTTTCATAGAACCTTACTCTATATTACTTTATGGAATATAAATGTTTCATGGAACCTTGCTCTATATTACTATATGTGATAGAACCTTCAATAACGTTTATTATAAGCACGACATTTCATTAGATAAACTTGAACATTATGGAATTAGAGACACAGAATTTTTTTTTTCACTTTTTATTGAATAGAAAACAATTTGTTCAAATTGGTGATACTAAATCAACAACAAATGAAATGAATCGGGCTTTAGGCCACCTGTGTGCACATATAGGCTAAACTGGGCCAGGAGAACCTCCTGAGGATGGTGAGATGATTGAGATGACACTGTCCTCCAGACACAGGATTCGAAATTCGAGCCCTGGCGGTCTGAGGCCGAGCACGCTACCTCTCTGTCACGGAGGCTCCCCACAATATTAACTTTCACACGTGGATGGGGAAGAAACATTTTTTATTTCTTTCAAACCGCCGAGACCAGGAACCGAGCCCCGAACTCGTGAAAGGCAGCGGTGCTAACCACTACCCTAGGGCCCCCGCCCAAATCAACAACAAAGTATATTAAAACTGGTATTCCTCAAGGATCCATTTTAGGACCTCTTCTATCTATAATATAATTTAATGATACGCACATTGTCAGTAAGTACTTTGCTTTTATTATGTATGCTGACGACACCACTCTTATGTATAATATATAGCAATATTGACATTATAATGATTTTAATGACAATAATACTATTATAGCAGTGCTGTTGGTTACATATATATTCCTCAAGGTCAAAAGCCCAAGGGCATAACGGAAGTTCCGTTAAAGCTAATGTTCTCGTTGTAACGAGAGTTCGACGAGAGTGAGGCAAGAGCTCGTCCGCTGGGCAGAGAACATAATTATGTAAAATGCCATAGATGCCACGTAGCCATACATATTGTGCGTGTAGAGCATATGTAATGCGACATATTTAGTTGTCATGGTGACTGCATAACATATGTATTGTGACATATTTACATATTTAGTTGTCATGGTGACTATAACATGTGTAATGTGACATATTTAGTTGTCATGGTGACAGCAGACATGTACACAGCTTGAGTAACGCATGATTGTAATAATACTGTATAGTTCGCCGTGTTTATGAGGTATGCATTATTACTCCCCCGGGGGGGGGGGGGGGGGGGTTGTACCGACACCCCTGGCTCAACGCATTGATCTAATGTTGGTGTAATGTTGACCCAGCGTTCACAACGATGGGTCAATATTCTTTTCACTTTTCTTGTTTGCGAGGTATATAGTAGGCTGGTTGAAACAATGCTGGTTTATTGCTGGCAAAGCATCAACAACGCTGTGCTAACATTAAACCAGCATCTATCTGGTGAGATAGACGATCAATGTATGCATGCATTGCGTGTTCACCGGTCGTTTTATGAACCTCCAGGCGCTAAAGGGTGCTTAAAGGGTGCTTAAAGGGTGCTTCCTGTCTAACAGTCCATTTTTCTTGAAATACTATTTATTTCGGCTTTCATCACAAATAGAATCCTACACACCAAAAATGGTTTTAAATTTAGATCTCAACACAAAAAGCAAATCCTGACCAAAGCTCGCATTTTTTCAATACAAATATTTTTTGAAACACTTGCGTTGATGATATTAGTCATTTATTAATGATAATAATAAAATATTAAAATGGTACATAAATACAGTTCCGATAGCTTTGTTTATGACAGTTCTTATTTCGCCATACAACATATATGCTGTATGGCGAAACTAAACTAAAAACTCTGATATATGCCTATAGGCATCTATCGGAACATCAATATAACATTTACGATGTTACTTTATTGTATTCGGGTTTTTTTCGGGACATCAACGTTTCTTTGAGCATGGCCGTGAGTGGAATATTACTGAATATAATACACTTATTAACCCTTTTAGCTCGGGGACCGACACTAGACGTCAGAATCTGACGTTTTCTGGTGTGTAGGGTCGATCCCTGCTCTCAATGGGCTAGCCCTACGCCCGTTTTCTAACGGTTCCAAGTTTTCTAGATGCAATTTTCTCCAACTTCAAATTGTGTCTCGCTACCGCGACCCACAACTTCAAATGGGTGAAAATGACTGATCTTTATTTAATTTCTGACCAAACAGTTAAAACAGTCATTTCGTTCTAAATAACAATGCTTTAACTCTTACAGTGCGGGGATCGACTTTAGTCGACAGAATCTGACGTCTGTAGACGTCAGAAAGTCTATCCCCGCGCTGTAAGAATCAATATATTTCTAATGGCCAGAAACCCATAACATAGGTATTCAAATGAATCAAAAAGAGCTAACTAAGACATTTGTTATGATTTCAAATGGAAAAAATCCTTTTGGTTGCGATGTCGGCGGAGATTTGCAGTCTCTGACTGACTTACTGTGAATATTGTTTCTGGTCCTACCCAGGCATACTCCGTATTAAATCTTCAGCCTAAATTCTTTATACGTCAGAATTTGCCGTCTACTGACGTCAGATTCTGACGTATAAAGACGATCCCCGCACTGAAAGAGTAAACTATTTCTAATGGCCGTGGACCCATAACATAGGTATTCAAATGAAGCAGAAAGAGCTAAATAAGACATTTGTGATGATTTCAAATTGAAAAAACCCCTTTTGGTTGCGATGTTTTTTACTTTATTATTATTATTATTTATTTGGCTTGATGCATACAATACATATCACTTACAAAATAATAGTAACATGACATAATTATATACTGTAAAAATATATGCAAGGGATGTCACTACAGGTGACCAGCACCCAATGCGTCTGCCATCCATACAAATAGATACATCTATGTTTAAAAAGTATATTATATAAACTAGTATAAAATATGGTAATAAACATATGTATAGAAGTGTGTGATATACACAACTACTGTACTTTAAAAAGTATGCTAGATAAAAGTAGCATAAATGTATGATAATAAACGTATGTAAAGAAGCACAGCAGTAAAACGGCAGCATACAAATTGCGCAAACTTCAATGAATGTAAAATAAATGTTTTTATTTTAATAATTATTTTTATTGCTAATTCAATAAACATAATTATTATTGTATGTGTTTGTTTTGTGTTTGTTTTATCTCTTATACGCGTAGCTAATGGGACACATACTGTACTTAGATCATGGAAATTTTCATATATTATAATGTATAATGTACAATTTTACTTAGGGGACCACCTCGCTAAAGGGACCACTTTTGCTAAGTCCTCTGGGTGGTCCGTTTAGCGAGGTTCTACTGTACAAATTATTTCAGAGCTATGGTCGTTCACAACGCTAAACCCTTTCAGTGTGAGAATCGATTTTAGACGTCAGAGTCTGACGATTTTAATGTTGATCCCCGCGCTGAAAGACGAAACAGTTTATAATGGCCGTAGACCCATAACACAGGTATTCAAATGAAGCAGAAAGAGCTAACTAAAGACATTTATGATGATTTCAAATTGAAAAAACCATAAGTTTAATGGCCGTAGACCCATAACACAGGTATTCAAATGAAGCAGAAAGAGCTAGCTAAGACATTTATGATGATTTCAATTAAATATATATATATATTGGTTTATACAAAAATAAGTCCGCGCTGTAGGCTAAGGGTTAACCCTATAACCACCAAATTATTAAATCTGAATTTTCACCCACTTGAAGTTGTGTCTCGCTGACGCGATCCACAACTTCAAGTGGGTGAAAATTATTCAGATTTGACAATATGAAGGTCAACTGTTTTCAAATATTGCTGATCGATGTCATATTTTATCTTTAACATTTTAAAAGGTGGTACTTAGTGTGGTAATAAAAAATGAAAACCCGAATATATGCGGCACCGGCGGTTATAAGGTTAAAGGGCTGACATCATGATACTTTTTTGACATTATTGGGAATTAGCCCCTTGGGTTTAGAGGGTGGTCGCTGGCTGTAGGCTGCAGCTGAATATTGCATGGGCCTCCCGGCAAACACGAGACATCGACCCGATGTTGAAACAATGTTGGGCCAGCGTCGTAGACGGTGGCCCAACATTGTTTCAACATTGGGTCGATGTCTCGTGTTTGCTGGCCTGCCGGTAAACAACATACAGACAGACAGACAGATATTTTATTGACAGAAAAGAAAAGTCATTACAGACTTATTTGTCATAGAAATGAAAGAGATATATGTACATGTATATACAAGATTGTTAGTTTGTTAAAATCATATGACAATATACATGGTATGACATACACAACTAAAATCATGTTAAGTGGCATACAGTAAACCTGTGAGGCTCAGTGCTGGGACAACGTTGGGGACGGTGGTCAGCATTGAACCACCATAAGGCCAATGTCTTGTGCTTAATGGCCGACCAGATACTTGGACATTAGAGATATACTGTGACAAAAGAATATGATGGTATACCCCCCCCCCCCCCTCCCTCCCCATCACACACATATTCGCAAATACATTCATGAATACTGTGTAATACAAAGCCAAAAGGCATTAAGTCCTTACTTGGAAAGTAGGCTGTCACTGCCTTTTGGCTTTGCCCGGTAGTACGGTGGCGTAAGTATTAGACCAACAATACATAAACACATTCATATACTCTACAATGCCAAGGTAAAAAGCAGTAGCTGCTTATTTGAGAAATAAGCAGTTAGTGCCTTTTGCATTGCCCGGTAGTAGCCTACGGGTGCGGTGGTGTAAGTATTAGGCCAGCCCGAAGGATGTAATTTGTTAATTTCACCATCTTAGATTTGTGTCCGCAGGGTGGTGAAAATCTACCTTGATGACAGCGCAAGGCTCTGACACAGTGACATCTATTTTAAATGTAATAGTTCCAATACGATCATAAGTTTACACCTGCTGAAAATAGCCTAGTTTTCATAGGCACCTGAAATATTCGTCGTAATTTCTTGGTATCCGAGTTTTTTTGGTAGGCAGCGCGAATGTCGTTTTTACACAGCTGGCTGAGTAAAAAATATGGCGGTCAGGGTGACTGGGCCTCGCGCAGTAAATGAGTTAGGCGGCCCAGTCATACCGGGTAGTGAAAATCATAGTAAAAGTGTAAGCGCTCATCTTACTCCTTTCAAGCCTGAATTTACCATTGTCATCTTCATCTACCACAAGCCGCGAATTGCTGTCGCAATTCCCGGCTTGTAGTGGATGAAAATGGCTTGAAGTGGGTGCATAATTCAGGAAAAGTATTGGAAAAAAGTTTCATGGGAATTTTCCTTATAAAATTCCTCAGTTGTAGGAAAATCAAGTCGGTTTTCAGGAATGTAAAATAATGCTTTCATGCATCGTGAGGACTTAAAGGGTCAAATCAACTGGGTGCCATTCCATTGTGCACCCACAATGTTTACTCAGCGAATCATGACGATCCAGCTACTTTAATCTCTCATCATAACCTCCGATTGTTTAACCCTTTAAACCCTCACGATGCATATACCCTCCGTCAGATTAACTTTTTTTTAACTGTTTTTTTCGCCGATTTCTCAGTCAATTCTGCACCAATTTCGATGAAATTTGGCAAGTACTATTTTCGAGTCACGCGGCGACTACCGTGACATTTTCATCAAAATATATTATATAGTTCAAAAGTTAGACCATTTGACATGTAGTAAATTTGTAATTACGACGCCTCTCTTTTAAACCCATTAAACTGGTTAAATTAAAGTTTGTTTTCAGCCCTGAATTGTATTACATGCCAGATGGTCTAACTTTTTAACTATACAATATTTTCACGGTAGTGGCCGCGTGACTCGAAAAAAGACCTTGCAAAATTTCATGAAAATCGGTAGAGAATTGACTGAGAAATTAGCGAAAAACATGCGATACAAGTTAATCTGACTGCGGGTAAATAAGCATCATTTTAAATCCCTGAAAACAGACTTAATTTTCCAACAAATTAAGGCTTTTAGAACAAAATATTTCATGGGACTGCTTTAATAATAACAATATTTTTTTTACATTTGCCACACACTTCAGGTCATCTTCATCCACTTTAAGTCGATAATTGCGACAGCAATTCGCGGCTTGTAGTGGATGAAGATGACAATGGTGAATTCAGGCCTGAAAGGGTTAATCTCTCGAAGCTGGCGCCTTCAGGTCAACCCTTTTCCCGTCAAGTTATCCCATCGCAATTTTCCATCCACTTGAAGTTGTGTCTCGCTACCGCGACCCACAATTACTCATAATCGTTTAATTTGATACCCAAACAATGTAAATGCTAAAACGCACATTTCAATCCCAATAACAGAGATTTATTCTACTGATTAAATGGGCTAAGATAGAATATGGTTGTACATAGCGCTAGAGGGTTTATAGCCTGATATCAGATAACCTCATTCTTTTTTTCAACAAAAAATCATTTGAAATAACAGTTTTTACTGAGAAATTCATACAGTACATCATCATCTACATGTACATGTACATGCATTATAACCAGCCAAGCATGACTCCATCTTGTGACGTCACGAATTAGCTCCGCCCCCTACTTCTGCCTTTGGGAAAATCGTTCCAAGTGGTTTAAAAATGTGTATTATGTACACTTTGTATTATGTACACTTTGTATTACGTACACTTTGTATTATGTACACTTTGTATTATGTACACTTTGTATTATGTCCACTTTGTATTATGTACACTTTGTATTATGTACACTTTGTATTATGTACACTTTGTATTATGTACACTCTGTATTATGTACACATTGTATTGTGTACACTTTGTATTATGTACACTTGTATCATGCACACTTTGTATTATGTACACTTTGTATTATGTACACTTTGTATCATGTACACTTTGTATTATGTATTATGTACACTTTGTATTATGTACACTTTGTATTATGTACACTTTGTATTATGTACACTTTGTATTATGTACACTTTGTATTATGTACACTTTGTATCATGTACACTTTGTATTATGTACACTTTGTATCATGTACACTTTGTATTATGTACACTTTGTATTATGTACACTTTGTATTATGTACACTTTGTATTATGTACACTTTGTATTGTGTACACTTTGTATTATGTACACTTGTATCATGTACACTTTGTATTATGTACACTTTGTATTATGTACACTCTGTATTATGTACACATTGTATTGTGTACACTTTGTATTATGTACACTTGTATCATGTACACTTTGTATTATGTACACTTTGTATTATGTACACTTTGTATTATGTACACTTTGTATTATGTATTATGTACACTTTGTATTATGTACACTTTGTATTATGTACACTTTGTATTATATACACTTTGTATTATGTACACTTTGTATCATGTACACTTTGTATTATGTACACTTTGTATTATGTACACTTTGTATCATGTACACTTTGTATTATGTACACTTTGTATTATGTACACTTTGTATTATGTACACTTTGTAGTATGTACACTTTGTATTATGTACACTCTAACCCTTTAATCACTGACATATTTTTGTAAAAACATTACTCTTACAGCGCGGGAATCGACTTTAGTCGTCAGAATCTGACGTCTGCAGACGTCAGATTCTGACGTCTAATGTCGATCCCCACACTGCATGAGTAAAACTATTTCTAATGGCCGTAAACCCGTAACATATAGCTATTCAAATAAACCAGAAAGAGCAAACTGAGACATTTATGAAAATTTGAATTGAATAAACCCTTTGGCCTCCATGGTTTTTATATAAAATTGAGCGCTTTAAGGGTTAAAGACCAATTTTTTTTATTATTATTATTGAGATCATCATAAATGTCTTAGTTAGCTCTTTCTGTTTCATTTGAATACCTATGTTATAGTTCTACGGCCATTATCAGTGATTTTCAGTGCGGGGATCGACTTTAGACGTCAGAATCTGACGTCTATGAACATAATCCACTCACTGTGAGGCCGGCATTATTGTGAATAATGGACAGAATTGCTATATTTTTTGTTTTGTATGACCCAAAAGTAAAAGAATCATGTAATTAATATGCTAATTAATGCAGATCGTGATCTAAACCCATTTTCCTAGCTGTGAATCACGGTCAATTTTTCTTACACTATATCTATAGATTAAGACAAAAAATGAATGTTATAAAAAATGTCCGGCTCCATGTCAATTACTACTGGACCAGGTGGGCGGGGCCCTAGGGTAGTGGCTAGCACCGCTGCCTTTCACGCCAGAGTTTGGGGTTCGGTTCCTGGTCTCGGCGGTTTGAAAGAAACAAAAATGTTTCCTCCCCATCCACGTGTAAAAGTCAGTATTGTGGGGAGCCTCAGTGACCGAGAAGTAGCGTGCTCGGCCTCAGACTGCCAGAGCTCGAATTTCGAAGCCTGTGTCTGAAGGACAGTGTCATCTCATTCATCTCATCATCCTCAGGAGGTTCTCCTGGCCAAGTTTAGTCTATATGTGCACAAAGGTGGTCTAAAGCCCGATTCGTTTCATTTCATTTTACTGGACCATGTCTGGAATTTCACCTTGTTGTATTTGTCCTTCACCTCTGTCTACACCCAGGGTGATGTCAGAACGAGGTCAGGCAGATGGCGCCCTGTAGTCAGTGTGTGGTGGTGAGCGGCACCTAGTGGTCAGGCATGGCGGTGAGCAGACTGACTTATGATTTGATGAGCAGATGTGAGTATCACATAAAACGTGCAGACAGTGCTGGTATAATGTTGGGCCAGTGTCGCAGGCGGTGGCCCAACATCACACCAGCATTGGGTCAACCATTACAATACTGACATATTTTTATATAAACCATAAAAATGAAGTTGTTTAACCCTTACAGCGCGGGAATCGACTTAAGTCGTCAAAATCTGACGTCTGTAGACGTCAGATTCTGACGACTAAAGTCGATCCCCGCACTGTATAGTAAATATATTTATTCTGATCGTAGACCCATAACATAGGTTTTCAAATGAATCAGAAAAAGCTAACTAAGACATTTATGATGATTTCGAATTGAATAAAACCCTTTGTTCTCCAAGGTTTATATAAAACATATTCAGCGCTTTAAGGGTTGAGTAGAAGTCACCGTCTCACGTTAGCACATTTACAATTTTGAATAAAACTCCCTAAATGATAGATTTAGTTATTGATATTCTCAACAAGGCCCTCAGAAAACTGCATGGTCGGTAGAGGTCAAGATCAAACTGCATGGTCGGTGAAGATCAAGATTAAACTGCATGGTTGGTAGAGGTCAAGATCAAACTGCATGGTCGGTAGAGGTCAATATCAAACTGCAGGGTCGGTAGAGGTCAAGATTAAACTGCATGGTTGGTAGAGGTCAAGATCAAACTGCATGGTCGGTAGAGGTCAAGATCAAACTGCATGGTTGGTAGAGGTCAAGATCAAACTGCATGGTCGGTAGAGGTCAAGATCAAACTGCATGGTCGGTAGAGGTCGAGATCAAACTGCATGGTTGGTAGAGGTCAAGATCAAACTGCATGGTTGGTAGAGGTCAAGATCAAACTGCATGGTTGGTAGAGGTCAAGATCAAACTGCATGGTTGGTAGAGGTCAAGATTAAACTGCATGGTCGGTAGAGGCCAAGATCAAACTGCATGGTTGGTAGAGGTCAAGATCAAACTGCATGGTCGGTAGAGGTCAAGATCAAACTGCATGGTCGGTAGAGGTCAAGATCAAACTGCATGGTTGGTAGAGGTCAAGATCAAACTGCATGGTCGGTAGAGGTCAAGATAAAACTGCATGGTTGGTAGAGGTCAAGATCAAACTGCATGGTCGGTAGAGGTCGAGATCACACTGCATGGTTGGTAGAGGTCAAGATCAAACTGCATGGTTGGTAGAGGTCAAGATCAAACTGCATGGTCGGTAGAGGTCTAGATCAAACTGCGCATGGTCGGTAGAGGTCAAGATCAAACTGCATGGTCGGTAGAGGTCAAGATCAAACTGCATGGTCGGTAGAGATCGAGATCAAACTGCATGGTTGGTAGAGGTCAAGATCAAACTGCATGGTCGGTAGAGGTCAAGATCAAACTGCATGGTCGGTAGAGATCGAGATCAAACTGCATGGTTGGTAGAGATCAAGATCAAACTGCATGGTCGGTAGAGGTCAAGATCAAACTGCATGATCGGTAGAGGTCAAGATCAAACTGCATGGTCGGTAGAGGTCAAGATCAAACTGCATGGTTGGTAGAGATCAAGATCAAACTGCATGGTTGGTAGAGGTCGAGATCAAACTGCATGGTCGGTAGAGGTCAAGATCAAACTGCATGGTCGGTAGAGGTCAAGATCTAACTGCATGGTCGGTAGAGGTCGAGATCAAACTGCATGGTTGGTAGAGGTCAAGATCAAACTGCATGGTTGGTAGAGATCAAGATCAAACTGCATGGTTGGTAGAGGTCGAGATCAAACTGCATGGTCGGTAGAGGTCAAGATGAAACTGCATGGTCGGTAGAGGTCAAGATCTAACTGCATGGTCGGTAGAGGTCGAGATCAAACTGCATGATCGGTAGAGGTCAAGATCAAACTGCATGATCGGTAGAGGTCAAGATCAAACTGCATGGTTGGTAGAGGTCAAGATCAAACTGCATGGTCGGTAGAGGTCAAGATCTAACTGCATGGTCGGTAGAGGTCGAGATCAAACTGCATGGTTGGTAGAGGTCAAGATCAAACTGCATGATCGGTAGAGGTCAAGATCAAACTGCATGGTCGGTAGAGGTCAAGATCAAACTGCATGGTCGGTAGAGGTCAAGATCAAACTGCATGGTCGGTAGAGATCAAGATCAAACTGCATGGTTGGTAGAGGTCAAGATCAAACTGCATGGTCGGTAGAGGTCAAGATCAAACTGCATGATCGGTAGAGGTCAAGATCAAACTGCATGGTCGGTAGAGATCAAGATCAAACTGCATGGTCGGTAGAGGTCAAGATCAAACTGCATGATCGGTAGAGGTCAAGATCAAACTGCATGGTCGGTAGAGATCAAGATCAAACTGCATGATCGGTAGAGGTCAAGATCAAACTGCATGGTTGGTAGAGGTCAAGATCAAACTGCATGGTCGGTAGAGGTCAAGATCTAACTGCATGGTCGGTAGAGGTCGAGATCAAACTGCATGGTTGGTAGAGGTCAAGATCAAACTGCATGATCGGTAGAGGTCAAGATCAAACTGCATGGTCGGTAGAGGTCAAGATCAAACTGCATGGTCGGTAGAGGTCAAGATCAAACTGCATGGTCGGTAGAGATCAAGATCAAACTGCATGGTTGGTAGAGGTCAAGATCAAACTGCATGGTCGGTAGAGGTCAAGATCAAACTGCATGATCGGTAGAGGTCAAGATCAAACTGCATGGTCGGTAGAGATCAAGATCAAACTGCATGGTTGGTAGAGGTCAAGATCAAACTGCATGGTTGGTAGAGGTCAAGATCAAACTGCATGGTCGGTAGAGGTCAAGATCAAACTGCATGGTTGGTAGAGGTCAAGATCAAACTGCATGGTCGGTAGAGGTCAAGATCAAACTGCATGGTCGGTAGAGGTCGAGATCAAACTGCATGGTTGGTAGAGGTCAAGATCAAACTGCATGGTTGGTAGAGGTCAAGATCAAACTGCATGGTTGGTAGAGGTCAAGATCAAACTGCATGGCTGGTAGAGGTCAAGATTAAACTGCATGGTCGGTAGAGGCCAAGATCAAACTGCATGGTTGGTAGAGGTCAAGATCAAACTGCATGGTCGGTAGAGGTCAAGATCAAACTGCATGGTCGGTAGAGGTCAAGATCAAACTGCATGGTTGGTAGAGGTCAAGATCAAACTGCATGGTCGGTAGAGGTCAAGATAAAACTGCATGGTTGGTAGAGGTCAAGATCAAACTGCATGGTCGGTAGAGGTCGAGATCAAACTGCATGGTTGGTAGAGGTCAAGATCAAACTGCATGGTTGGTAGAGGTCAAGATCAAACTGCATGGTCGGTAGAGGTCTAGATCAAACTGCGCATGGTCGGTAGAGGTCAAGATCAAACTGCATGGTCGGTAGAGGTCAAGATCAAACTGCATGGTCGGTAGAGATCGAGATCAAACTGCATGGTTGGTAGAGGTCAAGATCAAACTGCATGGTCGGTAGAGGTCAAGATCAAACTGCATGGTCGGTAGAGATCGAGATCAAACTGCATGGTTGGTAGAGATCAAGATCAA
>OZ024911.1:85618733-85701233 GCA_964017125.1 Flabesymbios commensalis
GTACCACCTACAGAGTATATATCGCTAGATATAAAAGGGTGTATCTGCCACTTTGTAAAGTGGCAGATACACCCTTTCATATCTATGGAGATGATTCCCTCACTTGTGTTACCAGTGTCTACTACACCATTGTATACTATATGACACTGATAAATGAGTGTAGTTGAGGGTAATATAACGATATACGTATTAGGCGTAACAAAATGCGTAATGTACGTATCAGGTCATTATATGTGAAACAGGTTTCATATATATAGTGGACGTAGATATGAAACATGTTTCATAAAACATGTTCCGATCTCTATCCAGAATAGCTATGGAACATGTTCCTTATTTACATCCAGCGTACATCCAGTGTACATCCAGTGTACATCCAGCGTACATCCAGTGTACACTAAATATACATCCAGTGTACATCCAGTGTACATGCAGTGTACATGCAGTGTACATCCAGTGTACACCCAGTGTATATCCAGTGTACATCTAGTGTACATATAAACATGTTCCATTTATACATATAGGTAGTTATATATAGGAGATATGTAATATCCTCTTATACAGCAAATTATATATTCAAATACAATTTAAAAAAACAAAGGTTATGAACACCAATGATTAACGTTTGTACCACGTTTACAAACAAAAGTAAAGAGTCCAAAAGGGACGGCCTCGTTTATCAGGGACGTATTAGAAAGCGATACGTGTTTTATACGTCATTTATCATTTGTTCTAATAAAGCACTTTGCACTATTTTAAATTGTTTCTGTTGCCATTAATGCACTAATTATTACATATAGCTTAATTTCTGAATCATCTGCATATTGTCTTTATGATATGCTTTTTGTACTTTGAGTACGTCAATAAACATATTATTATTAATATGATTGTGTCTGTAATCGCACTTTTCATATTGTACCTATCTGGGGGTTTTTGTATGGTAGATATGGGGCATATATGGGCCATATATCTACCAACTACCTACCTACCTATATACATACATATATACATACAGTAGCCTGCAGATTTACTACTACATCACACATTATAGTGCAATCCAAGGATTCGTAAGCAGTGACGGTCGGCCAACGCCGGGCTAATGTTGGCCAAACGTCTACGACGCTGGCCATCATGAAGCCATCCTTCAGTGAGTGTCTGAAGTTCGTGTTTAGTGACATAGACGGTGGTTTAGAATATGCAGTAATGTATCCGGCACCACAGGCTGGTGTACTCCCCCCCACCCACGGCTGGTGTACCCCCCCCCCCCACCCAGCAAACACTTATACTTATACATTTATACAATGCTGGACCAACGTGGAAGACGTTGGGCCGACGTTGCATAAATGTTATACACCCACACACGCTAGCACACTACCACATACTGGCGTGACCTGACTACATTTACTGAGAACCCCCCCTTCCCCCCCCCCCCCACACACACAGTATGTGCCCTCAAGGCTAGACTACCAATAAGTAGTGATGGCAGATGTTGTATACAGAACTGTTATAATTACACACTACATTACATTACATTATATAATATTATATAGAATGTAATGTAATGTTTCATGATTTGGCGGTAAAGTGGTGTAATGAATGAAAACCTCCTTTCAGACTCATCGCGTATGTAATGTAATGTAATTCAATGTGATGTAATGTAATGTATTGTGATGTAATGTAATGTATTGTGATGTAATGTAATGTAATGTATTGTGATGTAATGTAATGTAATTTACTGCATTGTGATGGAATGTAATGTAATGTAATGTATCGTGATGTAATGTAATGTAATGTATTGTGATGTAATGTAATGTAATTTACTGCATTGTGATGTAATGTAATGTAATGTAATGTATCGTGATGTAATGTAATTTAATGTATTGTGATGTAATGTATAGTGTTGTGATGTAATGTGATGTAATAAAATAATACAATTTAATGTAATACAATGTAATGTAATATAATGTAATGTAATACAATGTAATATAATATAACACAATATAATGTGATATAATGTACTCTAATGTAATGTTATACAAAATAATACAATGTAATGTAATGCAATGTAATGTATTGTAATGGAATGAAATGGAATGGAATGTCATACAAAATAATACAATGCGATGTAGTGTAATGTAACACAACACAACACAAAATAACACAACGCAGCACAGCACAGCACAACACAACATAACACAATACAACACAGCAGAGGACAGCCCAGCACAGCACAGCACAGCACAGCACAGCACAGCACAGCACAGCACAGCACAACACGACACAGCACAGCACAGCACAACACGACACAACACAACGCAACACAGCACAGCCCAACACAACACAACATAACCTAACACAGCACAACACAACACAACACAACACAACATAACCTAACACAGCACAACACAACACAACACAACACAACACAACCTAGCACAGCACAACACAGCACAACACAACATAACACAACACAGCACAACACAGCACAACACAACACAACATAACCTAACACAGCACAACACAACACAGCACAGCACGACACAACACAACACAACACAACACAGCCCAACACAACACAACACAACACAACATAACCTAACACAGCACAGCACAACACAACACAACACAACACGACACAACACAACACAACACAACACAACACAACACAACACAACACAACACAACACAACACAACAACCTAACACAGCACAACATAACACAACACAACACAGCAAAGCTCAGCACAACACAACACAACACAAAATAACACAACGCAGCACAACACAACACAACACAACATAACACAATACAACACAGCAGAGGACAGCCCAGCACATCAAAACACAGCACAGCACAGCACAACACGACACAACACAACACAGCACAGCACATCACAACACAACACAACACAACACAACACAACACAACACAACACAACACAGCACAGCACAGCACAGCACAACAAAACACAACACAACCTAACACAGCACAACACAACACAGCACAGCGCAGCACAGCACATCACAACACAGTAAAGCACAACACAACACAATAGAACACAGCAGAGAACAGCCCAGCACATCAAAACACAGCACAGCACAGCACAACACGACACAACACAACACAACACAGCACAGCCCAACACAACACAACACAACACAACACAACACAACACAACACAACACAACACAACACAACATAACCTAACACAGCACAACACAACACAGCACAGCGCAGCACAGCACAACTGAAAATAGCACAACACAACACAGCACAACACAGCACAACACAACACAACACAACACAGCCCAACACAACACAACACAACACAACATAACCTAACACAGCACAACACAACACAGCACAGCGCAGCACAGCACAACTGAAAATAGCACAACACAACACAGCACAACACAACACAACACAACACAGCACAACACAGCACAACACAACACAACACAACACAGCACAGCACAACAAAAACACAACACAACACAACAGAACACAAAACAGCACAATACAACACAACGCAACACAACACAACACAACACAGCACATCACAACACAACAGAACACAACACAACACCGCACAACACAGCACAGCACAACACAACACAACACAACACAACACAGCACAACACAGCACAACACAACACAACACAACACAGCACAACACAACACAACACAGCACAACACATCACAACGCAACACAACACAGCACAACACAACACAACACAACACAGCACAACACATCACAACGCAACACAACACAACACAGCACAACAGAACACAACACAACACAGCACAACACAACACATCACAACAGAACAGAACACAACACAACACAATACAGCACATCACAACACAACACAACACAACAGAACCCAACCCAACACAACACAACACAGCACAGCACAACACAGCACATCACAACACAACACAACACAACACAACACAGCACATCACATCACAACACAACACAACACAACACAACACAACACAACACAGCACAACACAGCACAACACAGCACAACACAACACAGCACAACAAAACACAACAGAACACAGCACAGCACAACACAGCACAACACAACACAACACACCACAACACAACACAACACAACACAGCACAACAGAACACAACACAACACAGCACAACACAACACAACACAACACAACACAACACAGCACAACAGAACACAACACAACACAACACAACACAACATAGCATAACATAACATAACATAACATAACATAACATAACATAACATAACATAACATAACATAACATAACATAACATAACATAACATAACATAACATAACACAACGTAACCTTACAACATTACAACACAATCCATTACATACGTTGCGTTACGTTACGTATGTTATGTTACGGTCCGATACGTTTCGTTACGTTACGTCACATTCCAATCCATTCCATTCAATTCCATTTCATTCCATTACATTGCATTGCATTGCGTTGCATTGCATTTCATTGCATTGCATTACATTACATTGCATCGCATTACATTGCCTTGTTTGCATTGGATTATATTATATTATATTATATTATATTATATTATATTATATTATATTATATTATATTATATTATATTATATTATATTATATTATATTATATTATATTATATTATATTATATTATATTATATTATATTATATTATATTATATTATATTATATTATATTATATTATATTATATTATATATTGTTTCAGCATGCAGTCATACAGTCTATAACCAGCTGCTGCCTGGCGGCCGAACAGCAAACACGACACCTGAGACAAAGTTGACCTGATGTTGGCCCACCATCTTTAACATTGACCCAGCATTGAGCCAGCATTAGCTTTGCATTTCTTGTTTTCTGATCATATACCGCTGGCAGGGTGTTACTGACAATCACTTGTCACGAATATAAACGCGATATATTGCCACAGTGCTGTTTCAGTGTTGGCCCAACGTCGTAGACTGTGGGCCAGAATTGAAACAACCTTGCGTCAACGCCGATGTTTCCTTGGTGTGTACAGTACGGACCAGACTTAATATCGCCCAACCCAAACATCACGAACAGTTCACTCAATGCTGTTTCAATGTTGGGCCAGCGTCGCAGACGTTGGCCCAACCTTAAACCAGCATTGGTTCGACGTGTCGCGCCGTGAATGACATCAGAATCGTGCGTTGATGTTGAATTATAGCTCGCTATCGTCATAATGGTGGATGCCCCGTCATGTAGAACGAGCTGTGTGGGCTGGAAATGCCACGGGGTGAGCGATATATGCAGGTTTTGCCGTCTGAAGCTCGTAAAAATATGATATAAATCAGGCTATACTTTATACAAATCTATACCAGCCACAGTGGTATGCGGTCTGCTTCTATACATGATGGGTGTGCTGAAACGTGTACAACTAGCTTATTATCCTACATAATCAAAATTGCTATAGCTATTTTATATCTAATGTCATAAATATACACTAACAGATAGAAAAGATACATGTATAAGTACATGTACAACAGAGTTAGTTCTGCGAAATCATATTTAAATCGAGAAGATATGTAAACTTAAAATCAGAGCAGTGGCGGATCCAGGATCTAAAGAAAGGTGGGCGCCCGGGGTTTTGGTAAATATTAGCCAATTCAAAGGGACTGGCTCAGGCTAAAATCATAACAAAATCAGTGATTTTATTTTGGCTTATTAATATGACCATATGATGTAAACATGTCCATAGATTAGAACTGTTAAATGAACAACCATGTCAAAAATAAGAAATACGGTAATTTCGTCTCTATATCTAGCCTAACTGGTAAATGCGCAGCACAAAAAATAATAAAACTTTTGTAGTTCTACAGTCTGTCCGACGGTGGAGGATGGTCCAAAATAAAAGTTAGTTTTTCGGTATCCAGTCAGTCAATTCTCAACCCTATTTTCTAGTCATTTGGCATCAATCCTGAAAATTTCGTAAAAAAATATTGGATAGTTCAAAAGTTAGCCCATTTGACATGTAGTAAATGTCTATTTATGACGCTCCACTATAACATGTATAAACCCATTAATTTCATTCCGGTTTATTTTCAGAATTCCGTTACATGTCAAATGGTGTAACTTTTGAAATACTCAATGGAATTTCGCGAAATTTTCAGGGTTGTTGCCTTATACTAGATAATAATAGTTGCAAAATTTCGTGACAATCGCTTGAGAATTGACTGACTGGATACCAAAAAGCTAACTTTCATTTTGGACCAGCTACCACCGTCGGACAAACTGTAGTTCAGTGATTTCACCTGACAATATAACTGATTGAAAGGATCGGCGTTTAGCGTACAAAGGGTTAAATGAGGAAGAATCTACTTAATATTTATTACAGATTAAAGGGACTGGCCCAGGATAAAATCATTAAAAAAATGGGTGATTTTATTTTCGCTTCTTAATATGACCATATGATGTAGACATGTCTATAGACTAGAACTGCAAAAGTTTTTTTAATTTTTCTGCTGAGCATTCACCAGTTAGGCTAGATATAGAGATTGAACATGGCTCCAAGGCGAGCAGTTCGTCTTATTGCCTATGTAAGTTTGAAAGACCATACTACATGTATTTAACAATAAGCTGATCACCCAGTAAATGACGATGGACATACTGTATAAAAAAGTTTGTATTTTTGGCACCATGTAGGCCTATTATACTGTATATTCAGAGGTGTGTACTATACAGTATACTTCCTGAAATACGGTAGATATGACTTTGGAATAGTAAAAAAGTATGAATTTTCCCATGGCGGGTACATTAGTGTCACTGGAAAATCAATAAAAACCTATAATTTTATGTCAAATAAACCTATAAAAGCCTATATTTTTATGGAATAAACCTATAAAAAACCCTATATTTTGACCTAAATGGACTTTGAAGCCTGGGATCTGTATTGTACGACAACAGTGGCCACGTTATACATGAAGTTGAAGTCCTGGATTTGGGTGATGTGTATCAAGAAGCCTTACAGATTTATAATCAATCAATATTTCTTATTGTCCTGATGACTTCCTTGTGAAGTGGACAAACATTGCTCTGGAAATTCTAGTTTTCATGACATAAAATCACGCTACTTCAACTTTTGTTCATACGTATCAAGCCAGCTTCAAACCGCACTAATATTGACAAAACACTTTGCGATCACCCAATGCAGTTTCAATGTTGGGCCAGCGTCGAAGACGGTGGGCCAACATTGAAACAGCATTGGGTGAATGATACAAGCTCAGTTGATCAAATAATTCAGTTTTTTTTATTCTTTTCTCCTATATCGAAATGTTTATACTCATTAAAAGCTACAAATTGCATTAGCTACAACTTCAGAATAATGAAAAAGCTACCATATCTAGTTTCCATGAGATCGTACTGATGTCAGCAGACACATTTACACGGCGACATGACAATGCATGTCAATAATTATCACGACTAGGCCCCCTATATCATCAGGAAAAGGGTTTGTATTGCACCATGATGTGATATCTAATGGTGTTAACAAACTCACAATACGTTGTGACAGGCAACGTAAAAACAGGGCTCTATATTCATTAGCAACGTACCTCGCAAAATATAGTTATTGAACCAATATTGTTTTAATGTTGGCCCACCGCCTACAACGCTGTATCAACTTTAACCCTTTCAGCGCGCGGGGATCAACTTTAGACGTCAGAACCTGACATCTATAGACGTCAGATTCTGACGTCTAAAGTCGATTCACTCACTGTAAAAAAATATTTATTATGGCCATAGACCCATGCCATAGGTATTCAAATGAAGCGGAAAAAGCTAACTAAGACATTTATGATGATTTCAGATTGGAAAAAAAACATTTGGTCTCCATGGTTTATACAAAGATATCTCAGCACTCAGAGGTTGAATGTGGTATATTCTCTTTGCAGTATATGTTAGCGGTGATTGCGGTGAACAAAGGTGGCCTCTGTATACAGGTATACTGTGTTATTACTAAGTCCTCTACTACGTCGACCACAATGCTACTATAGAAAGCCAAAAGACCGTAACAGCCTACGTGAAAAGTAAGGTGTTACTGCCAATTGAATGTTTAGTTATAGTCACGCATAGAGTAAATCAAGAACATTGATAATGTGTAATGAGATATGGAGTACTCTATGCCTACAGTCCCAGCCAATCTGAGACTGCTACTCAATGCTGGGCTAATGCTGGCCCAACGTCTACAACGCTGACCCTACACCAAGGCAGCGGTGCGTGAGCGACCTGTATGGTGACAGCAAGGGATATATCTTATATATTCCTTGGTGACAGACGTGTAGTCATGTATTAAGTATTTCGTGCGTACTGAGGGAGTACTTGATTGAGGGGGGATGCCAAATGGCAGGGGGTCCGGGGCCCTATAAGCTGATGGCTTATTAAACCTGAGATAATACTGACCCGTTTTGTGGGTAATTTATTTTATTTTCAAGAGGTAATTCAATTTGTTAGGCACTTTACCCTCAGATGCTCACTTGACTCAGGTGTAAAGGAGTTCCTAGTAGGATGGCAATGTGTACGATATTCAATGCGTGGAAACGGCTGCAGGACTGTATGCTCTCCGTGGAGTTGAAATGGCACACGAATGAACAAGTCCAGTGACCAGGGGGTGAAATGTAGAGTCAGCTGATGAGTCTTCAGACTTAATAAAAATGAAATGAAATGAAATAAATCGGGCTTTAGGCCACCTTTGTGCACATATAAGCTAAACTGGGCCAGGAGAACCTCCTGAGGATGGTGAGATGATTGAGATGACACTGTCCTCCAGACACAGGATTCGAAATTCGAGCCCTGGCGGTCTGAGGCCGAGCACGCTACCTCTCGGTCACGGAGGCTCCCCACAATACTAGCTTTCACACGTGGATGGGGAAGAAACATTTTTGTTTCTTTCAAACCGCCGAGACCGGGAACCGAACCCCGAACTCTGGCGTGAAAGGCAGCGGTGCTAACCACTACCCTAGGGCCCCCGCCCTTCAGACTTAATATCAGTCCATAAAACCGCACCTGTTCAAAAATTACTAATTCTCATTTATTGTAAACTGAGAATTGCGATAGCAATTAACAGCTTACAATAAATGAGAATTACCCAAAAATGAGAATTGACCAAATTTTCAATTTGAAATCATCATAAATGTCTTAGTGATTTTTTTCCGCTTCATTTGAACATCTATGTCATGGATCTGGGGCCATTATACATTTTTAATTATCTTAGTGCGGGAATCGATTTTAGACGTCAGAATCAGACTGAGAACAATTGATTCGTCCACAACAAAAACAAACATAAATATGTTACCAAAGAAGCTAAAAAATACTATATAATATTTGTTGTGAGGATTAGGAGACCTGCAGATCAATGTTGATCGCTATCATGCAGGCCACAGAATCTGACGACGTCTATTGCCGTCAGATTCTGACGTTTCAATTCGACCTCACAGTGAAAGAGTCAAATAATCCGGTTGACAAACGCTAAGGGCTTGTCATAATTCTCAGAATTTGCATTCCTTTACCGTTACAGCGTTACAATCTGACGTCTCTAGACGTCAGATTCTGACGACTAATGTCGATCCCGGCGCTGTAAGGTTGAAATATTTCTAACGGACGTAGACCCATAACATAGGTATTCAAATGAATCGGAAAGAGCTAACTAAGACAATTATGATGATTTCAAGTTGAAAAAAAACATTTGGTTGCAATTTTTTTTATAAAAAAATTCAGAGCTTTATGGGTTAAATTAAAATTACACCAGCGCGTTGTCCTCATGCGAGATCAAGTCACACCTCACATGGTGAATGGAGATATTATTACATTTCCTGGAAGCCAAGACCTCAACCCTTAAAGCGCTGAATTAATTTGAAAAAAAACATCGCAACCAAAGGGTTTTTTCACTCTAAAATCATCATAACTGTCTTAGTTAGCTCTTTCCGCTTCATTTGAATACCTATGTTATATGGGTCTACGTCCATTAGAAATATGTTTTCATGACATAAAATCACGCTACTTCAACTCTTGTTCATACCTATCAAGACAGCTTCAAACCGCACTAATATTGACAAAACACTTTGCGATCACCCAATGCAGTTTCAATGTTAGGCCAGCGTCGAAGACGGTGGGCCAACATTGAAACAGCATTGGGTGAATGATACAAGCTCAGTTGATCAAATAACTTATACTCATTAGAAGCTACAAATTGCATTAGCTACAACTTCAGAATGATGAAAAAGCTACCATATCTAGTTTCCATGAGATCGTACTGATGGCAGCAGACACATTTACACGGCGACATGACAATGCATGTCAATAATTATCACGACTATATCATCAGGAAAAGGGTTTGTATTGCACCATGATGTGATATCTAATGGTGTTAACAAACACACAATACGTTGTCACAGGCAACGTAAAAACAGGGCTCTATATTCATTAGCAACGTACCTCGCAAACTAGAGTAACTGTTATTGAACCAATGTTGTTTCAATGTTGGCCCACCGCCTACAACGCTGTATCAACATTAACCCTTTCAGCGCGCGGGGATCGACTTTAGACGTCAGAATCTGTCGTCTAAATCCGATCCCCGCACTGTAAAAGTAAGGAATTTATAGATTCCTTGGTAAAAGTAAAAATATCTATAATGGTCGTAGGCCCGTAACATAGCCGGGTAACATAAGTATTCAAATGAAGCGGAAAGAGCTAACTAAGACATTTATGACGATTTCAAATTGAAAAAAACACATCTGGTCTCCATGGTTTATACAAAGATATCTCAGCACTCTAAGGTTGAATGTGGTATATTCTCTTTGTAGTATGTTAGCGGTTATTGCGGTGAACAAAGGTGGCCTTTGTATACAGATATACTGAGTAGTTATACTGAGTAGTTACTAAGCACTCTATACTACGTCGACCACAATGCTACTATAGAAAGCCAAAAGACCGTAACAGCCTACGTGAAAAGTGAGCTGTTACTGCCAATTGTATGTTTAGTTATAGTCACGCACAGAGTATATCAAGAACATTGATAATGTGTAATGAGATATGGAATACTCTATGCCTACAGTCCCAGCCAATCTGAGACTGCTACTCAATGCTGGGCTAATGCTGGCCCACCGTCTACAACGCTGACCCTACACCAAGTCAGCGGTGCGTGAGCGACCTGTATGGTGACAACAAGGAATATATCTTATATATTCCTTGGGGACAGCCGTGTAGTCATTTATTAAGTATTTCGTGCGTACTGAGGGCGTACTTAGAAAAAAGATTGAGGGGGGATGCCAAATGGCAGGGGGTCCGGGGCCCTATAAGCTGATGGGCTATTAGACCTGAGGTAATACTGACCCGTTTTTGGGGTAATTTATTTTATTTTCAAGGGTTAATTCTATTTGTTAGGCACTTTACCCTCAGATGCTCACTTGACTCAGGTGTAAATGAGTTCCTGATAGTAGGATGGTAATGTGTACGATATTCAATGCGTGGAAACGGCTGCAGGACTGTATGCTCTCCGTGGAGTTGAAATGGCACACGAATGAACAAGTCCAGTGACCAGGGGGTGAAATGTAGAGTCAGCTGATGAGTCTTCAGACTTAATATCAGACCATAAAACCGCACCTGTTCAACAATTACTAATTCTCATTTATTGTAAACTGAGAATTGCGATAGCAATTAACAGCTTACAATAAATGAGAATTAACCAAAAATGAGAATTAACCAAATTTTCAATTTGAAATCATCATAAATGTCTTAGTTATTTTTTTCAGCTTCATTTGAACATCTATGTCATGGATCTGGGGCCATTATACATTTTTAATTATCTCAGAGCGGGGATCGATTTTAGACGTCAGAATCAGACTGAAAACATTTGATTCGTCCACAACAAAAACAAACATAAATATGCTACCAAAGAAGCTAAAAAATACTATATAATATTTGTTGTGAGGATTAGGAGACCTGCAGATCAATGTTGATCGCTATCATGCAAGCCGCAGAATCTGACGACGTCTATTGCCGTCAGATTCTGACGTTTGAATTCGACCCCACAGTGAAAGAGTCCAACCACCGGTTGACAAACGCTAAGGGCTTGTCATAATTCTTAGAATTTTCATTCCTTTACCCTTACAGCGCGGGGATCGACTTTAGACGTCAGAATCCGTCTGTAGACGTCAGATTCTGACGACTAAGTCGATCCCCGCACTGTAAGGTTGAACTATTTCTAATGGACGTAGACCCATAAGATAGGTATTCAAATGAATCAGAAAGAGCTGACTAAGACATTTATGATGATTTAAAAATGAAAAAAAAGCATTTGGTTGCGATTTTTTTTATAAAAAAATTCAGAGCTTTATGGGTTAAATTAAAATTACACCAGCGCGTTGTCCTCATGCGAAATCAAGTCACACTTCACATGGTGAATGGAGATATTATTACATTTCCTGGAAGCCAATAACTTAACCCTTAAAGCGCTAAATTAATTTGAAAAAAAACATCGCAACCAAAGGGGTTTTTTCACTCTGAAATCATCATAAATGTCTTCGTCAGCTCTTTCCGATTCATTTGAATACCTATGTTATGAGTCTACGCCCATTAGAAATATGTTCACTCTTACAGCGCGGGGATCGACTTTAGTCGTCAGAATCTGACGTCTACAGACGTCAGATTCTGACGACTAAAGTCGATCCCCGCGCTGTAACGGTTAATGGTGAAGATACCTGATAGAAGTGGATCGTTGTTTTTTACAGTTTCACCTTATGCTTTACAAAGACGCTCTGTACACGGCCTAATTAATGTCTCCACGAAAATGCAGCATTTGATAGTATTTTTTCTTTTTTTTACGCGTGCTACCACTTGTTTGTCAGCAGTATATATGAGTACATTTGTTATTCTGTAGTATTATAGTCTAAAAATATAATTATGCAGACCGAAGCGAGGCTAAAAACAAATGTACTTACCGCAATACTGTACATCTGGTAATTTTCGCGTGCTTAGATTCTCGCACATTTGTGATTTTAGGACTTTTCATGAAGTCCAGAATTTGCAAATTATCAATTTCGATGATATAATAGGTAGCGCTATTATGATAATAATTTCGCGAGATTCTTAAATTCGAATTTGTCCTCGCTAATATTACCAGATCTACATTATGTGTTCATGTTCATGGTCTGCAATTTGTCTTTATATTAACTACAATATGTCTACATGTTTACTACAATATGTTTACTTGTTTACTACAATAGGTCTACATGTTTAATACAATAGGTCAACATGTTTAATACAATAGGTCTACATGTTTACTACAATATGTTTACTTGTTTACTACAATATGTCTACATGTTTACTACAATATGTCTACATGTTTACTACAATAGGTCTACATGTTTACTATAATATGTTTACTTGTTTACTACAATATGTCTACATGTTTACTACAATATGTCTACATGTTTACTGCAATATGTCTACTTGTTTATCACAATATGTCTGCATGTTTAATACAATATGTCTACATGTTTACTATTTATATAACGGGTTAAAGTTTACCTACACTAGATTTCAAATTACTCTCTATCGAATCGTGGGCATCAGACATAGCGTTCACACTTCACAATGGAGATATACATATATAAACCAATGATTCGGACGAATCACTCATTCCGGTCTGGTCGAAATAAAAATTGATTTGAGAAAGTTATTAGTTTCAGATAAGAGGAACATGTAGTAAATCAGGTTAGTCATCGCGTTAGATAGCATCAAGGAGGTTGAGACCTCCTTGGTGCTATCAAGGAGGTTGGGACTTCCTGGATAGCACCAAGGAGGTTGAGACCTCCTTGGTGCTATCAAGGAGGTTGGGACTTCCTTGATAGCACCAAGGAGGTTGAGACCTCCTTGGTGCTATCAAGGAGGTTGGGACTTCCTTGATAGCACCAAGGAGGTTGAGACCTCCTTGGTGCTATCAAGGAGGTTGGGACTTCCTTGATAGCACCAAGGAGGTTGAGACCTCCTTGTAGGTTAGGTGGGCCATAAAACACGCATGTAGGTTGGAAGTCCAAAAGTAGATTTTCAAGAATAAACCAATGACTAACAGTGGAAACGGAACCAGAGTGAGTGAGTGAGTGAGTGAGTGAGTGAGTGAGTGAGTGAGTGAGTGAGTGAGTGAGTGAGTGAGTGAGTGAGTGAGTGAGTGAGTGAGTGAGTGAGTGAGTGAGTGAGTGAGTGAGTGAGTGAGTGAGTGAGTGAGTGAGTGAGTGAGTGAGTGAGTGAGTGAGTGAGTGAGTGAGTGAGTGAGTGAGTGAGTGAGTGAGTGAGTGAGTGAGTGAGTGAGTGAGTGAGTGAGTGAGTGAGTGAGTGAGTGAGTGAGCATCGAGTGAGTGAGTGAATTATTGAGTGAGTGGGCGAATATTGCTTTACGTCGTTTTGTGGCAATATCACAATAGAAGAAATAGTCCAGGAATTTTAGGCATTTTAAGGGGTGAAGATGGAAAAAAATAATATAAAGCTGAAAATTTCAGGAGTTCTTCAGATTATAATCCTTAATGACCTGTAAAAAGTCCCAGAGTTTCCCAGGAGCGGAACATGTTTTTTTTCGCGAAAATCGAAAATGGCCACCAGAGGCCATTCAAAAATTGTAACATACGAAGAATTTAACATAAATTCCTTTGTAATACCTCTTTTTCACTTAATTTTTTACGGGGAACTCATTTCGGGTCTTATTTTTAAGTTTTAAAGCCTCATTCGTGTTTTGTTTGCAAAAACCCAAAATGGCCGCCTGATACAATACTGGAATTGTAACTTATGAAGAAATTCAAATACATTCCTTTGTAATATCTTTTTTATGCATAATTTTTCACGAGAAACTTAATTTTGGTCCTATTTTAACATTGTAGAGCTTCTGTCATTGCACAGTTCAAAATGGCCGCCATTGAGGAAGAATAAAAATTTAAGAAATTACGTCACTTTTTTATTTGGAAAGATAGTGGCGGTAAAAAGGTATTTCTGGAAGCAAGGGTGGTTATGCTATGTAGTTTAGTCCAGTAAATTGTCCTCGGTGTTGCTCCAGCCTTGCATGTGATAATAATAATTTTAAATTAAGATGCATGAAATTATTACGGTGACAACAGCGTGCGTTGTGCCATTGTGCATGTCACAACAACTTACCACACCAAGGCGGCTTAACGTGTCCCTGGTACTACTAATGTTATTTTTCAGCACTAAACATCCTTCAACAATTCAGTATATATAGGTAAGATTTAATCAATTAAATAATGTATGTAAATTTGTATGTGTTATTACTCAATATAATATGATTTTGTCATTCATAACAGATACACGGGAAGCAGGGACACAATAAACATAACTCACAAAAAAATAAATTTATCTAACGAGACAAATCAATTACATTCAAAGCAGACATCAATCAGACATGGAAAAGGATTAAAAAAACAGATTGAGATTGGAAGCAAGAAATTGGAATGCATTTTTGAGGACATGTGTTCAGTGTGGTGACTGACAAATATCTGTTGAACAGGTCAGTTTAATAGCAGACATCTTAAAAAATAGCGGGCATTGTAATTTTTTTTATGGAGAAAAATACTATGTTATAATTGAACACAGTCAGGTTTAGCTAACAAAGAACTGCCATATGAATTTAGATGCACTAAAAGAACTTTCATAATATAATAATCAATATTATTTTTCGTGATGGTTATTTTTTAGTTTGAAGGTTTGTTGATATTTTGGCAAAATATAGAAACAAAAATGTAGCAATTTAGAAAGTGTGAACATGTTAAAACATGTTAAAACATAACAATGTGAAATAAAAACTAAACAATCGTATGAGTAACGTCAATAAAATAATTCAAGTAGGCCTATATATTACATATTATCACGATCATTTTGATTTAAGGTTTGGTTATTATGCTGTTCTCACAATACCTTCAGGTGCATACACAGATCAATTTTGGTGCCGTAATATCACTATTGATAATTAATATTACACGTTTATGTGCCCCACAGAGGTTTTAGGATATAGACCTACCCAGCTGAACCACACTACAAAATATCTGTCATCTATCACGTGTCGTTATTTCAAGTGAATATTGCTTTTCGTTGCTTTCTGCACAATCATGGCAATATCGCGAAAGAAGGAAGGGACTATGCCCTACTCTTATCAAATAACTTGAAGGGTTCTTTATATTGCACAGTGCCATAGACATCACTGCACACTCCATGCCTTTGAACAGTTTGGAGCACTGTACAGGCACAACCTCGATGACAAATATCCGGCCCGACCAGGATTTAAACCCAGTAGCTCCGAGTTTCGAGCCACAGCAGGATCGAATGGGCCATCGGGACTGCCTCGTTATTCCAAACACAAACAAACTTATTCGGGTTCCCATTAATGTTGCATGAAATATAATATAAACATGATAAATAGGGTATGGGACCTTCCCTAGGATCCTGCAGACTCGACTGGGGGTCCTTGCCTTAGACCATGCGGGCTCACGCTAAATCCTTGTCCAGGACTTGAAGGCTAGGACACTACGGGTTCGGGTGTGATTCCTTGCCCATATACAATGCATGTGCATGTGTCATGAGTCCTTGCCTAGTCACTGGGGGCTCGGTTGTGAGACCTTGTCTAGGACATGTAGGCTCGGGTGTGAGTCTTTGCCTAGGACAAAGCAGCCTTGTGTGTGAGACCCTGCCTATGACCCTGTGGACTCTAGTGTGAGCCCTTGCTTATGAAATTTGCTTAGGACCCCAGCTCAAGCAGTAGTAAATAACATTTATCACTGACATATTCACATGTACAAGAATTCCATGGGAACAGATTACCACCAACAGGCTGGGGATGGCAAATTTTAAATGAAAACTTGTAACCAGTTTTCACGGAGCTTGATGCAGCACCTCCCAAATTAATGAAAATGATTAGGTGTGGTTGCGAAAAATGGTTGCATGTTACGTGAATGTTACGATGCAGCAGGTCTGCGAGGTACACAAGCTGAATGGGAACTGGGTACAGTAAGCCATCGCGAATTAATTAAATTCAGGTTGATGATTAGGAAAAAAATGGCACAACACAACAAAGCGCTTGGCGGCCATTTTTAATTTTGTCAAAAAAAAGGTCGTTCCGCTCAGGGAAAACCTTGGGACTTTTTACAGGTATTAAAGGAGAACATACTGGTATTCTATATATTTAAACGCTTATATGTATCTAAAATACTAATGACAATAGACTTGCTCTCTATTAAACATCAAATGGCAGCCATCTTGGATTTATTCTTTAACGAAACCCCAAAAATTACTACTAGCTTCAGCAATGAATTCAGCATTAAAAATCATGTGGAAATGAGGTATTACATTAAAATATATGTCAAATAGTTCAGGAATTACAACTTCAACATGGCACTTGGCGGTCATTTTGAATTTTGTCAAAAAAAAGATGTTCCGCTCAGGGGGAACTTTGAGACTTTTTACAGGTAATAAAGGAGGACATTCTGAACACATCCTGAAATTTTCCGCTTTATATTATTTTTTTCCATTTTAAAACCTAAAATTCCTGGACTAAAAGCCCGAAGTTGGGACTATGCCCTACTCTTATACTCTTATCAAATAACTTCAACACTACACACTACATGTCTTTGAATAATTTGGAGCACTGTATATGTAGATACACAACCTCTATGACAGGATTTTTTAACCAAATACCATTTAGTTTTAACTACCCACACACACAATAGTAGTATTTTTTATTTTTCTGAGAACTGAGTGAATATTGTGTTACGTCGCTTTTTGCGTCTAGTTGATCAGGTTAATGGCGGCCTCGTCCAGTTGATCAGGTTAATGGCGGCTTCGTCCAGTTGATCAAGTTAATGGCAGCCTCGTCCAGTTGATCAGGTTAATGGCGGCCTCGTCCTGTTGATCAAGTTAATGGCGGCCTCGTTCAGTTGATCAGGTTAATGGCGGCTTCGTCCAGTTGACCAAGTTAATGGCGGCCTCGTCCTGTTGATCAAGTTAATGGCGGCCTCGTCCTGTTGATCAAGTTAATGGCAGCCTCGTCCTGTTGATCAAGTTAATGGCGGCCTCGTTCAGTTGATCAAGTTAATGGCGGCCTCGTTCAGTTGATCAAGTTAATGGCGGCCTCGTCCAGTTGATCAAGTTAATTCTGCTCTGCAAAGCAAAAACGCAGTATCTGCTTACTTTCAAGTAAGCAGATACTGCGTTAGGTTTTGCATGGCAGTATAGTATATAGGTGTGTGCATATGGAGCTGTATTCGGGTCAAAACTGTCAGGAAGTCATTCGACGCAAACTCTCGTTCTGATTTAATGACATACGTTTTAATTGACGCATTTGTAATGTTGGCATTGTTGCTTATCTCATCTTGACCGACACGATTGTGGTCTTCTTTACAGTTACATAAGTTATTTGAACAGCAATCTCATTTTAATTTTGCAACTCTCGTCCTTCTTTAATGACATACGTTTTAATTGACGCATTTGTAATGTTGCGTACATCACTTAATCGACACACTTGTGGACTTCTTTAGTTGCATAAGTTAATTGAGCCGTAATCTCATTTTAATTGACATGCCTGTAGTCTGCTCTACGGCTATACAAGTTAATTGTCCCGTTCTTCTTGACTGTCTAACGTTCAACTGTGATTGGCATTGCTGTTGACGGGGAATCATGTTAGTTGAGTAATCTGTGTTTTAGCCGACTAAGAACGAACGCGCATCCAATTTAGCGCAGTGTTTACAGCTCTACATAAAACACGTGGAGATAACTTGGCCTTAATGTGATCTGTCCCAAGGTCGCATTCTGGCCAATAATAATTGTGGGGCTCGACACGTGGTTTACACTTGTTCCTCGCCGGCAACAGCGCCATCTGGAGAGTGGAGGAGAATTATGGTCTGTCACCATGGTAAATAATGTTCCACAACAAAATGATGTATATTATTGTTTATTTATTGATGCCATTCTTCAGTTATTACATACATTGATCACTGTTTCTAATATTGTTGTAAAATAGGCAATCTCATGGATTATACTCTACCTCACCGTCATTTCGTCCCATTTTCACTGAATGACGTGTTATCAATAGACTTTTAACATTTAAAATCCCCTATTATCGACAGTTGGGTATAAACCAGGAGATAATCACTCAATCAGATAGCCGTAAAATATATGTTATGGTTAATATAAAAGACATAAATAACATTAATGATTACTATTCGTAATATATTAAACGTAGACTAAACAGATATAGTAGTAATGCATCTCTCAAGCTTAATTAGACTAATATCTATTTTCGCCCACCACCACAACCTGCATCACAGTATCTTTTTTTCGTTATTTTATACTAGAAAGTTCACCTCCGAAAAATGTCTGCTAGATTAAGTGTGTACAATACTCTGGGTGGCTTAAATCTGAGTACAATAAAAACTATAGGGCCCACCGGTAGAGCTACTCAGCTACTGGAACCACATTATTTAGCCTTTTTTGTAGTCTAGCGGCGTAGCGCATTACCCGGTATCGTAGGTGATCTTCAGCAATTATCTATCTATAGGCTATAATGGGCCAATTTTTATAGAATTTTGTTTGTGGTGTTGGTATCAACCCATAAAAGAAACAGGTCAACACTTTTTGAAGCATGTAAAATAAAATATATGACGTCTCTATAAAGTCATGTTTTTTTCTCACTTTTTCAGAAAAACTTGAAAAATTCAAAATTGTAGGGCCTACATCTTTTTAACCATTATAGATACTATAAAAATTATATAAAGCTATAAAATTGGTCGGGTAGTTCATTAGTCGGTTAAAACGCAGATGATTGCCCGTCAACAGCAATGCCAATCACAGTTGAACGTCAGACAGTCAAGAAGAACGGGACGCGTTCAATTAACTTGCATAGCCGTAAAGGAGACTGCAGGCATGTCAATTAAAAGGATATTACGGCTCAATTAACTTATGTAACTAAAGAAGACCACAAGTGTGTCGGTTAAGATGAGATAAGCAACAATGCCAACATTACAAATGCGTCAATTAAAACGTATGTCATTAAATCAGAACGAGAGTTTGCGTCGAATGACTTCCTGACAGTTTTGACCCGAATACAGCTCCATATGTGCAGCTGAATGTGTATAGTGTACAGTGTAGTCATTGTATTATTCAATGGGAGGTTGTGAATATTCTAGGCTGAGAAAATAATTATATGTCTGCTGTTGTAGCATTCACGGCTTTGTAACGGCAATGTAAAGGCGTCGTCACAGCCAACCGGATATGTACACACACAATGCTGGTTTAATGTTGGCCCACCGTCTACGACGCTGGCCCTCAATTAAACCAACACCAGCGTGAGCTCATGACTTCAGCTTACCCAATACTCAGAATTCCTCAATGAATATTTTTTTTCTGATAGAATAGCAAACCGCTAAATTGATGATATCGCAATAGAGTTTTTTTTAACAAATTTAGACTTTTAGGAACAGTAACTACTAAGTTTATATAATTATGTGGATCTTGTATCATTTTGGCCCGCAGTCTGTGACGCTGGTCCGAAAATAAACCAACATTTACGCTACCGGTAGTTTATGACTTGAGCCTACCACTATTGTTAAATTCCCATTTTATCATAGTACTCAACATGCTTTCTGGGTATAGCTCACTGCTGGTGCACAGTGGACTACTGCTTTAACAGATAGATATTTTAAATGAATTTAGACTTTATGACAGTCTAACTGTTATGAATAGATGTAGATGTTTTAATATATAATTCCAATCTTTAAGTGTTTTCAATAAACTACCATAGATCGAATGATAAATGAGTGAAAATTACTAATATTTGTTTAATTTGAAAACAAACATTTGCGCATCTTGATGTTCAGGCATTTATTTCATTCCCGATAACAGTGATTTACTCTGATAAAAAAATGGAATAAAAATGATTATAGTTATTTTAATTTAATTTTCAGCCACTTGAAGTTGTGTCTCGCTACCGCGATCCACAACTTCAAGTTGCTAAAAATTACTCATATTTGTTTTATTTGAGACCGAATCTTGATGTTTAAAAGCCCAAATCATTCCCAATAACTGTGAGGCAGAGGCCCTGGTCAGTGGTTAACGCTGCCTGCTTGGAAAATCGGAGATCGCGGTTTCGAACCCCACCCTGGCCTTCAAGTTTTAAAGAAATATTCAATATGGTGGGGAGCCTCCGTGACCGAGAGATAGCGTGTTCGGCCTCAGACCGCCCCGCCAGGCCTCGAAATTCTATTCATGTGTCTGGAGGACAGTGTCATCTCATTCAGCTCACCATCCTCAGGAGGTTCTCCTGGCCCAGTTTAGCCCATATGTGCACAAAGGTGGCCTAAAACCCCATTCATTTCATTTTCCAGTAACTGTGATGTTGAGATCAGGGCGTGAATGCCATCTTTGCTCGCGCTGATAACATACATGATGTCACAAAAGAGATTATAAAGCCTTTGTATTTGCTGACAGAGACGGGCGTGCGCACAAAGGCCCAATCGCGTGATCAACATAACTTCGTGACCAGACCTCAATGAAAATTCCTCAATGAAAAGTTGTTTACCTTGTGCACTGAGTATGCTGTGGGTGGGTGAGTGAGTGAGTGAGTGAGTGAGTGAGTGAGTGAGTGAGTGAGTGAGTGAGTGAGTGAGTGAGTGAGTGAGTGAGTGAGTGAGTGAGTGAGTGAGTGAGTGAGTGAGTGAGTGAGTGAGTGAGTGAGTGAGTGAGTGAGTGAGTGAGTGAGTGAGTGAGTGAGTGAGTGAGTGAGTGAGTGAGTGAGTGAGTGAGTGAGTGAGTGAGTAGAGTGGGTGGGTGGGTGAGTGAGTGAGTGAGTGAGTGAGTGAGTGAGTGAGTGAGTGATTGAGTGAGTGAGTGAGTGAGTGAGTGAGTGAGTGAGTGAGTGAGTGAGTGAGTGAGTGAGTGAGTGAGTGAGTGAGTGAGTGAGTGTGTGAGTGAGTGTGTGAGTGAGTGAGTGAGTGAGTGAGTGTGTGAGTGAGTGAGTGAGTGAGTGAGTGAGTGAGTGAGTGAGTGAGTGAGTGAGTGAGTGAGTGAGTGAGTGAGTGAGTGAGTGAGTGAGTGAGTGAGTGAGTGAGTGAGTGAGTGAGTGAGTGAGTGAGTGAGTGAGTGAGTGAGTGAGTGAGTGAGTGAGCGAGCGAGCGAGCGAGCGAGTGAGTGAGTGAGTGAGTGAGTGAGTGAGTGAGTGAGTGAGTGAGTGAGTGAGTGAGTGAGTGAGTGAGTGAGTGAGTGAGTGAGTGAGTGAGTGAGTGAGTGAGTGAGTGAGTGAGTGAGTGAGTGAGTGAGTGAGTGAGTGAGTGAGTGAGTGAGTGAGTGAGTGAGTGAGTGAGTGAGTGAGTGAGTGAGTGAGTGAGTGAGTGAGTGAGTGAGTGAGTGAGTGAGTGAGTGAGTGAGTGAGTGAGTGAGTGAGTGAGTGAGTGAGTGAGTGAGTGAGTGAGTGATGTTGATAAGAGGCATAAAGACGTCATGATAACATACATAATGATTGTGTGACCTGAAAGGGAAGGGCGATATCCTCAAAGGGCGGAATCAACGTGAGTTTGTGATTGTAGCTTAGGAGCCACCATTCAATCTATAGACCAAAGGGGGGGGGGGGGCTGGGGCTGGAGTATTTTTAAAATATATAATTTCGGACGTACTTAGCGTGAAATAAATAATTTCATTCAAGAACTGTTCTATATAAACATGTAGTCATTTTTTTAATTTTCAGCGCCCCGCCAAGCCGGGTTGAAATAAATAATTTGTCCGTGACAGAAACTCCAGCCCCCGCCCTGGAGATTGAATGGTTGCCCCCTTACCAGTAAACGCAAGGCGTTGAACCAGTGTTGTTTTAATGACGGCCCAGCGTCGTAGACGCAAGACCATCATTAAAGAAATATTGGCTGAATGTCTTGTGTTTAGGAAATTTCCAGTACTGGGAATTTCTCAATAAAAAGTGTTTTTTCCAATAGGAATAACGCACAGTTCAACTGAACATATCTCAGTACAGTCAGGGGGCTTAACCCATAGCTACCCTGGAATTGTTCAAGTCGTCCCAAAAACACCAAATTTGGACCACGTATGGCCAAGGCGTGATTTGTTTTTTTTGGAGGGGGGGGGAGGGCAAGCTGGACTCCTGCCGCGGACGCCATATTTGACAAATCAAAGATGGCCGCCATTCAAATAGGGGTCATGTCAGAACTTGTAAACTAATAGACGTAGATAGCGATGAGATGAATAATCAGAGATGAAAATATGAATTATACGATTTTTGACATCTTGCAATTTTTATTATTGAAATTATATGAGGCTGCTTTTTTATATACCAATTATTTAACTCTAGTTAAAATAAAATAACATTTTCACCTATTTGAAGTAGTGGCTCGCTACAAATGGGTGAAAATTACTCATTTTTTTAAACTTGAGACCAAAACCGTCTACGACGCCGGCCCAACATTAACGCAATGGCTGGAATACTGCTTGACGTAGGGTGGGGTCCTCATTAATTCTGAAACTTATCAATTAAATAATTTTATTTCTCACCCACTTGAAGTTGTGTCTCGCTACCGCAGTCCAAAACTTCAAGTGGGTAAATATTACTCTTATTTGTTTCAGTTGAGATCTAACATTTGCAGATCCTGATGTCCAAGCACATATTTCGTTCCCAATTTCAGTGATTTGATCCACTGATAAAACAGGTTAACCCTTTGAGTGCGGGCGACGCTTTTAAGCGCATTCATACTGTTTTTCCACAACTAAAATTTGACAGAAATTGAACAAATATGCATGTATACATCTTGAGTAAAGCCCCCATTGTGAAATTTAGCAGGTTTAATTTTTAAATGAGGAGGTATTTTCCTTTCATTTGAAGTTGGCAATTGCGTGAGCAATGCCAACTTCAAATGAAAGGAAAATGTTAAGTAGTAATGAAGCACTTAAAGAGTTAAAAAACGACAATAGTCGTGATCAGAAGGATAAGACAGTGTTTTCAATAAGCGACTCTCAAGAATGAGTGTTTGTATTGGCCACTGTCAGCGACATCACACAAACTAACATAGAGACACTGTAATGACGACCGCCTGCTGCTGAGATAAAGATGGGGCCACCTAGCGGCTGGATTTTCACCCAGATCGCTTTTAGTCATAGAAAAGAAAATGCTGTCTTTTTTATCCGCGGCACATTTTGTTTGCAACGGACGCTTACGCGATGCTGCTTAAATGTTGGCCCAACGTCAAAGACGTTTGGCCAACATTTAACCAACATTGGGTGAATGTTTCTGTTTGTTTGGTATCTCTCCATAGAGGGGAATAAATGGGAATGAATGAATGAATGAATGAATGAATGAATGAATGAATGAATGAATGAATGAATGAATGACAAGCGACAGAAAGAACGGACGAACGAACGAAGGAATAAATGAGTGGACTAGCAAATGAATTAACGAATGAATTAATGAATGAATGAATGAATGAATGAATGAATGAATGAATGAATGAATGAATAAATGAATGAATGAATGAATGAATGAAATAAAAAATGAAATAATGAATTAATAAATTAATGAATGAACTAACAAATGAACGAATGAATGAACATATGAATGAATTGACGAGCGAACAAACGAAAGAACGAGCGAACGAACGAGCGAACGAATCTGCCCTCACAAGCCCAGTAAGCACAAAACATTTGTACAATGTTGGACCAACGTCGAAGACGTGGGGCCGACGTTGTACAAATGTTGTGCAAATGTTATCTTTCTATAAAGGGGACACAGTGTACGTGAGGTTAGGCACGGCGGGATGACGAATATAAAGACGTCGACACAGAGTCCTGTATTGATCCAGATCTAGAGAGCTGTGTTACAATGACGTGTTTAAAATGTGTGTTTAAAATCAAGATTTATAAATGTTCGCTCTCAAATTCAACAAATGCGAGTAATTTTCACCCACTTCAAGTTGTGTCTCGCTACCGCGATCCACAACTTCAAATGGGTGGAAATTTAAATTATTTAATTTAGGGGTTTAGGGGGTTAATGATGACCCCATCCTACGTCAGGCAGTATTCTAGACATTGGGTCAATGGTGGGCCGACGTCGTAGACGGTTCTCCAGCATTATATCAACATAGGTTTGTTGTATTGTGTTTGTATTTGGCATTAAAAAATGAATAAATAAATTAATGGTGCTTAGGCCATCTTTGTGCACATATAGGCAAAACTGGGCCAGGGGAACCTATTTAGGATGGTGAGATTAGTGAGATGACACTGCCCTCCAGATACAGGATTCGGAGTTCGATCACTGGTGGTCTGAGACCGAGCACGCTACCTCTCGGTCACGGAGGCACCCCACAATACTGGGCCAGGGCCCCCCCCACAATACTGGGCCAGGGCCCCCACTCATTTGGTAAAAGCCTGCTAGATAATGTAATGTACCCCCTCCCCTCCTCTCAGTCCCCCACTCGACGTCAAGCAGTACCTGGTAATAATGCTCGTCAAATCAATAATATTCAGCAGGCACAGTACGGTGGGCCAACGGCGATTAAAAGGTGTACCCACAAACATGAGGCTCTGACCCAATGTTGTTTTAAGGTTGGGCCAGCGTCGCAGACGAGGGCCCAACATTAAACCAACATTGTCTTGTGTTGGTGTCTTGTATTTGGTAATAATGTACCCTAACGTCAAATCAATAATACACAGCGAGCCCGGGTACTGAGCCAATGTTGGTTCAATGTTGGTCCACCGTCTATGACGCTGGCCCAACATTAGGCCAGCATTGGCTTGACGTGAATGTACCTACCAGGCAATCAATTCCCAGGAGAAAGGCACCCGCCCACCATTAACCCAGCATTGGCCCAATGCCTCTTATATACACTTCAGCCTTGAATTTAGGCTGTCCCAGTGCTGTTCCAATGCTGGCCCGGAGTGCAAGACGTTGGCCCAGCATTGCCCCGTAACTAGATAATTATGCTGGATGATAATATACCGTAGAAATTTAATTTTCCTGTAGTGATATATTTATTAATATACTTATTATTGACTCTGAGGCTATATAGTACACAGTACTGATACTGAGTTGTGTAAAATAAAGTTGACCTTTGACCTACAGCATCTTAAATATGACCGCGCTCTATAACATCGTAACTGTAGTACGGTATGGCGTTATTACCCTATTCTCACTAAGCACGACTATCATCGTGTTTTCTTCTGTTTATTAGCAGGTAAAATAACACCCAGCAAACACGGAGTATTCACCCAATGCTGTTTCAATGTTGGGCCAGCGTCGAAGACGGTGGCCAGACATTGAAACAGTATTGGGTGAATTCCCCGTGTTTGCAGGGCAGTTACTGTAGCTGAAATAAGCGTAGCCTCTGAGCTCGGTCCGATGCGGGCTTAGGCGCAATAGACGTTTGACTGAGTGATTGATCGAAATTGGTTCAACATCAAGATTTCTAAATGCTTGGTCACAAATTAAACAAATATGAGTAATTTTCACTCGCTAGACGTTGTGGGTCGCGGTAGCGAGACACAACTTCTAGTGGGTGAAAATTACATAAGATAATTTAGAAGGTAAAGAGTTGAAGTTACCCCGTCCGATTTCGTTTTTTATTCCTTTATATAAAGCAGTTTGTCCCGCACATCATGATTTCATTTTGTCAAAATTTTCTGATTTTTAAAAACATTTTGTTATCAATATTTGTAAAATGAAATGAAATGAATCGGGCTTTAGGCCACCTTTGTGCACATATAGGCTAAACTGGACCAGGAGAACCTCCTGAGGACGATGAGATGAATGATATGGCCTCCAGACACAGGATTCGAAATTCGAGCCTTGACGGTCTGAGGCCGAGCACGCTACCTCTCGGTCACGGAGGCTCTCCCATATCATGATTTCATTTTGTCAAAATTTTCTGATTTTCAAAAACATTTGTTAACAATATTTGTAAGAATCCAAGGAAAAGCCAAACATACTATTTGCACGCCTAATGTGTGTCTGAATGTAAGCACAGCATTGGGCCACATGTTGATGCCATCGGTCTAGCGTTGGGCAGACAATCGGTGCTGCAGGTTACCCCCCCTCCCAAGTACTCACTATAAGACACAATTAAGGGTGGTGTCTTTCATGTCGTTGGTCGGAGACGGTGGGTATTTGTGGCAAAAAGTGTTTATAATGCACTCACTCTTGTTTACATGGCGGTATACAACTTGGTAATAAAACTTATTGAGTCTTTTCAGATTTGCTTTGATTTGTTTGTATTTTTAGTTAAGATCAGTAGGCTACTTAGCTTCAAATAAAATCAATTTTCAAAATTGACATGCGAACATAGGCAGTCGCTATACTACTCCCCACAACTATCAGAAAACAACACCCAGTGAAAACCTTAGTTTACGGTACTCATTTCAAGGCGAGTGTTGTTGGCATTTTGCCAGCAGACCTGTTATTCAGTCGCTCTAAGCCAAAATACAATATCTCCTTACTCTACAAGTGAGCAGATACTGTATTTTGATATACAGGCCATTCACCTATTGATTCTGACCTAGTTGTCACGGTACACTAGCCCAGCATTGGGTTAATGCTGTCCCTACGTCAGTTGTGTTGGGCCAGCATTGAAACAACGTAAGCCAACGTTTAAAACTATGTGTGTATCTCTGAATTACTGCTATGTAACACCTTATGAGAGCCGTAGAGCCACAACGGTATTTTAAAAAGAAACCTTTCTAATTCTTACATTTTTACGACTTACTTACCACGGCTCAACATGGTAAAATTGCTTCCAACCAACTCCAATTGCAAAGGAAAAGAAGGCCTAATGATTGGAATTAATCACAAAAACCTTGCATTTTAAATTACAACAGATGTGACATTTAAACATAACGATTTATGTGTCCATTACCCCAGTAATGCCAACTTCATTAATTAACTGGGCAAGTTATTCAAAAAGTATTTGTTATTATGCTTCCACTGTACACTGTTTTACATTGTGCTACGCGGTCACTTGAGTCAATGTTGGACTTATGTTGGGCCAGCGTCGTAGACGATGGCCCAACATTAGACCAACATTGACTGAACGTATCGGATTTTGCTGTGAACATAGTGTAGCAAGTTACATTAGCTTTAAGACATAAGTAACTGTACATATTACACGTATAACTTGTACACTTACTGTTAATGTACATGTATTTAAATATCTATTTTTTCTAATTATGCATCGAGTGTACAAAATTTATTGTACATGATATTTAAAGATATATTCATTTGTTATTATGCCTCGTATTTAGACAGTTTACTTTACATGGTATTGAAAGGTCTATTTATTTGCTAATATGCCTCGAATGTACGATTTACTGTAGGCCTACATGTTATGTAAATATATATGTATTTGTTTTTAATCCTCGAATGTACACAATTTACTGTACATGTCATTTAAAGGTACAGTTATTTGTACTACGCCTCAACTGTACAAAGTTGTAGATAATATTAATCAATCGAAAAATATATATTAATCCAACGTTGGCTTGATGCTGATCTACGACGCTGGTCCAACATTAAACAGTCATTTGATCAATATCAAATCAAATCAAATCAAATTTATTTGCACAACAATTAACATTGTATCGGCAAAATCACATACATTTACATGTACTAAAAACATTCTATAGTAATATTACAAATACATGGCCATATAAAATGAAATATCATTCAAAAAAGTCTGTATTCATTTACATGTACTAAACATATTATATATTCAATTTCTGCACATCTCAATCAATCCGAAGCCTATATCGTAACTTGTACAAGAATGCGGGCCCAGTGACAGTGACATATCAATCCAACGTTGGTCCAATGTTGGCCCACCGTCTTCGACGCTGGCCCAGCATTGGACCAATATTTGATCGATGTGTCATATTTACTGGGAACGCCAGTGGTGTATAACCTGTAGTATCATGTGAGTGAGTGAGTGAGTGAGTGAGTGAGTGAGTGAGTGAGTGAGTGAGTGAGTGAGTGAGTGAGTGAGTGAGTGAGTGAGTGAGTGAGTGAGTGAGTGATTGAGTGAGTGAGTGAGTGAGTGAGTGAGTGAGTGAGTGAGTGAGTGAGTGAGTGAGTGAGTGAGTATCATGTGCTATTTGCCATTTAACCCTTTCAAGCCTGAATTTACAATTGTCATCTTCATCCACTACAAGTCGCGAATTGCTGCCGCAATTCTCGACTTGTAGTGGATGAAGATGACTTGAAGTGGTTTAAAAATTAGAAAAATTCACCATGTATTGGTAAACCAGTTTCATGGAAATTTTGTTCTAAAACCCTTGGTTGTAGGAAAATTAAGTCTGTTTTCGGGGATGTAAAATGATGCTTTAATGCATCGTGAGGGCTTAAAGGGTTAAGAATCAGAAGGATCTGGGGCCGTATTCTCGTACAAAGTTACGATATATCGTAGGCTTCTGATTGGTCGAGATGGCCATCTCGACCAATCAGAAGGCTACGATATATCGCACTGTAAACGTTTACGACCACTTTATGTTCAGGCGATTTACAAAACGCGTGACACTGAGTTATAAATTACGCGTTTATAACTCGTAACATACCAGCATTAAACTGTTGTTTTGGTCGATAGCGGGTCGCTGTGCTACGACTCCTGGTGTTTATTTTATTTTTATTGATTTATTTACTTTCATGTACATAAATAAACTACTTTTTATACCATATGTTATATATTGTATACTTTGTCAGGTGTACTATATCTTATATTTTATTTTTTATCTTATATACAATATTGTTAAAATCATAGCAAAGAAATGTTTTTACATTTTATCTGTGAGCTTTCTTGGCAGCTAAGTACAGTGTTAATGTGATTATATCACAATCATATTTAGTATTTATATATTTGTGTGTATGTATGAATGTTTTCACTGTACATAAAGCTAAATAAATAAATAATCATGTCAATAAAATTAAACCTTTGAACGCGGGGGTCGACCTTATACGTCAGAATCTGACCTCTGTATAGTTAGCAAACGCCCCCCCCCCCTCCACAATCTGTAAATGAAACAGAGAGGGCTAACTGAGACATTTATTATGATTTCAAATTAAAAAAAACATTTGGTTTTCATAGTTTATGCAGATATTTCAGCGCTTTAAGGGTTAATATACATTACCACCCATTGAATACGTGTAACATATTTTTGTTGCAATGTTCTTTCACATGAAGTTGATGCAGTGGTTACGCTGAATGGCTGTCACGCCGGAGCCTGAAGGTTCGTCCACCTCTCTGGTATTTTTGGAGTAGAGTATTTGTTTACTTTCAAGAATATGTGAGTTGGCCTTAACCTTGAAAGCGCTGATATACCTTTTTATAAACCACTAAACCCAAAGTGTTTTTTTCAATTTAAAATCATCATAAATGTCTTAGTTAGCCCTTTCTGATTTATTTGAATAACTATGTTATGGGTCTACGACAATACATTTTTAATTATTTCAGCGCGTGGATCGACTTTAGACGTCAGAATCTGACGTCTATTGACGTCAGATTCTGACGTCAAAAGTCGGTCCCCGCACTGAAAGGGTTACCATGCTGTCGGTTTTAACCATCGGTTCCTGGCTATAAGAAGTAGTTATCACAGGAGGTATTACGTCGTGGGCTACCACCCTACGTGCACCCCTAAAAGCCCCCCCCCCCCCAGCCCCCCCCCCCTCTCAGACACACACACACACACACAGGCACACACACTTCTTACTCAGAGAAACTACCACCCTACGTGCACCCCCACACATCTTACTCACGGGAACTTTGTTTGAACCGTGGTATGCCCAAAACCTGAAAAAAATAGAGAAGAAGTTTACATTTTTACAGGTTGCATGGGGGGGTACCTCCAAACCAGTCTAAAATTAGGGGGTAGGGTTACGTAAACGTCTGTCGTTACTGTTCTAGTTTACCAATCTACACATGCAATATACGATATAAAAGGTAATAATTAAATTTCCGTTCTAATGCTATATTGTATTTTTTTATTTATTTATTTGCATGCAAAATAATACAGTTACAATATGTAGAATAAAATACACATATAATATAAAATTGATGAAAATTGTATAAAAGTGCTTAAAAGTATAAAAGTATTTGTGTGTATAATAATTTTGCATGCTAGGAAGTGGGACAGGCAGTATATATGCCCAGTAATTCCACCCCTGTTAGTTTTGACATTACGAACATTGTCTACATAATGCACACTTACAAACATGAACCCATGTGCAGGTGTCGTTTACATTAAAATTAGGTTTCAAAATATCGTTAAAATATGTAGTTAAGCTTTTCTTAAAACCAAGTAATGAAGCTTGTTCCAACTATATACAACTCTGTTACAATAACATTTTCTAGATTGCTCATTTTTTCATCGTGGTATTGGAAAATTTGATGATTTAGATTGTCTAGTACATCACTGATCATTTCTAAAATGTACACTGTCTGGAGGTAATGAGCAAGGATCTTGAATAATTTTGTATAACTGACACAGGTCTGAAATATCTCGTCTGTATGATAAGGGAGCATATTTAGTCTATCGAGACGATCTGGGTAGGTGAATGGGGATTCATAACCGAACATAAATTTAGTATAAGATCTCTGAATTCGTTCCAATGTCTGTATCTGAGATTTTGAAAGGGAGTTCCATATTGGTGTAGCATATGCATAGTCAAGTTGGGGCATAACAATAGAACTGTAAAGTTGTTGTAAGACACTTACAGGTGCTGAGTGACCTACAGTCCGTTTGATTAAACCTGTTAACTTTCTAGCGTTTGCTGTGGTGTATCTGATGTGTTTATCCCACGATAATTTTGTATCAAGAAATATACCAAGGTCTTTAACTTCATTTACAGTACTAAGGGTGACATCATTCATAGTGTACTTGAAAGGTTGATGTTGATTTGACTGATTGATGGATGGCACATAACACTTCTCTATGTTAAATGCCATTCCCCATTCTACAGACCATCTGAAGAGGTGATTTATATCTTCTTGAAGTTTTTAACAATTTTGAACTTTTGTTATTCTACGGTAACACTTGCTGTCGTCTGCAAACAATGCTATCGTAGAATGCCTCAATTTGAGGGGCATGTCATTTATGTACAAAATAAACAGTAGTGGGCCCAGAATTGAGCCCTGAGGTACACCACTAGTCACTTCTAGCCATGAGGAGCTTTTACCCTCCAGGACTACACGTTGCTGGCTGGTTGTGAGATATCAATTTATCCATTTTAACATGTTGCAGTGAGTGAATAGTTATCTATCCACATATGTTAAAACATAACTTTCGATTACCAATCAGATAATATAACATACCACCAATACTGTCATTAGGACATAGCGATGGTTTAACCAACCATGGGTACGTGACTCTCTGTACAGACAAAAATACTTATCTTATATTTCGTTCATGAAAACTGTGTCACGTAGGCACTTGACCCTATCACAAAGTAGATATATTATGAACATTGTCTGTCTGGGGTGATGTGGTTTTGACCAGCCATGGGTAGATCTACATGTATAGGATAAAACCCGAGAAGGTCTACATTCTTAGCTGTGGAAAAGGCCTAGGCCGAAGGCCGAGGCCTTTTCCACAGCTAAGAATGTAGAGCTCCGAGAGTTTTAACTGACTTAAAACACATCCGACCATAATGAGGATCCCTCATAAGCAACAGCTCGGTCACACCTGACTGATTATAGCACCATAGGCCTACCATAATAATTGGTCTGTACTTTATCAACAAAAACTCTCCATTCCCGGCTTAGAATGTCGTGGTCGGACAGAGAAAATAATACATTGGCGTGTTTTAAATGGCTATCTATGTAGCAAAATACCACATTTTTAAGTCCGTTTATAGCTGGCATAGAGTCGCATACAGTAGCCCGGCACAAACCCTCTGAACGCCGAGATCAACTTTACACGTCAGAATAGACGTCCGATTCTGACGTCTAAAGTTGATCCTGCGCTGAAATAATTAAAATATTCAAATGAATAAGGAAGAGCTAACTACGACATTTATGATGATTTCAAATTGAAAAAAACGTTTCATCTTCAAGTTTTATACAAAAATATTTCCGCGTTGTGAGCATAGGATAAAGCTCGAGGAGCTCTACATTCTCAGCTGTGGTAAAGGCCGAAGCCTTTTCCACAGCTAAGAATGTAGACCTCCGAGGGTTTTAGCTGACTTAAAACACATCCGACCATTATGAGGATCCCTCATAATCAACAACTCGGTCACACCTGACTGATTACAGTGATATCAAGAGACGTCTGATTCTGACGTCTAAAGTTGATTCCCGCACTGAAATAATTAATAATGTATAATGGCCGTAGACCCATATGTATTCAAATAAATAAGGAAGAGCTAACTACGACATTAATGATGTTTTCAAATTGAAAAACGCCTTTGGTCTCCAAGACTTATACAAAAATATTTCAGCGTCGTAAGGGTTAATCTTGGGCCACAGAGTCACATACAGCTGCCCGGGATTAAAACGACAAAGGACATAAGTCTTTGTCGCCGACAAATTATTTATTTCAACCGAGCTCGGCGGCGCTCTGAAAATTTCACATTTTTTTACATGTTTATATAGAACAGTTCTTGAACCAAATTATTTATTTCAGGCAGAATCCGCTCGAAATTATTTATTAAAAAAAACTCCAGCCCCCCCCCCCCCCCTGGAAATTGAACGGAGGCTCCCTAATGTGTTCGTATGCTGTGTTGATCAAAAAAGAATATCCAAGCAACCTCGTCCTATTTATGTCAAATAAATACGAAATGCTAGCCCAATGTTGGCCCAATGGTGGTCAAACTGTGGCCCAATGTTAATCTGATGCTGAGTGCATTGAGAAAGCTTCAAAATGGTGGCCTAATGTTGTTCGGTGTTGGCTGGGTGCCCCCTATATCTATCACCCCTTATATAGTATGAATAACTTTGTGACAAAGTTGCCACAAGATGGGGCACAAGTGTTTCCTTATATGGGGTGACTGGCTATCATGTGATCCTCTGAGAGGGTCACATGATAGCCAATCACCCCATATTAGGACATAATTATTCATATAATATAAGAGGTGATAGATCACCTTTAAATGTAGATGTGAAGTAGAATCAGAATCAGAATCAGAAATGTTTTATTTGACCAAAAGAAAATATATATTTGTTCATACAATTTATTATTGTTACGGTTGGTCAGGGAGACCCTCCTTAAGGTCAGAAAATGACCGCTAACAGGAGGGCCACCCTTTAACTAAATTCACTAAAGCAATCTATTTTTACTCTTTCTAATTACTAACATAAAATACAATAATGACCGCAGGTAATTGATGGTAGTATAATTAACTTAGCAAAAAATATATATTGATATAATTATAATGACACATATTGTTATGATTGTTATGTGAAAAAGCAAACCCAGCAAACAAGAGACGCCATATCAATAACGGTCCAATACTGACCCAGAGTCAGAGACTCTGGATCAACACTGATCCAGCACCAACCAACGTATAGAGCTCACCGGGCATGCACGGTAAATCGAATTACGGAGGCAATGACCAAATAAATGCAAAAAAACGACACTTTCAATTCATATTGGCTCGACGCTGGGTCAGTGTCATAGACAGTGTACCAACACTGATCCAAAACAAAGCAAACATGTCCTGTGTGCCAGGTAACTTGACTTGTTTACCCAGCAAACACGACATATCCACCCGATGCCCGACCAAGGTGTGGGTCCAACTCCGGGTAGACATGTCGTGCTTGCTGAGTAGAGATTATGATTACATTTTTTGAGAAAAACTCCAAATAAACTGCCCACATGTACGCTCAGCAGCAACACATAACAACTCAATATACCGATCCAGTCGCGGTCCAGTACCGGGCCAGAGTCTTAGACAAAGGACCAACACTAAAACGGGACCGGGCCAGTACCGTATGCCCACTGGTAGGTACACAAGCATAAATAAAGTATGGGGCTGATGTCTCAAACAATGCAAACATCAGCACAACCCCAGGCCAACCCACCAAAAACAAAAGAAAACGTACAACACCCGTACGCTGCACATGTCACACGAATGTCTTGTGTTCGCTGGGAACGTCCCACAGCGCATCCCGGCAGGCACGAGTTTGCAAACAAACACATTTACCCAGCGGAAACAAGACGTCGAGACAAAGCCGATCTAACGCTGGTCCGTCGTCTACGACGCCGGACCAACGCCAAACCAGCATCGAGCCAACGTCAAGTGTCCGCTGGGTAACCTCACAGAAGTAAATTATATTTTAACATTCAGCCACGATAGGCTGGGTTGGCCACCCAGCCTACAAGCGATGACCACCCAAGCTGTTTTAAACTGGGCCATCATCGTAAACTTACATGAAATCACACTTCTCGTGTAGCCGGGAAACATGATGGGCAATCTATCGAAGCCTATCACAAATATAGCAGTTTTCAATATCACATTCATCTTTATATGAATTCAGAATGTTATTTTTTACATAGATTGCGAATCCGTATAGACTATGAGATGTAGTTTTATTTAGTATGATTTGATCAGTATTGTTTAATAAATTTGGTAAACTGTTACGAACACAATGATAAGCATATTCACATCTGACTCTATGAGTTATATACTTTCTTCGTCGTGTATTATGCCCATGCCTTTCAAAATTAAAAACAAGGCCCAATGAAGTGAAGTATTCAGGGGTTTGATTATTTATTAACTTGTGGTATAATTTAAGTTGTTGTAGTTGATGTATATCTTTCATTTTGAGAAGTCTCAAATGTTTAAATAGGGGATCAGTGTGGGCATTATATTTACTTAATGAAATTATTCTAACTACTTTTTTCTGTATTTTAAATATTCTTTGATAATTATATCCCCATGCTAGAATACAATAGTTAATGTGGGGTAGAAACATGGAATTGTAAATAGTAAGGAGAATATGCTGAGGTAGAAACCTTTTAAATTTATTAAGGATACCAACACATCTAGATAATTTGAGAGATATTTTATCTATATGACCATGTTAACTTAACTTTTATCAATTACTACTCCCAGAAAGTCAAAATTTGTTACACATTTTATATTAACATTATTTATTTTTATTAATGGTATTTCTACCCTCTTTTGTGGCATATGAAATATAATAAATTTAGATTTAGTTGTATTAAGAGCGAGTTTATTTAATTTGAGCCATTTATCAATCTTACACAGTTCTTTATCTATATTACCATTAAGTGTTTCATTGTGTGATTTAGGTTTGAAAGCATTGAGCGTGCTGCAAAGAGTTGTGTCGTCTGCATACATTATTAAACTAAACATTTTACTTGCTGAAGGGAAGTCATTTATATAGATGATGAAGAGTAGTGGACCAAGAATTGAGCCTTGTGGCACTCCTGTTTTTATGTCTGTAAAATTAGAAGTTGTATTTAAATATTCTACATGTTGCTTCCGGTTTGATAGATAACTTTTAAAAAGTGATAAAGCAGTTGATTTTACTCCATAATAGCTTAATTTAGCCAAAAGAATATCATGATCAAGAGTATCAAACGCTTTGGAAAGATGTAGAAAAATTGAGATTGGTACATCACCTGAATTCATATGTTTTATAGTTTTATCTAAAAGTTCAAGAACAGCAAATTCTGTAGAATGTTTTTTCCTAAAACCGTATTGACTGTTAAAGTACAAATTGTGAAGTAAACATCAATATGTCCATTGTGTTTGAACAATAAGCGAGACTGACGTGACGGTAGAATGTGCAATAGGCGATGTGGATCAAAATGTCTCAAGAAAAATCAATACAGAACAGCAAAGGTATTGTGAAGCAGTCCATGATTACATTGTCAGAGATAATCAATAATTGATAAAAATAATCGATCATCAAAAGTGGTGTTACATGTACCAAATGATTGATTATCGATTATAACTGATCATATGTCACATTACTAGTAGACGTGATGAATATGATGAGAATTAAATATACAGCCTAAAATACCATAACTCCTGTTTCACACCCGGAAGGTTTGACTTCACGACAAAAATAGGTCGTGGGTAAAACCCGCTTCTAAATAATTGTAGTACGGCTATATATCCCAGCAAACACGACTGATCCAATGTTGATTCAATGTTGGGTCATCGTCGCAGACGATGGCCCAACATTGAATCAACATTGGGTCAGTGTATCGTGTTATCACTATCTGTATAACCAATAGTTCAATCAATAGTTCAATAGTTTTATTGTCACAGAAAAACAAGCAACAAAACAACAATGTATCAATACATCATATTATGCTAAGTGGCAAAAAGGAACTGACGCCCAGAGGCGCATGCGTCCTCACAAATTAAACAAGAAAACATTAACCGGTTTTGTGGAAAAAAATGTGTGCGAAGTGCAAAAAAAAACATATAAGCCTGCACCCAGCAAACACGAGACGCCGTCGCCCTTTGGCCCGTTTATACCAAGGAATCTAAATAAATATCTATTGAATTTCCTTGGTATAACCAAGGGTACTACCACGGATTTTAACCATGGGTGCTCAGCTCAAATCGACGTAACCCAAATTAAAAGAATGGGGTTTTAGGCCACCTTGTGCACATATAGGTTAAACTGGAGCCAGGGGAACCTCCTAAGGGTGGTGAGATGAATGTGGTGACACTGTCCTCCAGACACAGGATTCGAACTGCGAGCCCTGGCGGTCTGAGGCCGGGCACCCCACCTCTAGTCGCGAAGGCTCCCCACAATATGAGTGAGCGGGGAAGAAACATTTTGTTTCTTTGAAAACTTGATGGCCAGAGACGGGTTTGATCCCACGATCTCCGACTTTCCGACGTAGTCCGGCTAACACTGATCCTAAGCTGACTTAATATTGGGCCAGCGTTGTAGACAATAGCCCAACATTAATCCAACATCGTATCCATTTCTACTGTTTATTGGGCCGTGATTTGGGCCAGCATTAGCACAACATTAGATGGAAATGCCTTGTTTTGTTAAGTACGAGTATGCTATTATATATTTGTTAAGTACGAGTATGTCATTATACACGATGCATCAAACCAATGTTGTTTAATGTTGGTACACCGTCTACGACGCTGGCCCAACATTTAACCGACAATGGCTCATTGTTAGTCTTTTTATTTTGTTTTACCGATTACTATTTAATATCTTATAGTATATAAAACAAATGTTAAGCTAAAGCTGACCCACCATATATGAAGCCGGCCCAACATTGCGCCAATGTTCCCTGTCTGCTATGTAGACCTTGTGCCTTGAATTGATCAGGAAGTTCATTCATTTAATCTCCGAGCAATTTATAAACCACAAATCCACCCTTTCATCTCAACTGCATTTATAAACCAGAGGACAGATTTTAAATAATACCAAAATTGTCCAAATAAAAATCGCGGGTTCGTTACTCGCCCTGGCGGCATTAAGGTTTCAAAGAAACAAAATGTTCACTCATTCATTCACTCATTCATTTATCATTCATTATTTCAACCATTCATTCATTTATTCATTTGTTGATTCATCATCCATCCATTCATTTATCTTTCATTCATTCATTTATTTATTGATTCATCATTCATGTATTCATTCATTCATTTATTCATTCATTTATCATCCATTCATCCATCTATTCATTTATTTATTCATTTATTCATTCACTCCCTCACTCACTCACTTATTCATAATTTTTTCACTCACTTATTCATCCATTCATTATTTTGTCCATTCATCTATTCATTCATTCACTCACTCGTTCATTCATTTATTCATTCATCTATCCATTGATTCATTTATTCAATCATCCATTCATTCCCTTATTCATTTAGTCACTCCTTTCTCCATTTATTTATTCTTTCACTCATTCATCCATTCATTCATTTGACCATAAGTATGTTTTGATCTTTCACCTGATACAGTACTCACGCAGGCCTGACCTGTTTTTCAGGTTCATTCACTAATCACATATTTGAGCCAATGTATTGACAGGTAACCTAGAAAACACGAGACGTTGTCTGATGCTGGGCTAATACTGGTTCCACATCTGCGACGCTGGCCCAGCATTGAACCAGCATCAGGTTAATGTCTCCTTTTGATAAATTATCAAGGCGTAGGTCTTGTTTGTTTTCAAACAGATGCAGCCAATTTTCCAATAGTCCATTGATTCTATTCACAGCACCCTTTACAATGTATACCCATCTTTATAACTTACAGCGCTTTAATATTTTTGTATAAACCGAAGGTTTTTTCGATTTGAAAACATCATAAATGTCTTAGTCTTTCCACTTCATTTGAATACCTATGTTATGAGTCTACGGATATCATAAATGTTTTAATTCGTTAAAGGGACATGCTCAGGTCTAAAATAAATAAAAAATCGGTGATTTTATTTTAGCTTAACAATGTGTTCATATGATGTAAACATGTCCACAGACTAGAACTGCAAAAGTTTTTTGTGCTGCGCATTTACCAATTAGGCTAGATATAGAGACAATATTCCTGATTTCTAATTATTGACAAGCATGTCAAAAATAACAAATACGGGAATTTCGTCTCTATATCTAGCCTAACTGGTAAATGCGCAGCACAAAAATTTAAAGCTTTTGCAGTTCTAGTCTATGGACATGTTCACATCATATGGTCATATTAAGAAGCCGAAATAAAATCACAGATTTTTTGATGATTTTAGACCTGGTCATGTCCCTTTAAGTGCAGGGACCGTCTTTATACTGACGTCTAAGACGTCTAGGGTGTCCGCCCTGAAAGGGCTACACATATATATATGTCCACTGATCCTTTATAATCTATATGCAACATTAAACATATAAATCCATCCTTTAAAATCTATACCCCCCTCACACCTTTAAAGCTATATTCACCCTTTAAAAATTATAACCACTGCACCCTTTTATAAAAACTGAAATGGCTAGGATTGTCGGGGGGGGGGGTATTGTACAAACGGTTTTATAATACCATGAGCCTGTGTTGTTATTGACGTGTACATTATGTTGTCATCAACTAATCAATAGCATATGTGTGGATGTGATATACAATGTAGGCCTGTAATGCAGATCAATCTGTTAGACTTAGCGTCGTCAATAAATATCTATCTATCTATGATGACGTCTTACAAATATTTTGGTAATAAACAGCTTGTGTGTACATATATATTTTTCCTGTGTAAATGTCAAGATGTCCCAATGTCACTCAAGTTTCTACGCTTTTCCATAGTAATTTTTTTACCACTTACCATAATGTGTTTTTTATCTCTGTTTGTGGGTGCGGGAAAAAACTGGTATTTACACTTCTATCATGGCAATGCCACTTTTAACACTAAATAGATCTTATGTATTATCAGATATCCACATAATAACATGTGATTTTTAAAAGTATCATATGACAGTGTTAATTAAATTGATTTTAAGTGTAGCTATGATTAGATTATGGATATTTTAATCTGTATATATACCATTTAAAACATCAGATATTTTAGAAATGTATTGTTTTATTGAATGTATGACAGGGCAAATATTTTAAAAAATGCATCATTGCTAATATGTATACACCCTGTATACATATTTTAATAAATAAATAAATAAATTTCATTGAAATATGGTAGACATGTTGATGTAGTTTAAAATCTATGATATAATTGTTCTGCTTGTTGGGAAAGGCATCTTTAGCTATCAAGTTGTCGGTACCGTCAGTGCACCTTATATTTACCTTTCCTGGGTCGATACCTTAATGTTACCCGGCTCACTGCAAACACATACCTTCACCCAATGCTGGTTTAATGTTGGCTTAACGTCCGCGCCTCTGGCCCAACGTTAAATCATCAGCGGGCGACATAAGCGGGCGAGGCTTCATGCTCACTGGCTTATATGTCACGCCATCCCATAATAACATCATCCAGTAAACTATCGGTTACCTTTTGATGTCTAAGGCAGAACGCCAAAATGAAAAACAAGATGAAATATTCATTAAATGAGTGACAATCATTAAAATCATTAAAAAATCGGTGATTTTATTTTAGCTTATTAATATGACCATATGATGTAAACATGTCCATAGACTAGAACTGCTAAAGTTTTTTAATTTTTTGTGCTGCGCATTCACCAGTTAGGCTAGATATAAAGACGAAATTCCTGATTTCTAATTATAAACAACCATGTCAAAAATACGAAATACGGGAATTTCGTCTCTATATATCTAGCCTAACTGGTGAATGCGCAGCACAAAAATTTTGCAGTTCTAGTCTATGGACATGCTTACATCATATGGTCATATTATTAAGCTAAAATAAAATCACCGATTTTTTGATGATTATAGACCGCAGGATAAAAGCAGCCTGATTTAAAATAGCATCAATTTACTCTACATTCAATGTCAAAAGTATATAGTTGGCCATCCATATTTGGAACAGGGTTCGTCAATGTCATCTCACCATCCGCAGGAGGCTCTCTTGGCCCAGTTTAGCCTATATGTGCACAAAGATGGCCTAAACCCCCATTCATTTAATGTCCATATTTGGATTATGAGAAGAAGCTCGATTAATCAATATGCATATATATATATTTATATATAAAAAAAATAATATAAATACTATTATAATATAGTAATATAAGACAACATTTTTAGATCGGCAGTGACATTTTTATTGAACTAATTTGTTTCAAAATGTATCAGACAGACAGACAGACAGACAGACAGATATTTTATTGACAGAAAAGAAAAGTCATTACAGACTTATTTGTCATAAAAATGAAAGAGATATATGTACATGTATAAACAAGATTGTTAGTTTGTTAAAATCATATGATAATATACATGGTATGACATACACAACTAAAATCATGTATCAGATGCCGTTAAATACGAGTCACTATAGAGGAAAATGGCTAGGTTTTGCAAATACGCTCCACCATTTTTTGTGTGATAGCAAATTTATATCTTTCAGTATTGTTCATCTAGGCTGCTGGTGTTAATTATATGTTATCGATTATGCGGCTGAAGCGGCTGACGAGAACAAAACAGAGGCGGTGTTATCGATCACACCTTCTAGGTCCCGGTGTGTCCTTCTGCCGTTCATTTGATCATAGCACCTTCTAGGTCCCGGTGTGTCCTTCTACCGTTCATTTGACTATAGCACCTTCTAGGTCCCGGTGTGTCCTTCTACCGTTCATTTGACCATAGCACCTTCTAGGTCCCGATGTGTCCTTCTACCGTTCATTTGACCATAGCACCTTCTAGGTCCCGGTGTGTCCTTCCACCGCTCATTTGACCATAGCACCTTCTAGGTCCCGGTGTGTCCTTCCACCGCTCATTTGACCATAGCACCTTCTAGGTCCCGGTGTGTCCTTCTACCATAGCACCTTCTAGGTCCCGGTGTGTCCTTCTGCCGTTTATTTGATCATAGCACCTTCTAGGTCCCGGTGTGTCCTTCTACCATAGCACCTTCTAGGTCCCGGTGTGTCCTTCTGCCGCTCATTTGACCATAGCACCTTCTAGGTCCCGGTGTGTCCTTCTGCCGTTCATTTGACCATAGCACCTTCTAGGTCCTGGTGTGTCCTTCTACCGTTCATTTGACCATAGCACCTTCTAGGTCCCGATGTGTCCTTCTGCCGTTCATTTGACCATAGCACCTTCTAGGTCCCGGTGTGTCCTTCTACCGCTCATTTGACCATAGCACCTTCTAGGTCCCGGTGTGTCCTTCTACCGTTCATTTGACTATAGCACCTTCTAGGTCCCGGTGTGTCCTTCTACCGTTCATTTGACCATAGCACCTTCTAGGTCCCGATGTGTCCTTCTACCGTTCATTTGACCATAGCACCTTCTAGGTCCCGGTGTGTCCTTCTGCCGCTCATTTGACCATAGCACCTTCTAGGTCCCGGTGTGTCCTTCTACCGTTCATTTGATCATAGCACCTTCTAAGTCCCGGTGTGTCCTTCTGCCGTTCATTTGACCATAGCACCTTCTAGGTCCCGGTGTGTCCTTCTACCGTTCATTTGATCATAGCACCTTCTAGGTCCCGGTGTGTCCTTCTGCCGTTCATTTGACCATAGCACCTTCTAGGTCCCGGTGTGTCCTTCTACCGTTCATTTTACCATAGCACCTTCTAGGTCCCGGTGTGTCCTTCTGCCGTTCATTTGACCATAGCACCTTCTAGGTCCCGGTGTGTCCTTCTACCGTTCATTTTACCATAGCACCTTCTAGGTCCCGGTGTGTCCTTCTACCGTTCATTTTACCATAGCACCTTCTAGGTCCCGGTGTGTCCTTCTACCGTTCATTTTACCATAGCACCTTCTAGGTCCCGGTGTGTCCTTCTGCCGCTCATTTGACCATAGCACCTTCTAGGTCCCGGTGTTCCCTGCTACCATAGCACCTTCTAGGTCCCGGTGTGTCCTTCTGCCGTTCATTTGACCATAGCACCTTCTAGGTCCCGGTGTGTCCTTCTACCGTTCATTTTACCATAGCACCTTCTAGGTCCCGGTGTGTCCTTCTGCCGCTCATTTGACCATAGCACCTTCTAGGTCCCGGTGTGTCCTTCTGCCGTTCATTTGACCATAGCACCTTCTAGGTCCCGGTGTGTCCTTCTGCCGCTCATTTGACCATAGCACCTTCTAGGTCCCGGTGTTCCCTGCTACCATAGCACCTTCTAGGTCCCGGTGTGTCCTTCTGCCGTTCATTTGACCATAGCACCTTCTAGGTCCCGGTGTGTCCTTCTACCGTTCATTTTACCATAGCACCTTCTAGGTCCCGGTGTGTCCTTCTGCCGCTCATTTGACCATAGCACCTTCTAGGTCCCGGTGTTCCCTGCTACCATAGCACCTTCTAGGTCCCGGTGTGTCCTTCTGCCGTTTATTTGACCATGGCACCTTCTAGGTCCCGGTGTGTCCTTCTGCCGTTCATTTGACCATAGCACCTTCTAGGTCCCGGTGTGTCCTTCTGCCGTTTATTTGATCATAGCACCTTCTAGGTCCCGGTGTGTCCTTCTACCGCTCATGTGACGGCGGAGAATTGTCCAGAATCAAACCTAGTTTTCCTTAGGTTTCTCAGTCAATTCTCAAGGGATTTTCATGACATTTTGCAACCACTATTTTCTAATCATTTGGCATATATCCAGAAAATTTAAAAAAAAAATATGATATCGTTTAAAACTAGATGCCTCAATATAAACCGATTAACGTCATTCGAGGGCGCTGCCAAATGACTAGAAAATATACATCGGAAGAAACTCGCCCGCCATTAAGATACTCACATCACCACAAATTGTTCAAATGAACGATATATTTTGCGGGATGTGTTTTAAAAATGATCTCAAATTATAACTGATGAAATGTTTCAAAATCAGCTGAGTAGATTCATAAATGGCCAGTATAAGTAACCTCAGGTAAGCTGTATCTCGGTGGCGTTATTTTTGGGCAAATCGATCGCGTGCCGCCGGTGAAGCTTCAACTGACTGTTCAGACATGGAGTGCTTGCTAACCTGGAACACACTGTGGAGGGAAAGGGGGGGGGGGGCTAACTAAAGAAAAATAGTGCTTTCATTTCATGAAAATCAATTGAGAATAGACAGCGAAAATTAGCGACGTGCATATTCAGATCTATGAATCTATTGTATTCTGTTTTTTTTACTTGAGCGCTACACATATGATTCACAATTCCTCCTCTATCGCCTATCCTCTCATCATTATTTTTCAGAAAGTGGAAAACAAAGACACGTTTTGAGCTGATTATAGTTCTACTGTTTCTTTTATGACACATAATTGGCAAGTAACAACAGAAATTAGCGTTTTTCACACCTGTGTATATACATCAAGATATACATTTACAATAGACAATGTTTACACTAAATTGCTATCATGAAAAAACAGGTGCAAGTACACTATCCTTCTTCATTATCCCAATATCCAGTACAGATATACAATCAGTCTATTATGACATATATGACCAGCGAAAAATAGTTATTTAACAAAATTAGCAATATATATATATATCTATATCATATATGTAGTATAGTATATGGTGTCTATGTACATAATGTACATCGAATTCTATCCCAGCATACACAAAACATCTGTACATTACATGTGCAAAGCCGGACCAAGGCGAAGACGACGTCGCACCGACGCCGCACAAATGCCACACAAAAGCTTCGAGCTTACTGGGATGTATATGGTCTATTCACGTAATGTCCCTTATGTGTTAAACGAGCCTTAACCCGTTTATGAAATGATTTATTGATATCAGAAGGTTTAACCCACCTAAATATATTTCCTGATTTGAAGCTGGAAAATGGTGTATGTGGTTCCATCTTGAAATGATTATAACAGGACACGCAATAAACCTCATCCAGCTGATCACGACTATTGTCGTTTTTAATCTGTTTTATTAGTCGATCAAATCACTGATACTGGGAATGAAATGGGTGTTTAAACATCAAGATTTGTAAGTGTTTGCTCTCAAATTAAACAGATATGAGTAATTTTCAACCACTTATGGTTGTGGATCGCGGTAGCGAGACACAACCTTAAGTGGTTGAAAATGTATATAAACTAGCTTAGCAGTATAAAGGTTAATAAGCGATGACATATTTCATATAAACCGCATCCCAGTTGACCACCCTGCTTTGGGCTCGAAATGCCAAGAATTTGTGGGCCTCTGAGCTCGGTCCGCTGAGGTTATAGGTCCGATAGAAGATTTATTGATTGTTTAACTGATTGAAGATAACAATTGTTTTGTTTCATTTTGAAATCATCCTAAATATTTTAGCTCTTTCTGCTCCATTTGAATAATACCCATGTTATGGGTCTGCGGACGTTATACATATTTTACTTTTTCAGAGACGCCATAAGAATCTGACGTCTAAAGCAGGTCCTCACACTGAAAGGGTTAAAACAGACATACATATATATTTTTTGACATTGTAAAAGTCATTTTTGATTTATTTGTCATAAACAAGATATATACATAAAATATTAGTTTTGTAAAATTGCAGATTTTTCTAAAAACTATATTTAACCCTTTCAAGCCTGAAATTACCATTTTCATAATCATTCACTACAAGCCGCAAATTGCTGTCACAATTCTCGACTTGTAGTGGGTGAAAAATTAAAGAAAATTACCATGTACTGGCAAATCAGTTTCATGAAAATTTTCATTGAAAAGCCCTTAGTTGTAGGAAAATAAAATATGTTTACAGGAATATAAAATGATGCTTCAATTAATATTATGCTAAGCGGCAGTGACGATGTGTGTAAACGTACGTGTTTTACTATACATGTCACATAACACGTATATCCTCAAGGATATTATGGGTTATTTACCATTATATATAAAGGATATATGGGTTATATACCCATATATCCTAGAGGATATATGGGTATATCACCCATATATCATGAAAAATATTATGGGTTATTTACTAATATATCCTAAAGGTTATATAGGTTATATAATATATTCTAATAAAGGATATATGGGTGAATAACCCATATATCTGGAGGAATAGAGCCTATATGGCTATATCTGAGTCTCAGTGAAAATCTATAAAGTCTCATCATTAAACCTTCTACCTGTCAATAGGTGGGGAGGAAATAATCTAGAATGCTGTACAACGAAACCGCTGCTACTGCTGCTGCTGCTGCTGCTGCTGCTGCTGCTGCTGCTGCCGCTGCTGCTGCTATTGCTGCTGCTGCTGCTGCTGCTGCTGCTGCTGCTATTGCTGCTGCTATTGCTCCTGCTCTCTTGTTGCTACCATTGCCATCACCGGTCTTGTTTCATATTTTTAGAGGCTCTGTTGCTGCCATATTTTTTCTGTCACAGCTGCTGTTTTACTGTTCGGTGTTATTATCTTTGCTGCTGCCACTTTTTTTGCTGTCGCCGATGCTAGGATAATAGAAACAATCATATGTCATGATATATTATTTCTGTGTTTAATATTGTCACGTATTTGCTATCATACCTTTTCTGAATTATATACAGCTATTTTTACTATGCTTCGAAGAAATGAGAAAATGCCTGTATTATTTTTCAGCACAGCTTTAGACGTCAGATTCTGACGTCTAAAGTCGATCACCGCCCTGAAAGATTAAAATATTGCTAATGGCCCTAGTTCCATAACATACATGTAAGTATTCACATGAAGCGGGAAAAGGTGACAGAGACATATATGATTTCAAATTGAAAAAAAACCTTTGTTTACATAACAATATATCAACGCTACAAGGGTTAACCCTTTAAGCGCTGAATTAAATAATTGTAAAAAAACATCCCAACCAAAGGGTTTTTTCACCTTGACATCATCATAAATGTCTTAGCTAGCTAGTCCCGATTCATTTGAATACCTACGGCCATTAGAAATATTTCTACTCTCACAGTGCAGGGTTCGAATTTAGTCGTTAGAATCTGACGTCTACAGACGTCAGATTTTAACGACACTGAAATATTTTTGTGTTAAACAAGATAATAGACCAACTATGTCTATGCACGTCAGATTCTGACGTCTAATGTCGGTCCTCGCTCTGAAAGGGTTGGAAAAGGTTCAATCCATCAAAATGAAGACGTTCTGAGCTTTAAATCTCTGAGCTTTCATACAATCGTTTTATGTCGAAGTGGTAATAAAAATGTAAAAAAAATAAAACAGAATAATAAAATATACTAAATAAAAATGTGAAAATAAAAATCGAAAAATATAAGTTAAAAATATAATATATAAAAATATAATTTTATATAAATATTAAAAAAAAGTGTCAATCAAAATTATGTCCTGTAGTCCATGGGCCAAAGGGTTGATCGGTACCATTTTGAGGGACAAATTCTGCTTAGTGCCACATTGTTCAGTAATAATGCAGGGTGTTAAAAATGCATGATAGCAGTTTATATTGTACAGCTTAACGGTTTAATAATTGAATTTGTAAACCACACTCTCGAAGATGTGGGGTCAGAAGGGTTAAGATGTGGGGTCAGAAGGGTTAAGATGTGGGGTCAGAAGGGTTAAGATGTGGGGTCAGAAGGGTTAAGATGTGGGGTCAGAAGGGTTAAGATGTGGGGTCAGAAGGGTTAAGATGTGGGGTCAGAAGGATGTGGGGTCAGAAGGGTTAAGATGTGGGGTCAGAAGGGTTAAGATGTGGGGTCAGAAGGGTTAAGATGTGGGGTCAGAAGGGTTAAGATGTAGGGTCAGAAGGGTTAAGATGTGGGGTCAGAAGGGTTAAGATGTGGGGTCAGAAGGGTTAAGATGTGGGGTCAGAAGGGTTAAGATGTGGGGTCAGAAGGGTTAAGATGTGGGGTCAGAAGGGTTAACTCCTGTCCTGCTAAAATGTCAATCAGAATAAGACCTGAGGTCACAAGGGTTAATTACCATCCACTGGATTAATTGTAGTAGCTATAAAAAACGTGGCGCTACTTTCCAATACATTTACAATAACACATAATAGCTTCAACCCGTGTGCAACGAGTCCTGTGAATAGTACGACCCCCTCCACTCTTGTGTAGTACCTCCCCCCCCCCCCCCCCCACCCCATGACTGCCCATATAATGTGGTATTAATCTCGTAGGAATTGTGTGCTATTTTTTAACCCCTGAAGCGCTGAATTTTTTAGTATAAACCATGGAAACCAAAGGGTTTTCCCAATTTAAAATCATCATAAATGTCTTAGTTATCTCTTTCTGATTGTTTTGAATACCTGTGTTATGGGTCCTTTAGAAATATTTTAACTATTACAATGCAGAGATCGACTTTAGTTGTCATAATCTGACGTCTACAGACGTCAGATTATGACGACTAAAGTCGATCGCCGCGCTGTAAGGGTTTTAAATATATTCTGGACCATTTGGGGTTGTTGTATCATAAAATGATGGGGTTCACATTGCAGTGTACAATCCTGGATTTAGGGTGAAAACATTATCGTCGCCTCGGAGCTAAAGGATCCTATCTGACACTCGTTAGAGTGGCAGATAGGATCCTTTAGCCCCGAGGCGACGATATGGCAGCTGGAGGACATGCTTATGCTTTAAAGATCATATTTGAAGTTGACGAAAATGTCCTCAACCCTCACAATACTGAAATATTTAGTATAAACCATAGAGTCCAAAGGGTTATTTTCAATTTTAAATCATTATAAATGTCTTAGTTAGCTCTTCCCGCTTCATTTGAATGTTATCCGATTACGGCCATAGGAAATATTTGATTTTTTTCAGTGGTGGGCCCGTTTTTATACGTGAGCATCTGAGGTCCAAGTTTTGTATTCTACCCCCCCCCCCTCCCCCCGACCAATCGAGGAGTGATTCAGCCTGTCACATGACGAGATCGACCAATCACCGCCGTCATTCAGTCGTTATTTAAATTAGGGAGTAGAATACGAGACTTGGGCCTATATACGTTTATATACGTCAGATTCTGACGTCTAAAGACGGTCCCCGCTGAAAGCATGAAACACATGCTTCCGGCAAAGTGAAATCCAAGACCACTGCATATTAAAATGAACATTGCCTGTCTAGACTGCATTACAAGTTACATTTTTAAACTTTAACTGTGTATCATACGAAGCCAAACACTACTACAGGTGATAGCACATTAACAAATAGACTTTCTACATTAACAAATAGACTTTCAGATTTGTGTGGAGTATATGGTCAAAATAGGTTTTCTTCTTGAAAAAAAACATCAATCCATAAGGAATTTTCTAAATAAGTTGCAACATTGTTTATTGGTTGTGTCGGCTTGGATGACAGGGTCCAAGCTGAAGCTTAATCCTGGCAGGACACAATTTATTCTCATTGGATCCAAACTCCAGCATTAAAAAATAATAAATAATTTTCCATTACAAATCTCTCTGCATCAGCCAAAAACTTTAGTGTAGTATTTAACAGTAGCCTCAATTTCCGAAAACACATATCCCAAACATGTAGGTCATACTCCTATTATATCTGCAACCTGCGTCGAATTAAAAAAAAATCTGTACTTATCTCTGGCAAACAAATAGCTGTGGCACCGGTCAGTAGCTGAATTATTGCAACTCCCTCTTTTACAACATTCCCGAAAAGGACATCAATAAATTACAAAGAGTCCAAAAATGCCTTGCTAATAGTATGTAAGCCTGACGTTTAAATCGTTGTGTTTCTATACTAAGATAGTACATTGGATTCCTTCCAGCCTCGTAAACAAACTAAGACTGGGTCAAGAGCTTACTCTATAGCCGACGCAGCTTGTGCAAGGCTCTGCCTCTGCCCATACATAATGCCCGAACAATCTCAACATTCCGGAAATTACCTCAATCCCACCTATTTGATATGGCTTCCCCACCCTAGCTCCTCGGTGACCCGGCTCCCTGTTGACAAACCTGCTTTGGCCTGGATTAAGACACATGATCGCACTAAAGATTGATACGCTCTGTCCGCTGATAATTTATACTCTATGAAAGTTTTGATTTATTGACTGATCGATTGATCAATTGATTGTTAAATTGATCGATTGATCAATTGATTGATTGATTGATTGATTGATTGATTGATTGATTGATTGATTGATTGATTGATTGATTGATTGATTGATTGATTGATTGATTGATTGATTGATTGATTGATTGATTGATTGATTGATTGATTGATTGATTGATTGATTGATTGATGTATTTATTGATTGCTTGATTGCTTGATTGCTTGATTGCTTGATTGCTTGATTGATTGATTGATTGATTGATTGATTGATTTATTGATTGACAAGGAAGCTTTTGGCTTTCAGAGCAGTCACGTTGAATAAATTGAAATCGATCATTCCCCAGCATTAATTGACATCTGGCTGATCTTGAATCAATGTTGGTTTAGCGTTGGCCCAGCGTCGTAGACGGTGGACCAAAGGTAAACCAACATTGATTCAACATTGTCAAAAAACGGGATATTTTTCATGTATGCAGACAACGTCTGTCTAGACTGCATCACAATTGATATGTTAAATCTGACTGTGGATAGGACTGTATGTCACGTTGACAACAATGTGCTATCACCCCCCCCCCCCCGTCCCCGGCGCACCTGTAATAATCTGGCATCCTACCTGTAATTACTGAGGCACGGCTCACTCCTTTGCACCTGTAATATTTAGGAATAAAATTGGTAGCGACTTGACATCTGATTGGTATCGTGGTTGACTCTGATTCTGCAACTGCTGGGTTCGAGTCCTGCTGCGGCCGAGGTTATTTATTTACTATTCTGCAACAAAAGCTCAACATATTTCGAGTTCACTGAATTTCAGCTCTTTAGAAAACAAATGAATTGGCTGGAATAATGTTGGCCCAGTGTCGCAGACAGTGGACCAGCATTTCACCAACATTGGGTCCAATGTTATGTTTTATCTGGATATTTTGTCTTTCTGGTGACTGACTCTGACTCTGCAACTGCTGGGTTCGAGTCTCGCTGTGGCCGAGGTTATTTCTTCATTTTTCTGCAGAAAAAGCCCAACATATTTCGAGTTCAATTAATTTCAGTTCTTATAGAAAACATAAGATATGGTCCGATTCTGATTTTAATGTTGGGCCACCGTCTGCGACGCCCGCCAAACATTAAATCAGCACAGATTCAAAATTTCCTGTCATATATCAAAGTGTCCCGTGTCCTGTCATATATCAACGTCTCCCGTCATATATCAAAGTGTCCTGTCATCTATCAACGTCGGAGGCTACCAAGTATGTGTTTGTATTCTGTTTTGCAGAAAGAAGTGTGCTGTGTGTGGGAGACGTTTGACATTTCTAGGAAACAGTCCTTATGAATATTACGTTTGAGGTGAGGTGAAATACTTTAAGAAAAAATATATATTCAGGATTATATTCGTGATTAGAGGGATTAGGTTGGAATAATTTAGGCCCAGCGTCGCTGATGGTGGACCAGCATTTCATCAACATTGGGTCCAATGTATTGTTTTATTTGGATATTTTGCCTTTCTGGTGACGGGGATGGAAAGTTTCACTCTCATAGCAATGCCACAGTGCTGCCGCAAAGTATGCAGCAGAGCCAGCTAGGGGAAGTGAGCCAATGTTGGGTTGTTGTTTGGCCATAGTCAGACACTTTGGATCAACATTGATTACCCGTCCAGTGGGTGCTGTAGACGCTGCTGTGACATCGAATCTGTTTTGTTTTTGACGTCAGTGTGGTTGATAGTTTTTCACTTCATCATCAGAGTGCACCAACATTGGTAGGCCCACTTGATGCACGATGCACTAGGCTGCTGTTGGAGTAGTGTTGGGCCAGCATCGTAGACGACTGACCGGCAATGAATCAGCAATGGACTGCGACTCTGGCCAAACATTGAACCGGAATTGGGCGGGTAGGCCTACCTGGTGTGTACGAGGTACATCCTAGCGACACGCGGCAGCACAATTCACTGGCAAGTATTGAATGGATGTTGGGCAGCACCGGCGATGGTGGTTCAGCATTGAACCGACATTGGGTTAGTATCATGCTGACTTGTAGTGCACTGCTGCTGGGACTCACATGCTCATTAGAACATCCTTTTCTAGAATATCGTCCCCTTGGATATGAAAGGGTGCATCTCCACTTTACAAAGTGGCAGATACACCCTTTCATATCCAAGAGGACGATATACTTTACTTTTATTGTATAGGCATATGGTTTTTTTTCTATTTTAGCGCTGATCCGTTATCATTATCACATGTATGTTAAATGTTTGTGTTGCAGTATGTGTACAGGTGGCGCCACTCACGTAAACTGTAATATAGTGTACATAGATAAAGGTATGACAGTGATATCACACATTTTAATCGGAACTTAAAATTATTGCACACTTAATTTAACAGTTTCAAAGCGGGTGGCACCACATGTGGTGTGTGCATAGAGCAATTAACACTTTCGGTGCGGGTACCGAATTTGGACGTCTGATTTTGACGTCTAAAGTCGATCCCGCACTGGAAGTGTGAAATATTTATAATGGCCGTATACCCATAACGTAGGTATTCAAATGAAGTGAAACGAGTTGAATAAGACTTTTATGATGATTTCAAATTAAAAAAAACCGATTTGTCTCCTTAGTTCATACAAACAATATTTCATCGTTGTAAAGGTTAATATCTGCCGCAGCGGGATTTAAACCACACAAAGAATGAGGTATTTTAGCACCAATAGTGACAGTGGAAAGGCTAATCTACGACAAAAAGAGGACATCCAATGAGACGAGGCATGAAAAAAACGGGTGGAAAAAAAGGATTGTAGCACACAGCCTCCACAATGTTGCCACAACGCTTTGCTAGCAATTTATGGACAATCGACATAACACCAAGAAGACCAGAAGACACGTTTCGTCGAGTGTTACATGTATCTTGTTGTTGTGGACAGTCCTTAGACCACTATTTCATCAAAACTCGTCGCATCAAAAATAAATATGTTCAATCTTAAGTCTTACAACGCTGAAATATTTTTTCTATAAACCATGGGGACAATTTGAAATCATCATCAATGTCTTAGTTAGCTATTCCCGCTTCATGTGAATACCTTTATGTTATGGGTCTACGGCCATTACAAATTGGTAATTCTTTCACTTCGGGGGGGGGGGGGGTCGCTTTTAGACGTTATATTAGTATGTGACGTCGATAGACGTCACATTCTGACGTGCAATGTCGGTCTGTAAGGGCTGAAATGCCGTGGCCAGGAGGTCTGAAACATCACAGACTATCACTTTCTAGAATTCAAAAGACAGTGGCATTTTGACAAACAGTCTGATTTCATGTAAAGATAATCCTATAATTTGGTTTATTTTATACATTCTTCTTCTTTGTCTCTTATTTTTTTCTCAGGGGTGAATTGTCCCTGGTTAAAATGGCATCTACAACAGTAGATTTGGAACTATACGAATTTACTGTTATTTTATACCGGTCCATGAAAATGTATGAGCTCCATGATTTAAACCATGCTGACAAAGACATAGTCTTTTTTATGTCAAATCTTAGAACATTATGTGTATTTTAAGTAGAGGATAACAAATTAACCGTTTCAGCGCGAGGACCAAATTTTGACGTCAGATTCTGACGTCTGTGGACGTCAGATTCTGATGTCTAAAGTCGATCCCAGCACTGAAAGAATTAAAAATTTATAATGACCGTGAACCCATAATATAGGTATTTAAATAAAGTGGAAAGAGCAAACTAAGACATTTATGATGATTTCAAATTGGTCTTCATGGTTCATACAGAAGTATTTCAGCGCTGTAAGGGTTGATTACGCCGGGATAGACTTTAGTCGTCAGAATCTGACGTCTACAGACGTCAGATTCTGACGACTAAAATCGATCCCCGCGCTATCCTAGATCGAATATAATATAAATTACACTCGGGTCTACGAGTTTCCTCCTTGTCTCCAGTTGTACCATCCTGCGTGCAGGGTGTACTTGTCTTCCCACTACGAGAACGAATACAACTGAAGTCTCTACAGGGTGAGTTGTACAGACATCAGCTTCTCTGCAGAATCTATCTAATCAGGGTTTACTAGCTATAGATCGCGTGCCAACTGCAGGCAATCAATTTGGCATCACTCAATCAAATGGACCACCCTTTACACCCTGAAATCCGTGACACCTCTTGGGCCCCAATAAATTGTACTATTATTGAAGTTGTAGTTCGCTGCTCACCCCTATAACAAGACTATTCTGCCGCCATAGCTGCGTAATTATGAAGCTCGGGCTACAGAATAGTTTTGTTTTCAGAGATAATTTAAAATTTAAATTGACGCAACAATAATTGTGACTTGAGTCATTCTGGTCACACAGCATATGAATGACACACATATTGCGACACTCTGGTCTCACTGTACAGACACAATTAGGAGATATTGAGTAATTCTGGTAAAAAAAGTATATAAATGTCACACACTTAGGACATATTGAGACATTCTGGTCTCCCAGTATATGAATGTCGCACTTTTAGGACATATTTCTCTCTTAAAACCTGGTATCCAACAACGAACCTTTTACATTGTACAGTCCTGACATATTTTAACGAATACTATGGGGAGAAATAATTATTTACTTCGCAAACTTCACAATGGTGACGTTTGCTGTAGTTTATAATTAACAATAATCAAAGTCCATAGGCGTCAGATTCTGAAGCAAATAGACGTCAGATTATGACGTCTAAAGTCGAACCCCGCACTGCAATTGAAAAATATGTATTATGGTCGTAGACCCGTAACATAGGTATTCAAATAAAGAGGAAATAGCTAACTAAAACATTCATGACGTTTTCAAATTAAAAATTACCCTTTGGTCTCTTATTTGTATACTTGTATTACAGCGTCATAAGTGTTGCTGCCATATGCTGCCAATTCCCTAGTATCTATTTTTGTTATCTCTTGTTAAAGGGACTGGCCCAGGCTAAAATCATAAAAAACCGGTGATTTTATTTTGGCTTCTTAATATGACCATATGATGTAAACATGTCCATAGACTAGAACTGCAAAAGTTTTTTAATTTTTGTGCTGCGCATTCACCAGTTAGGCTAGATATAGAGACGAAATTCCTGATTTCTAATTATTGATAACCATGTCAAAAATAAAAAATGCGGGACTTTTGTCGTCTATATCTAGTCTAACTGGTGAATGCGCAGCACAAAAATTTAAAAAATTGCAGTTCTAGTCTATGGACATGTTTACATCATATGGTCATATTAAGAATCCAGAATAAAATCACCGATTTTTTGATGATTTTAGCCTGGGCCAGTCCCTTTAATAGATTCAGTGACGTCAGCATGTTAGTATATTGACAGTGGTATTGTCATATGTTGTTAATAGATTCAGTGACGTCAGCATGCTAGTATATTGACAGTGGTGTTGTCATATGTTGTTAATAGATTTAGTGATGTCAGCATGCTAGTATATTGACAGTGGTGTTGTCATAAGTTGTTAATACATCCAGTGACGTCAGCATGCTAGTATATTGACAGTGGTGTTTTCATATGTTGTTAATAGATTCAGTGACGTCAGCATGTTAGTATATTGACAGTGGTGTTGTCATAAGTTGTTAATAGATTCAGTGACGTCAGCATGTTAGTATATTGACAGTGGTGTTGTCATAAGTTGTTAATAGATTCAGTGACGTCAGCATGTTAGTATATTGACAGTGGTGTTGTCATATGTTGTTAATAGATTCAGTGACGTCAGCATGTTAGTATATTGACAGTGGTGTTGTCATATGTTGTTAATAGATTCAGTGACGTCAGCATGTTAGTATATTGACAGTGGTGTTGTCATATGTTGTTAATAGATTCAGTGACGTCAGCATGTTAGTATATTGACAGTGGTGTTGTCATATGTTGTTAATAGATTCAGTGACGTCAGCATGTTAGTATATTGACAGTGGTGTTGTCATATGTTGTTAATAGATTCAGTGACGTCAGCATGTTAGTATATTGACAGTGGTGTTGTCATATGTTGTTAATAGATTCAGTGACGTCAGCATGTTAGTATATTGACAGTGGTGTTGTCATATGTTGTTAATAGATTCAGTGACGTCAGCATGTTAGTATATTGACAGTGGTGTTGTCATATGTTGTTAATACATTCGGTGACGTCAGCATGCTAGTATATTGACAGTGGTGTTTTTAATGTATTCAACTCACACAGCGCTGAAATATTTTTGTAGAAACCATGGATACCAACGTTTTTTTCATTTGAAATCATCATAAACGTCTTAATTAGTTCTTTCTGTTACATTTGAATACCTATGTTTTGGGTCTACGACCATTATAAATTGTTATTTTTTTAAATGCGGGGGCCGACATTATATTAGACTTCTACTAAAGTCTATCCTCGCGCTCTAAGGGTTAACCCTTTCAAGCCTGAATTTACCATTGTCATCTCATCCACTACAAGCCGCGAATTGCTGCCGCAATTCTCGACTTGTAGTGGATGAAATGAAGTGAAGCGGGCTTTAGACCACCTTTGTGCACATATAGGCTAAACTGGGCCAGGAGAACCTCCTGAGGGTGGTGAGATGATTGAGATGACACTATCCTCCAGACACAGGATCCGAAATTCAAGCCCTGGCGGTCTGAGGCCGAGCACGCTACCTCTCGGTCACGGAGGCTCCCCACAATACTGACTTTCACACGTGGATGGGGAAGAAACACTTTTGTTTCTTTCAAACCGCCGAGACCGGGAACCGAACCCCGAACTCTGGCGTGAAAGGCAGCGGTGCTAACCACTACCCTAGAGCCCCCGCCCCTGTAGTGGATGAAGATGATTTGATGTGGTTTGAAAATTGAAAAAAAAAGAATTGCCACGTATTGGTAAACCAGTTTCATGGACATTTTCATTCTAAAACCCATAGTTAGCTGTAGGAAAAAAAAGTCTGTTTCCAGGGATGTAAAATGATTTTTTAATGCATCGTGAGGGTTTAAAGGGTTAAATGTAGCGACTGCAAAGTAAGTAAGCCGTCACTGCTTTTACTTTGTAAGTAAGCCGTTACTGCCTTTACTTTGTAAGTCAGCCGTTACTGCCTTCACTTTGTAAGTAAGCCGTTACTGCCTTTACTTTGTAAGTGGGCCGCTACTGCCTTTACTTTGTAAGTAAGCCGTTACTGCCTTTACTTTGTAAGTAAGCCGTTACTGCCTTTACTTTGTAAGTCAGCCGTCACTGCCTTTACTTTGTAAGTCAGCCGTCACTGCCTTTACTTTGTAAGTCAGCCGTCACTGCCTTTACTTTGTAAGTAAGCCGTTACTGCCTTTACTTTGTAAGTCAGCCGTCACTGCCTTTACTTTGTAAGTAAGCCGCTACTGCCTTTACTTTGTAAGTAAGCCGTTACTGCCTTTACTTTGTAAGTCAGCCGTCACTGCTTTTACTTTGTAAGTCAGCCGTTACTGCCTTTACTTTTTAAGTAAGCCGTTACTGCCTTTACTTTGTAAGTCAGCCGTCACTGCCTTTACTTTGTAAGTCAGCCGTTACAACCTTTACTTTTTAAGTAAGCCGTTACTGCCTTTACTTTGTAAGTCAGCCGTCACTGCCTTTACTTTGTAAGTAAGCCGTTACTGCCTTTACTTTGTAAGTCAGCCGTTACTGCCTTTACTTTGTAAGTCAGCCGTCACTGCCTTTACTTTGTAAGTAAGCCGTTACTGCCTTTACTTTGTAAGTCAGCCGTCACTGCTTTTACTTTGTAAGTCAGCCGTCACTGCCTTTACTTTGTAAGTCAGCCGTTACAGCCTTTACTTTGTAAGTCAGCCGTTACTGCCTTTACTTTGTAAGTCAGCCGTTACTGCCTTTACTTTGTAAGTCAGCCGTTACTGCCTTTACTTTGTAAGTGAGCCGTTACTACCTTTACTTTGTAAGTCAGCCGTCACTGTCTTTATTTTGTAAGTAATCCGCTACTGCCTTTACTTTGTAAGTAAGCCGATCGGACATGATCTGTTCAATTACAATATATATATATTTCACAATAGGGCTATATTTTTGCTCAGAATAAGGCCTTGTTTTTGTAAATATTTCACAATAGGGCTATGTTTTGGTGAATAGTTCAGAATAGGGCCTTGTTTTTTGTAAATATTTCAGAATAAGGCCTTCTTTTTGTAAAAATCTAAAAATATGGCCTTGTTTTGGTATCTATTTCACAATATGGCATTGTTTGCTGTAAATATTCCACAATAGGGCCTTGTTTTTTGTAAATATTTCAGAATAAGGCTTCGTTTAGGTACATATTTCACAATACAGCCTTGTTTTTGAAAAAATCTAAAAATATTGCCTTGTTTTGGTATCTATTTCACAATATGGCATTGTTTGTTGTAAATATTCCACAATAGGGCCTTGTTTTTTGAAAATATTTCAGAATAAGGCATTGTTTTTGTAAATATTTAAAAATAGGGCCTTGTTTTTTTAATAGGGCTTTTTAGAATAGGACTTTTTCACAATAGGGATTTGGTTTTAAAATCATCATAAATGCCTTTATTAGCTTGTTCCCCTTCATTTCAATACATATGTCATGGGTCTACGACCATTATATATATTTGAAATATTTCAGTGTGGGATGGATTATAGACGTCAGAATCTAACGTCTATAGACGTCAGAATCTGACGTCTATAGACGTCAGATACTGACGTCTATATACGTCAGAATTTGACGTATATAGACGCCAGATACTGACGTCTATATACGTCAGAATCTGACATATATAGACGCCAAATTCTGACGCCTATATTTAATCACTACACTGGAAAAGTAACAAATTTAAAATGGCTGTATTCTGTGAAACTCAATGACCATGACCTCCTTTGTTTTTACCGAGCTGGCTAATACAATGAAGTATGGGGGAGGGGTATTATATAACCTTGTTTTCACCGAGTGACGTCACAGCGTTTCACAGAATGAAGTATGGGGGATGGGGTCTTATATATTCATGTTTTCACCGAGTGACGTCACTGCGTTTCACAGAATACGTATAACATAGGTATTCAAATGAAGCGGAAATAGCTAACTAAGACATGTATGATGATTTTAAATTGAAAAAAAACTTCAGTCTCTATGGTTCATTAAAAAATAATTTAGAGCTGTATCTGTATTACTTCCCAGCTAACACAACACCTTGAACCAATGCTGGTTTAATGTTGGCCCACCGTCTACGACGCTGAACCAACATTAAACCAGCATTGGTTCAAGGTGTCTCTTGCTTTGTATAAAACTATTTCAGCGCTGTAATTGTTACTGTAATAGAATGATTGCCCCCGATGCCACACGGCAGGGTAAAAACGTCTAAAACTAAGTGGTGGGGTACCCCCCCCCCCCTGTGTGAACACGTGACAACACCATCTCTCTCATCTACTAGCTCAACACAGGGTGGCGCCACCATCAGGTGACCACAGGGGGCACATATTTCTGTGTTTCGTTGCCAAGGTAACATGTTTCCTGGCCGGGTGCTGGGCGGCACGTACCGGCCAGCTGGCACCCTGTGAGGCCTACAGGCCAGCTGGCACCCTACAAGTCCTGCAGGCCAGCTGGCGGAGGCAGATGTCATACAGACCCACTGAGTCCAAAGGTAGCTATGATCACACACACCTTCTCAATCCTACCAGGGTCAAATGATCAAAATTAGTGACCGTTTGAGCGCGGGAACCGTCTTTAACCGTGAGATCCTGACGTCTAAAGTCGATCTTCACACTGAAAGAATGCATAGATACAGGCATAGATATTGTTTTAATTCCAATTTATGTTTGTAGGTTATATAATATTCATGTTTGTAGGTTATATATAAGAGACATATTTATGTTTGTATGATATATAAGGGGCATATTTATGTTTGTATGTTATATAAGGGAAATATTTATGTTTGTATGATATATAGGGGACATAGTTATGTTTGTATGATATATCAGGGACATAGTTATGGTTGTAGGTTGTATAAGCGACATAGTTATGTTTGTAGGTTATATAATGGACATATTTATGTTTGTATTATATATAAGGGACATAGTTATGTTTGTAGGTTGTATAAGGGACATAGTTATGTTTGTGGGTTATATAATGGACATATTTATGTTTGTATGATATATAAGGGACATAGTTATGTTTGTATAATATATAAGGGACATAATTATTTTTGTAGGTTGTATAAGGGACATAGTTATGTTTGTGGGTTATATAAGGGACATAGTTATGTGTGTAGGTTATATAAGGGACATAGTCATGGTTGTAGGTTATATAATGGACATATTTATGTTTGTATGATATATAAGGGACATAGTTATGTTTGTATAATATATAAGGGACATAATTATTTTTGTAGGTTGTATAAGGGACATAGTTATGTTTGTGGGTTATATAAGGGACATAGTCATGTTTGTAGGTTATATAATGGACATATTTATGTTTGTATGATATATAAGGGGTATATTTATGGTTGTAGGTTATATAAGGGACATATTTATGCTTGTATAATATATAAGGGACATAGTTATGTTTTTATGATATATAAGGTACATAGTTATGTTTGTAGGTTGTATAAGGGACATAGTTATGTTTGTAGGTTGTATAAGGGACATAGTTATGTTTGTAGGTTATATAAGAGACATAGTCATGTTTGTAGGTTATATAATGGACATAGTTATGTTTGTATGACATATAAGGGACATAGTTATGTTTGTAGGTTATATAAGGGACATAGTTATGTTTGTAGGTTATATAAGGGATATAGTTATGTTTGTGGGTTATATAAGGGACATATTTATGTTTGCAGGTTATATATAAGGGACATATTTATGTTTGTAGGTTATACATGGATAAGGGACATCTTTATGTTTGTGGGTTATATAAGGGATACATTGAGGTGAATTTTAAACAGTTGATAATCAATCTTGAATATACATGTACTGATCTTCAAGTCTCTCTTTAATTATTTAAAGAATTGAAGACATTTGTGACGGGTCCTGTAATAGCTTTTTACACTGATAATTACGATTATAAAAGACCTTGGGGTCAAAGGGTTCATATAGCTAACCCAAACTTCCGGTTCAACCAATTTGTACAATTATGACATCACTTTTGTTAATACTGAAGGCATACCATTGCCAATGATGACAAAGATAAACTAGGTTAGTGCCTTATATAAAAAGTTGTATATTTCGAAACATGTTCGACCAAAAATATGCATTTGAATGAACTTTATCATCAAGAAGACCTTCCTGACAACAAGTGTTTTTAGAGTATAAGCGCTAAGCATGATCATGCTAACCATGATCATGCTAACCATGATCATGCTAACCATGATCATGGTTAACATGATCATGCTAAGCATGATCATGCTAACCATGATCATGCTAACCATGATCATGCTAACCATGATCATACTAACCATGATCATGCTAACTATGATCATGGTTAGCATGATCATGCTAACCATGATCATGCTAACCATGATCATGCTAACCATGATCATGCTAACCATGATCATGGTTAACATGATCATGCTAAGCATGATCATGCTAACCATGATCATGCTAACCATGATCATGCTAACCATTATCATGCTAACCATGATCATGCTAACCATGATCATGCTAACTATGATCATGCTAACACATGATCATGCTAACCATGATCATGCTAACCATGATCATGCTAACCATGATCATGCTAAGCATGATCATGCTAACTATGATCATGGTTAGCATGATCATGCTAACCATGATCATGCTTAGCATGATCATGCTTAGCATGATCATGCTAAGCATGATCATGCTAAGCATGATCATGCTTAGCATGATCATGGCAACATGTGCAATATCACGTTTAAGGTCCCTAGGTTAAGTACTTTCGTGTTTAAAAAAGTCTTCGGAAAATAAAGATATTACCGATTATATTCGTGGTTAAGAGCTTAAAGCGTTTTGGTCGGAATAATGTTGGCCCAGCGTCAGAGACGGTGCCCATCATTATTTCACAATTGGGCCAATGTATCGTGTTATCCGGGTAGTGGCCTTTCGGGGCATAAAGCGTCACCCGTATGGCAGTCAGAGCAAACACTGGACAATCACCCAGTTTTGTTTCAATGTCGGGTCAGCGTCGATTACGATTGAACGGCATTGAACCAGCAATTGGCTGCGACGCTGGCCCAATTGAACCGGTATTGGGTGGGTAGGCCTACATTGTGTGTACCAGGTACATCGTATAGACGCGTACACTGACTTATCAGCAATGGTGGTGGAAGGAATAGGACTACACGTTGAAGATATACTTGTCTCCATGGTTATTTCAATAATTATATCCTGGCCATTTAGTATTCTGGCCCATGAGGAAAACCAATACAGCTATGCTTACAAAATATTAGGCTAATTTTTTGTCTAAAGCACTCAAACAGACTAGAGCCGAGCCTCGCAGTTCGGGAACTCTTTTCTAATTTTATTTAAAACTTTTTTCGTAATACATATAACATCCAAAGAACTTCTCCAAAACAAAACACACTACATTTATAAACACTAATGATCACTGATGAGAGCATAGATCCTGCAGATTGGCGGCTTATTAAGAAGCTGTAAAAAAGACCACGGGAGGCTACCAATGAGGATTCAGTGGCGTTATCAGCCATGTCCATGTCTGCTAGCAGGAGGATTAGCTTTGATATGGGAAGCAGTCTCTCCTCTCTTTTCAACCTCCTTGTTCATAGTCTGTAGACTATTTTTCAAAATGTGCTTAGATTTAGAAGCTTCGGCCCACCGACCATCAGTTATTATTAGTGTTTATAAATGTAGTGTGTGGCATATATTAGTATTCCCTGGTAAATAGTCAATAATCATGATCATAACTGTCAGTGCGGGGATCGACATTATACGTCAGAATCTGACGTCTGTAGACGTCAGATTCTGACGTATAGAGTCGATCCCCGCTCTAAAAGAATTTAAAAACTTTTAACGGCCGTAGACACATAACATAGGTATACAAATGAAGCAGAAAGAGCTAACTAAGCCATTTATGATGATTTCAAATTGAACAAAAGCCTTTGGTCTCCATGGTTCATTAAAAAATAATTAAATCTGTATTACATCCCAGCTAACACAACACCTTGAACCAATGCTTGTTTAATGTTGGCCCACCGTCTACGACGCTGAACCAACATTAAACCAGCATTGGTTCAAGGTGTTGTGTAAGCTGGGATGTGTGTGACATATATCACGTGTCTGAGTGATTAACTGGTCAGTCACCTATCATGATAAAAACATCAGTGTATGTATGTATATGACAATGCTGGGGTATTATTATGATGGGAAAATACACACGTGGAGATTGTAAAAAAAACATGAGTGTTATTTCGTCACCTACAGGCTGTTTCACCAGATCCTGGGAGTAGCCTTTTTTCAATTTGCTCGGTCGCTGTATGACATTTTTTAACAAAATTTTTGTAGGATCATTTTTTCATTTTCCCCTGACATCGCTGAAAATTTAGTGTAATTTTGTTGTGTATTTTGTAAGTTAGACCATTTGGCATGTAATAGAATTCTTGTTTCACGGTAATGGTGTTAAAGAGATCTGTAATTTAAAAAAAATATTACATGCCAAATGGTCTAACTTCGATAATAAACAAAAAATCCACCAAATTTTTAGGGATGTTGGGGGAAGATGAAAAAATGATCCGAGAAAATTTTTGTTAAAAAATGTTAAACAGCGATCTAGCAAATTGAAAAAAGCTACTCCCAGGATCTTGTGAAACAGACTGTATGTATTAAAAGGTGGTATCTGCCACTTTACAAAGTGGCAGATACCACCTTTTAATACCTAGGTGACTTATATACATCATATCACCCTGATATGAGGACAAACTGATATCCCAGCAAACAAAACCTCCACCCAATGATGGGTTAATGTTGGGCCAACGTCGCAGACGGTGGCCCAACATTAAGCCAACGTTGAGTGAACGTTGTCGTGTTTGCTGATACGAGACTATAAACAATGGACCACCAGCCAACCACTAGAGTGATAACGTGAGGGTGACCTTTGACCTGCTGATTGTATATGGCTCATGATAATTGTCTGTGTGAACATCAACTCAATGTTGATTCAATGTTGGCCCATCGTCTACAATGAAGGACCAGCATTAAAACAGCATTGGACTATCATGGTGGTCTAACAAACATGAGACAGCAACACAAAGCTGTCTCATGCTTTAGTGAAAAAAAAGATTTTCAACATTGTGGGGAGCCTTCGTGACTGAGAGGTAGCGTGCTCAATGTTGGCCCATCGTCTACGGCGTCCAGCCATCATCTAAACTTCATTGGGCCAGCATCTGGAGTGAGTAATCACCCAACAAACACAAGGAAATACATTTGGTCGACGCCTGCAGCTCTAGCACTGCGTTATCACCTTCACCAGACAATGTGACCTGTGTTGACCTCATGTGACCTCACATGACCTCTAATCTCCGTGTACACCCCCTCCCAGCACGTGCCCCAGGTACACACAGGGAAAGTAAATATCACCTGGCTCCACCATGGTCACCTCAGCCCTAGAGTTAACACTCACAGCGCGGGGGCCGACTATCGACGTCAGAATCTGACGTCTTTAGTCGTCAGATTCTGACGTCGATAGTCGATTCCCGCTCTGAAAGAGTAAAGTATTTATAATGGTCGTAGACCCATAACATAGGTATTCAAATAAAACAGAAAGAGCTGACTAAGACATTTATGATGATTTCAAATTGAAAAAACCTTTTGGTCTCCATGGTTTATCGACCCCTCGATTACTGAGCTCCTAAGAATACATGCAGTATTAAAGTAGGACCAAGAACGTTTTGTATAGAACAATATAGGTTCTTTAGAAGGAACCCTGAAGGGTTCTTTTCAAGGAACCTATATTGTTTAGTGTGTAGAGAAACATCTGGAATCTGAATCGGTGTTCATTTGAGTGTGATATGGGAAAATACAGCCCTCGTCCAATTAATAAGGTGTGAGCCTTTAAAACCGTGCAATCATTCGGCATCAGAAACCTATCGCACACATTGCCATCTCTGCCTCTGCCTATAAGTTATTCATCTACACCCGAGTAAAGTGAAGCACTCAAGTGCCTTGCCCGATGACACGAGATCTGATCAACGAGAAATATTTTCTCAGAAAACACAATCACCTAAAAGGGAATTACTTAAAGGGACTAGCCCAGGCTAAAATCATAAAAAAATCGGTGATTTTATTTTGGCTTCTATATATGACCATATGATGTAAACTTGTCCATAGACTGGAACTGCAATTTTTTTTAATTTTTGTGCTGCGCACTCACCAGTTAGGCTAGATATAGAGACGGAATTCCTGATTTCTTTTTATTGACAACCATGTCAAAAATTAGAAATACGGGAATTTCGTCTCTATATCTAGCCTAACTGGTGAATGCGCAGCAGAAAAATTAAAAAACTTTTGCAGTTCTAGTGTATGGACATGTTAACATCATATGGGCATATTAAGAAGCCAAAATAAAATCACCGATTTTTTGGTGATTTTAGACCTGGGCCAGTCCCTTTAAAAAGTAGTCGGCGGATTTGCAATATTTTTTGTCTCGGGTCAAGGAACAATTGATTAGATTTGGTGGGAGATCCGGATCGAAATCCTGGATCCGGATCGTAATCCTGGATCCGGATCGGAATCCTGGATCCGGATCGGAATCCTGGATCCTGATCCGGATCGGAATCCTGGATCTGGATCGTAATCCTGGATCCGGATCGTAAGCCGGATCCAGGATTGCGAACGGATCCGATGCGAATTTGCATGCAACTTTTACCATTAATTTCGGCAGAGGTTTGCAGTCTCTGACTGACTGCCTGATTATTTTATAAGATAGGGTTATTTTATTTCTATTCATCCTGAAGTGGGAAATGCAGAATGTGAATGTGTATGAGAAAACATCACTGCAGCCCGGCCGGAGAAGTTGGGTCGATTTTTCTCGGCGTCCCCCGTCCAAGCCCCGTGCCGGACCTTGCGGGGGAAACCATGGCTGTGAAACCCTCGTGCTCTTGTTATTTGCAATTTTTCATCTATTTTTATTCCTGGAATTGCTTAACATTTTCCAACAATAATTTTTTTTATCAATTTTAGTGTTTTTTACTGGGCGAGGAAGCTCTTGGAATTATCTCAGTATTATGAGTATTCAATTTAAATTTGTAATTTGTAATTTTCAGCCACTTGAAGTTGTGGGTCGCGGTAGCGAGACACAATTCAAGTGGCTGATAATTACACATAATTATTTGTTTAAAGGGACATGCTCAGGTCTAAAATCATCACTGTATTTCTTATTTTTGACATCGTTGTCAATAATCAGAAATCAGGAATTTCGTCTCTATATCTAGCCTAACTGGGAAGTGCGCAGCACAAAAATTAAAAAAAAAATTTGCAGTTCTAGTGTATGGACATGTTTACATCATATGGTCATATTATTAAGCTAAAATGAAATCACCGATTTTTTGATGATTTCAGACCTGGGCATGTCCCTTTAATTTGAGACCAAACATGTGTACATTTTGATGTTTAAACACTCATTTCATTCCATGTAAAATAAAACCGAACACAAACGACTATTTTAGTTATTAACGGTGAATTTTAGCAGAGGTCTTCAGAGACCTGTTATTGTCTGCCAGTCATAGCATGTTTTTTAAAACTCAGCATTGTTTGTATATATATTGTGCTTGCAAACATTTTCTGTAATTTATGCTGTACAACACCATTATCATGACAGATCGAAATAAATAATGGGTTAAGGTGGGTGGGGATTTCCGTTGTCATTGTTTCTCATCAAGAAGTGATTTGATTTGTGTGAAGTATCCGTAAAAGTAGATTTATTGTAACACGTCCTAGTTCTACGTGACAGTCAGTATTGTGGGGGGCCTCCGTGACCGAGAGGTAGCGTGCTCGGCCTCAGACCGCCAGGGCTCGAATTTCGAATCCTGTGTCTGGAGGACAGTGTCATCTCAATCATCTCACCATCCTCAGGAGGTTCTCCTGGCCCAGTTCAGCCTATATGTGCACAAAGGTGGCCTAAAGCCCGATTCATTTCATTTTATGTCTACGTGACAAAGCCCACACTTTGTGTTAGAGCTACTACAAAATTTTTAAATGTATATAATGTTGTTCATATATTTCGATGTATTTTTATGCATAAATATTTGAATAAAATGTTTTTTTCCTTGATTTTTCAGAGGTGTGCTAAATCTTCGAATCCCCCCCCCCCCTGAGACTAACCATTTCCTTGATACCGGCAAATACAACAGCTTACTTAAAAATGCAGTGATTGAAGACATGCACATGTAATTTAAGTGTACGGTATATCACTTCATAAAGTACTGGTCTACAATATGCCACTTCATATTCCAAGTGTGTGACATTCTAGCTGCTACAGCGGCTCTCAACATCAACCTTTTGCCTACTGGTGATATAATGATAAGAAATATAATCATCTCGCAATCACATGTAGTCGTTTTCTCACCCCCGCCCCTCTCCCCCCCCCCCTCCACGTGATTCGGATTGAGAAAAAACAGTTGAAGCCTGAATGCTATTGTCACATTAGATTGTTTGTTACTATAATTGCTTCAATATATATCAATGTGGTGGCGATAAAAGAATAATGAATATTAGCGAATACAAAGGTGTTTACGTGTATTCTTGATATGAGGCTTGTCACGTTTGCAGTCATCCAGACATAATGGCTTCCCTGGAAAAACCCCTGTCCGCTCAGTGTGAAATGCATCATGATCGTGTTTTGTAGGATATTCAATTCAATTCAATTCAATTGATTTTTGGTGACAATACACAATCTAATACATATAATAATCAAGCGATGAAATCACCTCAATGTGTTGTTATGCATGTGCTCTGTTAAAAAAAATGTAATTATTTCTGCATTGTCTATTCACAATAGATCTAGTAGGCCCACACGCATGCGTAGCATGTACAAAATTCTGACGATTACGGGCGTCAAGATTGAGGTCAAGATGTAAATATGATTGATCAGTTTAGCGAAACAACTAATTACCTGGATTTAAGACAAACAAACATTTGGGAGAAAGTTGAGTTTTTACTGGTTTGAAACGCCACAAAGACATGGGAATCGGAGGTGAATTAAAAACATCACGTTTATAATTGCATTTAAATAGAAACAACTTTAACGTGAATTGCTGCAAACCCTGCACACAATGGATTCGAACCAAGATCTGTTATAGGAATCAGTGTTTGATTGTGATCACTGGGTTTTGACGTGTGTTCTTCATGTTTATCAAAGGTTGTCGTATGTGTCGACCTGGGTGTAACTACACTACATACATGGAGATAGTGAAATGAAATGAAATGAATCGGGCTTTAGGCCACCTTTGTGCACATATAGGCTAAACTGGGCCAGGAGAACCTCCTGAGGATGGTGAGATGATTGAGATGACACTGTCCTCCAGACACGAAATTCGAGCCCTGGCGGTCTGAGGCCGAGCACGCTACCTCTCGGTCACGGAGGCTCCCCACAATACTACCTTTCACACGTGGATGGGGAAGAAACAATTTTGTTTCTTTCAAACCGCCGAGACCGGGAACCGAACCCCGAACTCTGCGTGAAAGGCAGCGGTGCTAACCACTACCCTAGGGCCCCCGCCCACATGGAGATAGTATAAGCTCTACTATCTCCATGCTACATACAAACCCTGCAGTGACTGCCAACCGGCAAGGGTGGCTGTTTGTCTTGAATATAAGGACAACGTCTATAACCAGCAGACACAAGACGTTAAATCAATGCTGGTTTAACGTTGGTCCACCGTTGAAGACGGTGGACCAACGTTAAACCAACATTGATTCAACGTCTTGTGTTTGCTGGGTATATACTATTTAGAACGATCTCGCCCTCCACTATGTTCGGGGTTAGAACGCAGCATGTATCTGAAACGTAAGATACTCACATTTTTCGGGAGGTGTTTTAAAAATGCTCTCACTTGATAAATAACTGATGGAATGTTTCAAAATCAGCTTAGTGGATGCACAAAAGGTCACTAAGTTAGGTCAACCCAATTAAAATGAATTTCGAGGGCGTTAATAGGGGTTAAATCGATCGCGTGTCGCCAGCGACACGCTATTTTACGGTTCAGATATGGAATGCTTGCTAACCCGTAACACGTTGTGGAGGGTGGTGTTTGCTAATTAATATATACGTCCATAGACGACAGATTCTGATGTCTACAGTCGCCCCCCCCCCCGCACTAAGAGCGTTAATAGGCCCTAGCTATGTATGAGTCAGTCCTCACAGTGATGTATGTCTGAATAAACCATGTACTCATCAAAAATCAAGTACCCTGTGAGTAAGCCTATTACTCAACCTCAGGGGCGGATCTAGCTTTTCAGTGAGGAAGGGGTTTAAAATTTGCCAAAAATTTTTTTTTACTGTAAAGGGGTCGCGGGGCCCGCCCCCGGGGAAATTTTTGCTTTTCTCATGCAATCTAAGGCATATTGGTCACTGTTTCTCACTCAGTATATCACCAAATCATAAAGAAACTCTTAAATAAAGTGATGATTTATTTGTGAGGGGGGGGGGGGGGGGTTCAAACCCCCCCACCCCCCTTGGATCCGCCACTGTGTGACGCTGAATCGGCATTAGCCCATCACTGGTTCACTGTTTTGTATTTTCTTACCACACATCTAGAATAGAAAAGAGTACGGACTCACTGCGAGCGAGCTACAAATGAAATGAAATGAATCGGGCTTTAGGCCACCTTTGTGCACATATAGGCTAAACTGGGCCAGGAGAACCTCCTGAATATGGTGAGATGATTGAGATGACACTGTCCTCCAGACACAGGATTCGAAATTCGAACCCTGGCGGTCTGAGGCCGAGCACGCTACCTCTCGGTCACGGAGGCTCCCCACAATACTGACTTTCACACGTGGATGGGGAAGAAACATTTTTGTTTCTTTCAAACCGCCGTGACCGGGAACCGAACCCCGAACTCTGGCGTGAAAGGCAGCGGTGCTAACCACTACCCGAGGGCCCCCGCCCACAAGCCACAGGAAGATGACTAAATGTCGATTTAGGGTTGGTCCACCGTCTGCAACGCTGGCCCAACAGTAGCCCAGTTGGCCCAGTTGGTTCAATGTATTGTATTTGCGGTCAGACAGCACCAAGTTATTGACAGATCTCCTAAATAGACACAAGACGTTGAATAAATGTTGGCTTAACGTTGTTCCACCGTCTACGACGCTGGAACAACGTTAAACCAGCATTGATTCAGCCTCAAAACGTTGAGTCGTTGTTGGTTTCACGCTGGACCACCGTCTATGACGTTGGAACAACGTTAAACCAACATTGAATCAAAATCTTGTACCCACAGAGCACATTGATTACTTCACCACAAGAACCAGGATCCTCCAGAAATAGAGTCACGTCCAGATTGTGACGTAGTGAAGCAGTCCTGTGTAGTGTGTGTAATACTACGTTCACCCAATGTTGGTACAAGGTTGGGTCAGCGTCGCAGACGGTGGACCAGCATTGTACCAACACTGGGTCGATGCTGCTTGTTTGCAGAAAGATCAAGCTGAACGTTTGTTTTAATTTTGGGCCGATGTCGCAGACAATGTGTCAAATCGATCACTAGCTGTATAATAAATAACCGATAATCGATATACTCTACTCCAAAGTTAGTTTATTCTCGCTCACACTAAATCGGCTAAAGCACATGAAGTTATTGAGCCGTATGCAGTATAGGTACAGTTCAATATAGTATTGGTCGTTTTCTAAGGTAGCGCAAATGAAAAAATTGCAAGATTGCTGAATTCGCGAATTTTTCCTCCTCGTGAAAATTAAAACCTCGAGAATATAGACACTTACCCGATTTTTATTACGAGCAACTCAAGGCAATTTGTTGTTGAATATATGTTATTCGTGGTTCCAAGAATCAATAAGATCGTATAGTAAATTGTATTAACTTTGGAACAAATGTTGTCTGTAACTTATGACGTTTTTTTCTTTATATAGATATATAAAGTTTTCGGTATGTAAATGCATCTCTATAGTCACTTCCAATATCGCATGAAAAATGAACATCGTTTGTATTTTCTCGCATGATCAAGTCACACAAGTCAAGTCTTATTAAATTATTTAATAATGTTTGATATATTCTACCTAGTCATTGTGCCTGCAGATCATGTGTTTCCGGAAAATGCCTTTTAACTTACTCAACTTATCTAACTTATTTAACTTATTTAACCCATTCAATTTTAATATCGCATCATGTATATCTTGTATTTAATTTTTTATGTAAAATGACAATTCTTCAGCCTTTCGGCTGCCATGTCTTTTTAGTTGAATAAACACCAATTATTATTATTATTATTATTTTTATTAGATTACAGCTCATGCTACAGCTCCTTTAGCGGAGCTACTAAATTATATAACTTAGTGCTCAGAGGGTTATACAAAAAGTACCTGAGATAAGTACAATATGTATGTAAATATATAACCAATCAAGTAATCCATATATAAAGTAAAACGTGAAGCATAGAAACCATTCGAGATGGTTACCCTTGTCCTGCTACGCCAGTAATACACGGTTTAAAACATGTTTAGATCAATAGAAATTTTACTAAATTTAATAGAATGGGGTTTTGTTAGATGCTTGGTTGATCCAATAATCCAATATTGGAGACGTCCATTTTCCCGTAAATTAAATATTTTTCGTCATTTGAAGCTGGAAATTGCGTTAGCAGTTCCAGCTTCAAATGGATGAAAACACAAACAAACAATTCAGCAGGACAAAAGTTAAAGGGACATGCCCAGGCTAAAATCATCAAAAAATTGGTGATTTTATTTTGGCTTCTTAATATGACCATATGATGTAAACATGTCCATGGACTACAACTGCAATTTTTTTAAAAATTTTCTGCTGCGCATTCACCAGTTAGGCTAGATATAGAGACGAAATTTCTGATTTCCAATTATTGACAACCAAGTCAAAAATAAGAAATATGGGAATTTCGTTTCTATATCTAGCCCAACTGATGAGTGTGCAGCACAAAAATTAAGAATTTTTTGCAGTTTTAGTCTATGGACATGTTTACATCATATGGTCATATTAAGAAGCCAAAATAAAATCACTGATTTTTTGATGATTTTAGCCTGGGCCGGTCCCTTTAATCTTTACTAAAAATGAAGCATTGGAGCCATTCTAAACGTTTATCTTTACTAAAAACTGAAGCATTGAAACCATTCGAGATGTTTATCTTTACTTTCTCACCACATTTTCCTTATCTGGTGATAGCATCAACACGTAAAATGCGAATCCCTAAAAAGATTGCCGTTGTAAAATGCAGATCTATGACGTGTAAACGACACTGCGGTTACACATGAGTTTTTCGCATGTCGTTTGTTTTCACGCAGTCAATAAATTTAGCAGCATGAAGATTTAGCGAAATTCACATAGTAAAAGTGATGGTGGATAGAATCGGAAATTTGTAAAATAAAACACAATAAAATCATAATAATAAGAAATATCATAATGAAAAATGTACTGACACCTTAACCCTATCAGGGCGGGGACCGATTTTATGTATACGTCAGATTCTGACGTATAAAATCGGTCCCCGCGCAGAAATAAATAAAAAGTATAATGGCCGTAGACCCATAACATAAGTACTGTAGATCTGGTAATTTTCGCGTATTTAAATTTTCGCGAATTTCTGATTTTGGGACTTTTTACGAAGTTTAGAATTCGCGAATTTTCATTTTTCTTCAGCAGCGTTATTATAATAATATTTTTTTTACGAGATTCTTGAATTCGCGAATTTGTCCTCATCGCGAAATTCGCGAAAATTAAAACCTCGCGAATATTACCAGATCTACAGTATTCAAATGAAGTACAAATAGCTAACTAAGACTTTTATGATGATTTCAAATTGAAAAAAAGTGTTCTCCATGGTTTACATAAAATTAATATATTCCAGCGTTAACGAAAATTTTCATCCTTACAGTGCGGGGACAGACTTTAGTCGTCAGAATCTGACGTCTACAGACGCCAGATTCTGACGACTAAAGTCTATGGTTTTAAGAGGCTCTCACACATAGCCGAGTTGGACCAAGAGCTTTGCTCGTTCTTTACTCATGAATAATCCACACGTTCGGGGATTGTTTTTTTATAACATGTTCACGAGCTTTTTCATTTCATTTCACTCTTAATGCACTCGTATATACAGCTCGTAGAACACTCGTAGATCGCTCTTAAAGATCTTAGCTCACCCTTAGAACATGTAGAGCACTCCTGCTTTGCTCTTGAATAAAATGTAAGTACGAGGGTGTACGAGCTGTAAGATGTGCATGAGTAATGTATCAGTAGAACTCGTATATCACTCGTATGTCACTCGTAGTACACTCCTGCGGCTCACAGTAGGCCTACACTCGTACAGCACATAGGGCACTCTTAGAGTACTCTTAGAGTTCTCAGATCACTCTTGGATGACTTTTGAAACACCTACGTTGAGCTGGTATATAACGTGATTAACTCGTACAACTCGTACATCACTTTTATACATTTCACTCGGCAAAAAATTAGGTCGGCATTGCTCAGCTCTCTGTGTGAGACATGGTTGTCCTACAGTCGCACTTTCCCTGGGATGTTAACTATTATTGACTTGCATCTGTTATTTTTAACATAGTTTCGTTTGATAATATTTTACCAATAGAAAATAAAATCAGCACATGGTTGTGTACCAGGAGGCATGTTGATACTTTCCGAAAAAACTTGACTAAGAGTATGACTGTGTTGTTCTAGTACCGATACTAATAAGCTATTCTAATATCAGACATGTTAATAAGTCAAGATTTGCTATTTTTTTTATCCCAATCAAACAAATATGAGTGAACTTCAAAAAATAAAAAATAGATAACTATAACATTTAATCAATTTTATTATCAGGGTAAATTACAGTTATCGGGAATGAAATGAGTGTTGAAAAATCAAGATTTGCAATTTTTTGGTCCCAAATAGAACAAGCAAAATGAAATGAAATGAATCGGGCTTTAGGCCACTCTTGTGCACATATAGGCTAAACTGGGCCAGGAGAACCTCCTGAGGATGGTGAGATGATTGAGATGACACTGTACTCCAGACACAGGATTCGAAATTCGAGCCCTGGCGGTATGAGGCCGAGCACGCTACCTCTCGGTCACGGAGGCTCCCCACAATACTGACTTTCACACGTGGATGGGGAAGAAACATTTTTGTTTCTTTTAAACCGCCGAGACCGGGAACCGAACCCCGAACTCTGGCGTGAAAGGCAGCGGTGCTAACCGCTACCCTCGGGCCCCCGCCCAATAGAACAAGCATGAGTAATTTTCGCCCGTTTGAATTTGTGGGTCAGGGTAGTGGGTCGCGGTAGCGAGACACAAATTCAAGTGGGTGAAAATTTAAATAAGTTAACTTAGCGGGTAGAATGCTTAAACCAGACCAGATGTGAAGCCATGTTCTCATATTGGGCCGATATCGGGCCAATGATGGCACGCAGGGTGTAGGCTTAACCCTTATAGCGCTGAAATATGTTTATATAAACCATAGAGACCAAAGGGTTTTATTCAATTTGAAATGATCATAAATGTCTTAGTTAGCTGTTTCTGCTTCATTTGAATATACATATGTTATGGGTCTACGGCCATTAGAAATATTTCACTCTTTCATTGCGGGATCGACTTTATACTTCAGATGCTGTATAAAGACGGTCCCCCGTGAGATAAAATGACTTTGGCATCTACCGTAGCCACAAATGCATCAAGGATTCTGGATAACTATGGCTTGCTGTAGGCCCAATGTCACCTACATCGGGCCTACATTCGCCCAATATTGCGTAAGCGTCTGTAGTTAACAGAACATGTTTCAAAATATTGCGCAATCCAACAAGAACATTGTCGTTGACGCAATGGTGGCTTAATGTTGGGCCAACGTCATTTCCATTGGGCCAACATTCACCCAATCGTATGTGACCGTATGCAGTTGTCAGAGTTGTTGTTACTCAATCCAACAACAACATTGCCCCAATGTTGGCTTGATGTTGGGCCAACGTGTGCGACGTTGGCCCAACATTAGTTTGATATCACACAGGACATTCAGTGAGCAAACGATTGCTAAATCCAATAAGCAGAATATATTAAACCAATGGTGAAACAACGTTAACCCAACATTGATTCAACATCTTGTGTCTGCTGGGAAGTATTAGATGTTATAATCACTATAGTACTACAGCAAACAGAACAAGCAGACACGATAGTGTTGGCTTATTGTTGTACCACTGTCTACACCGTTGGCCCAACATCAAACCAACATTATGGTTAACGTGTTAGCTGGACTTGAGTCATCACTTCAGACAGACCGAACAAAGTGAGAGAGAGGTTGTATAAATATACACACTCTTTGGACAGACTTACACCAGGCGTGATGTCAGCACTAAATACTGAATAACATGCCTCAGGGGGGGGGGGGGGCTCTCAGGGGGGGGGGGGCTGGTTCAGAAAAGGGGTGTCTTTTTTTACGACAGAGTGACAGTCATTCAATGGAAGCCCGTCATTCCGTAAACTAGGCTGCCCTTATTATAAAAGATGCGTATGAAAGCGGCCACCCTTGAGAAAACAATAGCATTGAGAACAAATTCTCGTTAACTGACAAGTATTGTGGCAATCTGTCCTTGTTCTGCAGAAAATTCAAAATTAGATATTTTTCGAAAAAGTAGCACATGCTGCGGTTTCGCCAACAAATAAAAAAAGGTTCTGAAGAAAATATTACAATAAAACTAATTCGAAATCTAGTTCGAAATCTACACAAAACTGATAGGATAGAGTTATATCAAAACTACATTAATAATTTCCTAATGTATTCTCTAAAAATAAATACAATTACTACAATTGACAAAGTAATTTATAATAATATGATATAGAAGCAATTTATTTAAAATTAATAATTTACTGAACCAATTCTTGTTGATAAAAAAATAAATAAATAGAACATATCTTGAACCGTGTCATACTGCTGGACCCCCTTGCAGCTAACTGGCTGTGCCCTTCTCTACTACAGATAGTAATCCATACTACTACATAGTGTTTATCTTCTATTATGACGACCGGCCGTGTACATGATATATAGACATAGACACGAAATAACAACCCAGTGTTGTTTTAATTATTGGTTCACCGTATGCGATGCTGGGCCAACAATAATTCAACTTTGGGAGACTAAATGGTCTTTGCTGCCCAGTGCTGGTTTATTGTTGGTCCACCGTCCACGACGTTGGCCCAACATAAAACCAACATTGGGTGACTAACTTGTGTTTGCTGCCCAATGTTGGTTTAATGTTGGTCCACCGTCCACGACGTTGGCCCAACATTAAACCAACATTGGATGATTAACTTGTGTTTGCTGCAGAACACGCGCTGTGAAATACTAACCACTATTCCAGAACTGACCTGAACCAACGTTGGCTTAACGTTGGCTCACCGTCTAGTGAGACATTCCCTTAAAAGCGCTACAATAAAAAAAAATTCACCCACTGGAAGTTGCGAGATACAGCTTCAAGTGGGTGAAAATACCTCATATTTGTTTAATTTGAGACCAAATATTTTCAAATATCTATGTTTAAACACTCTTTTCATTCGCAATGGGCTGGGGGCCCTAGGGTAGTGGTTAGCACCGCTGCCTTTCACGCCAGAGTTCGGGGTTCGGTTCCCGGTCTCGGCGGTTTGAAAAAAACAAAAAATGTTTCTTCCCTATCCACGTGTGAAAGTCAGTATTGTGGGGAGCCTCCGTGACCGAGAGGTAGCGTGCTCGGCCTCAGACCGCCAGGGCTCGAATTTCAAATCCTGTGTCTGGAGGACAGTGTCATCTCAATCATCTCACCATCCTCAGGAGGTTCTCCTGGCCCAGTTTAGCCAATATGTGCACAAAAGTGGCCTAAAGCCCGATTGATTTCATTTCATTTCATTTTTCATTCGCAATAACAGTGAGTTGCCCTGATAATAAACATTAAAAACGAGCCTACAATAGCTTCCCAGCAGCGAGACGCTCGCCCAGCGCTTGCCTGATGCTGGGCCAGCATTTAGAATTTATTCTGGTTGAGACAAATCATGGATATATAAATATAAACCGCAACAAAGTGCTGATAAATTTAGGCAATATCGTAATCAGGTTGTGGGGGTATCTAATATCAAGATCTACATCAAGTTCTTGCTAATATAGAGCGTGAACTGTCATAGTAGCGCCCACTATCTTACTTAGGGGTCTACAGCAACATGAACGTAGATGTAAATTATTTAATATAGATATTGAAGATGAAAAACATTTCCTTTCAAATTGCTCTCTATACGATAATCTGCTTAAAATATAGTTTGATAATAATATTATTTCAAGGGATGTGTCAGATTTTAATGAATTCAACACGATGACACCATTTAATATCTTGTTTAATTCGTTTGGGCTAGTGGCTGTACATGTACATGTTTTTATTTCAAAAAATGCAGTAGAGTCTATTGCTAGATGTTTGATTACTGTTTTCCTTGCTCTATTTGTATTGAAATGTAGCAGAAATGCATAATACAATATGCATTTCTGAATGTATGCATATTGCTATCTTAATAAAGAACAATTTTCATACATCAACGCTGTATTGTAATATAATATTTTTTTAGTATTTTTAGCTAATGTTGGGTTAACCTTGAATCCTCTACAGAACGTGAAAATATATTTATTTGCTCAATACGAAACATAACCACGTCAGAATAGGGTTTTGTTTTCACAGATTTAGTAAATCTGGCTTCAGTTGACTCCCAACACATCTAGTCTCCTCATCTTTTTGAGGTCAAATGGACGTATCTGCCGCACTGTAACGTATGACATACACCTATTAAACCTGTTAACAACCAGCGACAATAAGTGAATCCCATTAGTCACATTCCACTTTACACAGCTATTTGTTCAGTCCTTGATTCAGGCTACAGTATATCATATCCATAGATCTAGAGAAAATCTAGATCTATGATCATATCTATAATTCATAACAAACGGCTCTGCCAACGCAAGCAGCAGTAACTGCTCACTTTACAAGTGAGCAGTTACTGCTGTTTGTCTTTGAACTCCCACCCCCCCCCCCTAATTATAATGTTATGAATCATTTAACACTTCGCTGCATCTTGCTGTCAAACAGCAGTAACTGCTTAGTTTACAAGTCAGCAGTTACTCTTTGTTCTTGTGTAACATTACACATACATACTATCAGAAATGCATATTGATAGTATGTATGTGCAGTGCATTTTACAAACAGCAGTAACTGCTTACTTTACAAGTAAGCAGTTACTGCTGTTTTCTCTTACGCACACATATATATGGTGTTCCACTCTGCAAAGCCAAACTTGCAGTATCGGCTTACTTGTAAAGTAAGCCGATACTGCAAGTTTGGCTTTGCACGACAAGCTTGTGAATCATTTAACACTTCAGTCGTATTTTACAAACAGCAATAACAGCTTACTTTACAAGTCAGCAATTACTGCTGTTTTCTCTTTCATGAGAGTACACACACACACATACAGTATGATGAATCATTGATCACTCCAGTGCACTTTACTATCATTGCGGTTTGTTGCGAAATGTCAATATTTCCGGACGAGTGGGCCTAGCGGTGTCGTCCACTCGGAATCCGCGGATGGATGTATTTGCTTTACCCGAAAAATCCAACATGGCGGTGACTGAGAGCGGTCCCGACCCCAAGATCCTATGTACTATACTCTTTCTCTGTAAGATTCCTTTTTATTCCAGTGTTGGCTGTCATTAATACTCTGTGCTACTTCACTGAGGCAAGTTTTATGATAAGCCTACAGTCATAATAGATTCTCTACTGTTATGGTCATACAGACCGTTTTCTGATAATAGGGCCTACAGTCACAATAGATTCTCTACTGTTATGACATAGATCTGACCTTTATATGTCTGAGCTATTAAATTAAAAATCTCACTCACTTGAAGTTGTGTCTCGCTACCGCGATTCACAACTTCAAGTAAGTGATAAGCATTGCAATTTGCCAAATTAACCTTTTCAGTGCGGGGACTGACTATAGACGCCAGAATCTGACGTCTATAGACGTCAGATTCTGACGTCTAAGGTCGATCCCCGCACAAAAGTGAAAACTATTTCTAATTGTCGTAGACCGACAACATATGTATTCAAATGAAGCAGAAACCCCTTGGTCTCCATGGTATATACAAAATATTTCAGATGTGAAAGGACTCAGGATACAACATATCTGGCTATCACTGATCACGAACTTAGGACACATTTTATTTTTAAAATCCAGATACGGAAGTGCTAATAAAACACAAAAAATACACCATAGGTTGACATCAGATCCAAAAGGCAGTATCTGCATACTATAAATGTAAGCAGATACTGTCTTTTGGCCTTACAAAGCAGAGTAGGCCCTACTCTAGGGACGTATAGACTTTTATTCTGGATCATTCTCTTGTATTGAGTGACGACTTTCACAACGCAGGCACTACTTTACGTCATCCAGGTTTCATCATCCTCGTCATAATACATTCTCCCCTTGTTCCAGCGCAGAAATTGGGCCAACGTTGACCCAGTACTGTACCAATGGCGGCTGTATCTTGTATCTGGATCATTCTCTTCTATGCAATTCTATTTTATCTGGACCATTCTCTTGTTCGTGACAGCTTTAACACCATACACTCTGCTACGTCAGCCGTGGCTCATACCGCTGACAATGCATGTACTCAAACAAGCACCATACGTCAACCTAATATTGGTTCAATGTTGGGCCAGCGTTGCAGACGCTGGCCCAACATTGAACCAGTATTGGATCAGCATAATCTTTTGCGAGAAACTTCGTATCAATGCAGACGCTCAATACAAACACCAAACGGTGACGCTTGCAAACCTGTATGTAGTTATTTATTCAACCCGTATCATCACATGAGGAAATACATAGAAGGTTAAAACATGAAATAAAAATGGTAAAATGCAATGAGAGAAAATACAATAATATTTAAACCAGTAAAAATATAAATTAAATGTTGAACTTTTGTCTGTAATTTGAAGAAAATGTGACTACTAGGGTCTCTAATTAAGATCTCATAACTAAGAATTACGCATCTAAGAGAACTCAGCGGTTTCGGGTGCAATATAGGTTTGGTGACCGTCAGTGCAGTATGCGCTGTAGCTCGCGTGGTCGCTTTATTGAAAACAATATTAGATGCACCAATTCGATGTTTTCGCACCCACATCGAGCTGATTAGTGATCTACAATCTTCTAATGAGATCTTATAGGGTCACGTTAAGAAAATATCGACAATTCAAAGTTCGAATCGAGGACTTATAATCAGTATAAACGGTCTGCCCCTAAAACGAAATAGATGTCTGCTGACGAAATATTGGCATGAAAATGGACACTTTTGTTGATTTTATTTCAACATGAATAAACTTACTGCTTCAATTTTTTTTCTGAAAATACATTATTATCCAATAAATCAAACCATTATTTCACATTTACAAATATTGACATACAAATCTACGATATTCAACATTTGAAAAAGTGTCCTGCTTCCTAACAATTTCATTTTAATAGGGATGTCCTGCTTTCTGATAAAAAATAAGAGCAAGTTAGAAAGCAGGACACCTTCTTGATATACTTTGTTAGATATCGTAAATTTTGAGGATACTATTGGAGCAGGTGAAATAATATTTCATGTATTAGACGATAAGGTATTTAAAAACAATTCTTTGACGCAGTAGGTTAATCGATGTTGAACAGAAGTGTCAATTTTCATGAGATATTTCGTGAGCAGGCATCTATTTACCTTTAGGTACACACCGGATCGATTGCAATTTCTACATGTGTTTTCAAGGTCGTACAAAAGCTATTTATAGAATATCTAAGCAAACAATAGAACACTTTTAGCACAGGGAAATATGCGAAAACTGTGAATTTCTGTTCGTCATATGCGTTTGTTGACGGCTCATTACAAAGCAGACACCATGTTTAAAAGAGTATCACGCATGACACCATGTAAGAACCCCCATGTTAGAAAGAGTATCTGCATGACAGATCTAAAGAGGGTGATAGTCAAATATGTGAAAACTGAATTAGGCCTACTGTCACATGCGTTTGTTGACGGCTCACTAAAAAGCAGGACACCATGTTAGAAAGAGTATCACGCATGACATCATGTTAGGAATGGTATCTGCATGACAGGTCTACAGAGGGTGATAGTCAAATATGCGAAAACTGAATTACTGTCATATGCGTTTGTTGACGGCTCATTAAAAAGCAGGACACTATGTTAGAAAGAGTATCACGCATGACATCATGTTAAGAAGGGTATCTGCATGTGCATGTGATTTGTATCCACTTATCTCAGACAAGTCCACAGTGTGTGATCTGTATTCACTTATCTAGTACTGCTGTGACTAACACGCTAGATAGTGATGGAAAACACTAGACATTGTCCTGGTGCTGGTTCAGTGTTGGGCCTGCATCTAAACGTGGGTACAGCACTGGGTCAACAGTTAATCTTTGCTTGTATTCAACCCGCAGACGCGACCTTGGGCCAATGTTGGTTTAATGTTGGGCCATCGTCTGCGACGCTGGTCCAACATTAAACCAGCATTGAGTCGACAATATCGTGTCTGCTGGTCGACTCTTTTTTTTCTGGATGTTTCTCTTTCCTTCCAGTGTAGGTATTCATGACTCTGCTACGTCTGCAAGTTTCACCATAATACAGTCATAATATCATACTGCTGACACCTCAACACCCCCCTCCCCCCTCCGAGAGCACGCACTGCTGGGTAAACAACAAATACATCTACCGTAAAGCTGATTTATTGATTGTGTGATTGTTATTTCTGGATGAACAAGTCCTACTACACATGTAAACAACTAATGTACTATACACATCAGATCCAGCCCTCCACCTCATTTGTTTTGCGATTTCTGACACCCTG
>OZ024911.1:85706233-85939242 GCA_964017125.1 Flabesymbios commensalis
ACATAAAATTAGTGTCCCCAGGACTTAAAAGGTCCGCATTTTGATTTAAATATAATAATATTAAAAATAAATGGTGCAACTTCACGTATAGGCATTACTACTTAATAATGTTTAAATTATTTGTAAAAAAAAATATATATATATGGTTTTATAAGAGCTCTATGTCATGGAAACGTGGAAAATGGCATGTCCCCAGAGAAAATTCCACTATTTAAAACTTCACTGTAGGATACAAAATCACAATATAATTCTAACAATTACATTTCATGGCTAGACATTGTTCACTTTAACTAATCAATGATCAAAATTCGACTTAAAATTGATATCGATATAAATAATTTTGATGAATATACATGTCCCCACATTTGCACTCTACTCCGTTACCATTATTGTAGCATGCCCCATCAAGTGAATAATCATGAAATAAAATTATATCAAGTGTAGTTTGACACACTGATGGGCCTTATACGAGTTTTTCACCTTGAAAGAATTAATATTGTTGAGTGACAAGTTATTCGAAACAGGTATTACCAAAAAGTTAGAAAATATACTTTTGTTTTTACTACTCCGTTCCTAGCCTTGTGGGTATAAAAACGAGTTGGGTTTTATGATTGTATGCCTACAACAGTTGCTATGGGGACTATTTCCACCCGTATGATATATTTTTGAATTATTGCCCAGATCTTTTCATTATTCCCTAGAATACTTTTAATTTTACTACTCCGTTCCACTCTACTCCGTTACCAAGAAAAGGGAACGGAGTGGTGAATTGTCAAATTTTATGGGTTTTACAGTCATAATGATTGATGATATAGTCTTTTAAAACATGGCTCGTTGTCCCCATATTAATAGAGCACCCATTTGTGATCGATGTTATGATAAGAAAATATACAGTTTATATTTATGTCGAGCCAAACATTTGGTAACGGAGTTGAGTATTTTTTGGCTTGGTAACGGAGTTGAAATAAAGATTTTTGTTCATCCCATCAATTTTTTTTTAATTTTTAGCAGTTTTGATGTACGATTGTTTAGTATTATGCTTCAATAAGGATATCACGTTTAAAAGTGTGATGTCAAGCTAAACAAAGTAACATAATTTTTTAAATAGTTTGGATTTGGTAACGGAGTAGTAAGTGGAATGCTGCAGCTTTTTTAAAATGATTTTTTGAAGCAAAAAAAAATTTCTAGCGCAGCCAGTGGCTTTTTTATGCTCTATTGGGATCAGTGCACCAAACCCATCAAGTGGTTTTCCTCCTCTTTGATGGTCACCTCACTGCCATTTTTGATGCTACAAAGTTACCCCAATTTTTGGTTTTACCCATATCATACGGGTGGAAATATCCCCCATAGCAACATGTTCTAGGCATGAAAGCATAAAACCAACTCGTTTTTAGACCCACAACGATAGGAACGGAGTAGTAAAAACAAAAGTATATTTTCTAACGTTTTAGTAATACCTGTTTCGAATAACTTGTCACTCATCAATATTAATTCTTTCAAGGTGAAAAACTCGTATAAGGCCCTTCGGTCTGTCAAACTACACTTGATATAATTTTAGTTCATGATTATTCACTTGATGGGGCATGCTACAATGATGATAACGGAGTAGAGTGCAAATGTGGGGACATGTATATTCATCAAAATTATATATATCGATATCAATTTTAGGTAGAATTTTGATCATTGATTAGTTTAAGTGAACAATGTCTAGCCATGAAATGTAATTATTAGAATTATATTGTGTATTTGTATCCTACAGTGAAGTTTCAAATAGTGAAATTTTCTCTGGGGACATGCCATTTTCCACTTTTCCATGACATAGAGCTCCTATAAAACCATATATATATATTTTTTTTACAAATAATCTAAACATTAATAAGTAATAATGCTTAAGCGTGAAGTTGAACCATTTATTTCTAATATTTTCACATTTAATTCAAAATGCGGACCCTTTAAGTCCTGGGGACACTAATTTGATGTAAAATTACCCCAATTTTTGGTTTTACCCATATTGCACAGCAAAAACCCCATTCGGGTATCACGCTGTGGCAGAGAGGTGTGCAGGCTGGTAGCGACATTTAGTCGCGCCTAGACCTAGGGCCTGGCTGATCCGGTATGGAATTTAAATTTCTCTTGAAAGAGTCTAATTTAATTTCCTCCCTGATGTTTTTGGGAGTGAATTCCAGTCTCTGGTAGTTCTTGAAAAAAAATGAATTTTGTCTTTGTTCTAATTTGGCCGAGAAATCCTGGTTGGAAATAAAATAATATTATCAATTACTGTGAGTGATGACTTGGTGGGCCCACCACTTGACCACACGAGCCTCGTGGTGGAGTGTTATAGCAAACGGTATTAGGCCCCTGTAGTAAACCATCTGACCGTATATTAAACAGTTAAACAGGGGAAGAGGGCGCTAAAATACCCCCCCCCCCCTTCCCTTGTTGTCAGCGCGACTTATAGGTCCCGGTGGGTAAGAATACAAAAAAATATTACTATACAGCTTGAACCGCTAAATTAAATAATTTTAATTTTCTCCCACACGATGTTGTGTCTCGCTACCTAGCCCTGACTACAAGTCTATCTCGCCCGAGCTGCATATGTATGCAGCTCGGGCGAAATAGACTTGTATTCAGGGCTACCTACACAGAGCACTGTGCTGCCTGTTCCGACCAGACACAGACGGCACGTGTGTATCAAAATGCGGACAGCTCTCCCAGCAAACACGAAGACTCGATCCAATGTTGTTTCAATGTTGGTCCAGCGCTGTTGTCGTTGGGCCAATATTGAAACAGCATTGGGTCAAATGCTCGCATTTGCTGGGCTCCACACAGGTGTCTGTCTACACCCACCCCTCCGCCACCATAATATTCTCGCCAGCCGATCAGGGTACTTTTAGCAAGACAGCCGGCCAATCACAAGCTTACTACAATACTTGAAATTGAGAGCGGGGGAAATATGACGTCAACCATCTGTACATTTTAACATGCGAGGAGCAGTGTCTAGGGTGAGCAGTGTAAGGGCTACCTGGATCCACAACTTCAAGTGGGTGAAAATTACCCATGGTTGTCTTATTTGAGAACAACAATTGTAAATATTGATGTTTAAACACACCTTTTGTTACCAATAAAAAAATGAAATGAATCGGGCTTTAGGCCACATTGTGCACATATAGGCTAAACTGTGCAAGGAAAACCCCCTGGGGATGGTGAGATGATTGAGATGACACTGTCCTCCAGACACAGGATTCGAAATTCGAGCCCTGGCGGTCTGAGGTCGAGCACGCTACCTTTCGGTCACGGAGGCTCCCCACAATACTGACTTTCACACGTAGATGGGGAAGAAACATTTTGTATCTCTCAAACCGCCGTGACCGCGAACCGAACCCCGAACTCTGGCGTGAAAGGCAGCGGTGCTAACCACTACCCTAGGGCCCCCGCCCTTGTTACCAATAACAGTGATTTAAACAGCTAATAAAACGGATTAAAACGAATTTAGTCGTGATTAGCGATGCAAAGTTTAATTTATCAAAGCCTTTTTCTTCTGAATTAATTTCTGTCAAAATATTTCATATGAAGGTTATTGTTTTGATACCACATTTCGAGGTTCCAGAATCGACCATATTGGTGCCAAAATATGCCCCAGAATCCACAATTTAACCCTTTAGCCGCCGAATTATTCAATTTGAATTTTCACTCACTTGAAGTTGTGTCTCGCTGACGCGATCCACAACTTCAAGTGAAAGAAAATTATTCAGATTTGACAAAATGGAGGTCAAAAAATTTCAAATCTTGCTGTTTAATGTCACTTTTTATCTTGACCAGGTTTAAAAGCTAATATGTAATGTGGTAATATAAAATGTAAAAAGCGAATATACCAGTGTTGACCCAGGGTTGAACCAACATTATGTCAATGTGCTATGCTTGCAGAGATAACATGAAATAAATGTGGTTTTAGGCCACCTTTCTGCACATATAGGCTAAACTGAGCCAGGAGAACCTTCTGAGGATGGTGAGATGACACTGCCCTCCAGACACAGTATTCGAAATTCAAGCCCTGTCCGTCTGAGGCCGAGCACGCTACCTCTCGCTCACAGAGATTCCCCACAATACTGCATCTTTACGAGCGCGCGCGGAAGAAACATTTTGTTTCTTTGCAACTAGAAGATCAGAGTGAGGTTCGAGCCTAACTATACCAGTAGCGGATTCATGAGTTTACAAGCAGGGTGGGGCCTTTTTACCATAATTTATACGCCACAGATTTTAAAATCCAAGGCTTTAACCCTTTAACCGCCGGTACCGTTCATATTCGCTTTTTACATTTTATATTACCACATTACATATTAGCTTTTAAACCTGGTCAAGATAAAAAGTGACATTAAACAGCAAGATTTGAAATTTTTTGACCTCCATTTTGTCAAATCTGAATAATTTTCTTTCACTTGAAGTTGTGGATCGCGTCAGCGAGACACAACTTGAAGTGGGTGAAAATTCAAATTGAATAATTCGGCGGCTAAAGGGTTAAATTGTGGATTCTGGGGCATATTTTGGCACTTATATGGTCGATTCTGGAACCTTGAAATGTGGTGGGGGGGGGGGGGCAGCACCCCCTCTGGATCCGCCCCTGCAGTCTATGTAACCTGGTAGCTGAGTAGAATGGACGGGAAGTTATAATATAATGACATTGTATAATAATAATAATTGTATAATGACCTTGTATGATTCAATTAGCAGGATGTTAATAAGCCAGCATCTTACCCCACCAGCTTAACCAAAACGCCCAAAGCTCCTGACAAACAAGCGATGTAGAAGCAATGTGGGCTAATGCTGGGCCAGCGTCGTAGACGGTGGCGCAACATTAACCCAGCATTGGGTGAAGCGATTTTGTTGAGATTATTTGTGGGTAGTGCTGTGATTTAACCCCTCCCCCCCCAAAAAAAAACAACCTATGTATTAGTTGTAATATAATGAGAATCTTCAATTTGAAGGTAATAAGACATTCATTCAGCAGTGGTGAATAATTTCCGAATTTTGCACATCAGCATACAGATGTGCTGTGTCGTGATGGACTAGGTGGGTGTCCGCAGCATGTTATAAAAATAATCTGATGGTGCGTCGAGAAAGTCAAGGTTATTACAGACTAGTCCCTACAGTCGCGGGGGTGATATGACTTGCAAACCATGGGAACCAAAGGGTTTTTACTAACTTAAAATCATCACACATGTCTTAGTTAGCTCTTTCCACTTCATTTGAAAACCTACATTATGGGTCTACGGCCATTATATATTTTTTTTAAATTTTATTAGTGCGGGGACAGACTTAAGACGTCAGAATTTGACGTCTATAGACGTCAGATTCTGACGTATAAAATTCTGACTTTTAAAATCTATTATTATTCCAACGCCAACCCGACGCGATATAGGCTGATAGAGAAAAAACCTACACATGAAATGTCAGTTTTATTCATTGAATGTCCAGTGAACTAAGTATAGACAAGACACGAAATCACGAGAGAAAGCAAATTGTCGGTCGTTGCAGCCATAGCTCATATGAGGCGGTGACGTAGGTAGCAGGGGAGAGTGGAGTGGCATGACCGTGTGGGCGACCTTACAGGAGACCGGGTGCCAAGGACGTGTGGGCGAGCCTCGTGTTGGTGTCGGGCCTAATCACGTCACCTCCCTGACTGCTCCGGGATCTGAGTAGCACCTTAACCTTCTAACCGCCAAGTTATCGAAAAAAAAAAAATCCACTTGAAGTTGTGTCTCAATAACGCGACACACTCATATGTGTTTAAAGGGACATGCCCAGGCTAAAATCATACAAAAATCGGTGATTTTATTTTGGCTTAATAATATGACCATATGATGTAAACATGTCCATAAACAAAAATGCAAAAGTTTTTAAATTTTTCTGTTGCGCTTTCACCAGTTAGGCTAGATATAGAGACGAAATTCCTGATTTCTAATTATTGACAACCATGTCAAAAATAAGAAATACGGGAATTTCGTCTCTATATCTAGCCTAACTGGTGAATGCGCAACAGAAAAATTTAGAAACTTTTGCAGTTCTAGTCTATGGACATGTTTACATCATATTGTCATATCATTAGGCTAAAATAAAATCACCGATTTTTTTATGATTGTAGACCTGGGCATGTCCCTTTAATCACAGACCAAAATATTGCAAATGGTGATTTTGAAACACATTTTCTTCCAAATAACAGTGATTTAATCTGATAATAAAATGGACTAAAAGGACTATAGTCGTGTTTAATTTGTTGTATTAACCAATCAAATCACTGTTATTGGGAATGAAATTAGCGGTTAAATATCAACATTTGTAACATATCGTCGCCTCGGAGCTAAAGGATCCTATCTGACACTCGTCAGAGTGGCAGATACGATTCTTTAGCTCCGAGGCGACGATATGCCATCATTAGCCGAGAATCCACCACAACATATGCTGTCAATCAATCAATCAATCAATCAATCAATCAATCAATCAATCAATCAATCAATCAATCACTCAATCAATCAATCAATCAATCAATCAATCAATCAATCAATCAATCAATCAATCAATCAATCAATCAATCAATCAATCAATCAATCAATCAATCGATTTATAATTCAATCAATCAATCAATCAATTATTCAAGCTTTCTATAAATCAAACAATCAAACTCCCAAAACTCACTTTATTTGCTGTGCAATATATATTGTGCTTGCAAAAATAGCATGTAATAACATACCATAATAACATACTTATACATTCAAGTGGGGTTATTATTACTCTGACTTAAAAAAAATTTCTTGGCAACGTAGACTCCATGTTCAGTTGCGGCGCCATAAGGGCTTATAATTAGCCTATCATCATCTATTAGGTGTCGGTTATTCAGAGAACACGTTTTCTGAAATGCTACAAAGAAAACGTGACGTCTTTGATACAACACGTAGTTTGTTTTAAATGTCCATGGAATCTCATGTCAAAGTGACTGATGTTGTTTTAATGTTGAGCCAGCGTCGCAGACGGTGATTCAGCATTAATCTATCAGCGGACGTCAAGCACATGACAGAAGTCACGTGACAGAAGTCACGTGACAGCCTACGTACAGGCTCAGATGTCTGTGACATTTCATAACTTTATTCATATGTCGACCAGTGCAAGCAATTTAACCGTTTAAAGCGAATTACTCATAAAGCTCTGAAATACATTTATATAAACCAAGAGACCAAAGGTGTTTTTCCATTTGGAATTATCATAAATGTCTTTTGAATACCTATGTTTCGCCATTATGAATGTGTCTACTTTTTCAGTGTGGAGGTGGACTTTAGATGTCAAAATCTGATGTCTAAGGTCGATCCCCGCACTGAAAGAATTAAAATATGTGTAGTGCCCGTATACCAATAACATACGTACTCAAATGATGAATGAATGAAATGAATCGGGCTTTAGGCCACCTTTGTGCACATATAGGCTAAACTAGGCCAGGAGAACCTCCTGAGGATGGTGAGATGAATGAGATGACACTGTCCTCCAGACACAGGATTCAAAATTCGAGCCCTGGCGCTCTGAGGCCGAGCACGCTACCTCTCGGTCACGAAGGCTCCACACAATAATGAGTTTCACACGCGGATGGGGAAGAAACATTTTTGTTTCTTTCAAACCGCCCAGACCGGGAACCGAACCCCGGACTCTAGCGTCAAAGGCGGCGGTGCTAACCACCGCCCTAGGGCCCCCGCCTCAAATGATAAAGAGGAGAGAGTTAACTAAGACATTACTGATGATTTCAAATTGTAATAAACTCTGGTCCTTTGGTTTATATAAATCATCTTAGTGTTTCGAGCTGACGTCAATCAATGCATTTTTTAGATTGTTTTTTAACATGTTAAATGTAACTAATATTATTATTATCTTCTTTATACATACTCTCACTCATTATCTAATAACACGGTTTCTAAGCTTTCCAGAGGGATTTTTTTGCTATATGCAGTAGCTATTTTATCTCTGGTTTCGGTGCGGGAAACTTAAAAATATCATGCCAATTCTTTTTAACTGTAGGTTATTTTGAATAGTTATCATGCATATTTTATTTAACCTGTTCTTGTTTTAGTATATAATGTCGTTTGATTTTAACATGTTTAAGTTAACTTAGCATGCATATTTACCGAACTAATCCTGTTGAATATGTCTTGTACATATGTTCATTTTAATGACGCATAAGTCTGCATGGACATACCGTCGTCAATAAATATCTATCTATCTATCTATCTATAAACATATTTCAGCGTTGTCAGAGACATTGACCCAATGTTGTTTAACTGTTGGCCCAGCGTCTGCGACGCTGGGCCAACAGTAAAACAACATTGGGATAAATAAACTTGGAGGCGGTGAAAACAAAGTTGAAAGTGGACTATTTATTTACTTAGATATTTATTCTGAATGTAATTTTATTTCTTCTCAATACGATTTGTTTTCAAAATATGCAAGTGCCATTCTTTCCGAGGTATAAATATTATCTATAAAAAGGACGCCGGAAAACATGAAGACATGATGTATGAAAACATGAATGAAAACATGATGTATGAAAATCATGTCCCCGCCTTAAAAGCCCCCTAGTGTCAAGCTCTGGCGTGACAGGCAGTAGTGCTAACCACTATACCATGTCCCCGCCCTAAAAGTCCCTAAAAGTCCCTGCCATGCTCTGGCTTTCACTACGAGACGTTTGATTTTATATTTATTTTATTTTGCCGTTTCCGATAGATATTCGTATTAGACTAGGTAGTATTCGAAAAAATGTTAATGGTGGGGGCATTTTGTGTTTACGGCTGGAAAATATGTGTTCTAGATGTATTAATATGTCCTAAATCCAAATATGGTGTTTGCCAGGCTGGATTTTGAACGATTAATACTGTAATAGTAAATTCCAAAATGGCCGCCATCAAAATAACTAAAATCTATTAATTGTCATATCTTTGGTACAAAAAATGATAAAAACACAAATAAAAGATGTATTAATACATTGTTGGACACAAGGAATCTATTGATACCATTATTTAGTTGATAAGATGTAATTAAATTAACATATGAATCATATCTGAACAATTTTTTTCACTTATACGGTAATACAAACAAGGATAATATTTCAAAGAATTAAAGATTATTTATTATTTTTATAATAGACACACCAATAACATACATGAGTTTAATATACTTTAATTTTATAACAAAAATCAATAGCTGGATTCAACTACACAAATTATCAAGAAACAAAATTACTGATGTAAATCCCACTCTATGTTACTGCGAGGGTTAGTGTAGTTTGTGAAAGAACTGCGAGTAGAACTTGTCTGAGACAAGGAATCCTGCTATACCATTACTTATTTGATAACATTTAAACAAATCAACATAGGGGGCATTTTTTAACTAAATTGGCTCGTTATTTTCATGAACAATACAAACATGAGGACATTTTATCAACTATAAAAACGTGTGTGTATCCATAAACCTCACAATTACTGTACACATTATACACGATCTAGAAAATATGAAGCATACCCAATAATTAGGACAGCTTATGATTTATATGCAAGTGCATAGTGATGTGCACATGGATGACGGGATAGCTTATAGGCTCAAAAAATAATTCTGCCAGTATTCTTGATCCACACAAATGCTACACAGGTAACATCATGGTAAAAAGGTCCACCCAAATCGAATTTATTGGATGGTATCAAGTTGTCGACTGAACGATAATTATGCATCCCAGATGTAATGAATGACATACTGCCAGTAACAAAGAGGGTGATTTATGAATTTCCATTTAATGAAGATAACACAACAGATTGGTTTACCCATTCAGTGATAAATGTCCACCAGCCATTAACGTTCATGGGAAGCACATGGTCATTACAATGACCCGCTCGTCTCAAAATAAAATGCCTTCTCGGACTTCGTTCAATCAGCAGGTCAGCTCCATAAATGCAGAACAAGCATCTGTGGGGTACCAACGCCAAATTGTCAGCTACAGCACATGAACTGGATAAACTGAACACTGTTGTCAAGCGCGTGTAGCAGAATCACTGCAGCAGGAACATGTTCTAACAGTCGATGAGGCATTGTATCTAAAGCTGATGATCAGTGGATCGATACAATGATGTATTGATGCCCAGCCTCTGTGGGCTGCATAATCATAGGAATGAACTTTCTTGGAATTTTCGGGCTGCCTCATGGATGAATGTGGCTTGTGTGAGCTGTGGATAGTAAGCCTATGTGATATTGCGGGTGTTAATACTGCTCAGAAAGTGATGACAGTTAAAGGCTATGCACGTTCAATGAGAACGCATGGCAAGCTCTTTGACAAATAATGCCATTGGAACTCCCTTTGACACTGACGACATTGCAAAGATAATAATATCCATGCATCGATGAGGAGGAAGATGATAATGATGACTACACACACAATGAGGCCACCACAGTTCAGAAGACAAAAGGTGACAGAGATGAAGGCAGACGAGTAACATCACTTAAGCAGCACGGAGTGTTTCATAACGAATCACAAACCCCGCAAAATACAAGGATGTTGTCACTGCTACCATCCAGGAATCGCTGCTTTGTGCAGAGCGTCTTGCAAGTAACAGTTGGATGAGTTTGTTAAAGGGACCCCTTGGGATGAGACATTTTCAATGTTGTCAATTTTGAAAATTTAATTTATATGAAGTTATATAGCCTACTGATCTTAACTGAAAATACGAAAAAGTCAAAAAACCATTTTAAAGCTCTGAAATAGTTGTATTTCTAGGTCGTATATTGCCATGTAAACAAAACAAGCCAGCAATATTCAGCACTTTAGATCACATTTTCCCACGTATCAGACGGCAAGATAAAACCAGTCGCCGCTAATTGGTGTCTCATAGTCAGGACACGGGAGGACACACCTGCAGCTCTGATTGTCTACCCAACGCTGGGCCGATGCCATCAGCATGTGGCCCAATGCTGTGAAAACATTCCATCATCCTTCAGGTATACAAATAGTTTGTTTGGGTTACTTCTGGTTTCATAGAAATGTTGATTAAAAATATTTGTAAAAATATGAAAATTCTGAAAAAAAATAAAAACATGATCCGTGGGATACACTACTTCAGTACGGAACTAAAAACGAAAATTGATGTCATCCCAAGGGGCTGCTTTAAGAAGCGCATGTGTGAGCCTCCGGAGAGTGAACTCAGTATTAACGCCCTCATTCATATGAATAAGGCCGCAACATTTGCTTCACTTTACACAATTGTGCAAGACGTCCAAGGCAAGTAAAACACTATTAGGTGGACATAAACATATGGCTTATTTTACATAAGGCTTAAAACTGCTTATAGAGTATGGTATGAGGTCAAACTTAACAATTAAGATCCTGCAGCATGAGTTGATGTCGGTTTCACTATCACTTGCTAAAACCAGGGGCATCCTGCATTCAGCAAACAAGTATTTGTTAGCCGGCGTATTGACACAGGATGTAGCAACACCAACAACTGTCTCCCTTGATGGACCAAGCTCTCTATTGATTGATGCTCAAGCGCTGTTGAGGGTTCTTGCCAAACCCCAAATACCAAAACTTTTGAAGACTATATAAGAACATTTGCCAATACTATGTACAAGATTACGGCCACTATCATTGGGATTGATGTAACATTTGATTGTCATAAAAGAGTCCATCAAAGAAGGAAGAAGAACCAAACGTAAGAAATGCCATCGACCAGTCAGACGACATGGCACTTGAAGACGATAAGGAAGACACCGCTTTCTGCTACAAACTATCTAATAGTGGTGGTTGCTGGTGGCTACTACTGTCAAGTGGTCTGACCCGACTTTGTCAAGACTTGAAGCTGACCACGAGGAGGCGGACAGTCACACCTAATATTGCATTGTATTCATGCTCTCGTTGAATCAATGGTGGTGTCAGTACGTGATACAGATGTCCTTGTCTACTGCAAATAGGATGCTTATCTCTATTCATTAAAGCAGGAGCATCTAAACATACTAGATATATCCCAGTGCATGAAAAATACCATTCGATACAATTTGCTGGTCACAATAAGAAAACAACATGGCATGTGCTCCACTAACATCACAATTATTTGACTGATTTTGGAAAGGGTCAATATTCAGAAGGTACAGCTAAATCTGTACCATATTAGGAGTTCCTGATGGAAATATGTGTGATGAACATGATGCAACCAGAGTGAAGCTGTTCTGTGTGGGACAAGTACGGGAGAAACTACTGCGAACATCAGATGCAGTACAGTCACACATCAGGTGGGCCCATTACCAATCATGAGTGTGAAACCAAGCAAATTGCTCATCTCCAATTCTTTCAGTGGTAACCGATTTGGGGTGGAAACGCACGGATAGTCATTTAGTGCCACACTTGCTGTCTCTCCCAGCTATCACAAGAACATGCTCCGAAATCATGTCACGTGGTTTTACCAAGGGGTGCTTGAGCTGTAAAACCGAAAAGTTAAATTGAATTCAATTATATTGAGGGGACCTATTGCCTACATCTAAACACTTTGATGGAAATCGTCCATGACAATGTCTTTCAACAAAAAAGTTGAACGAAATTGTCATGTCCAATTTCGAATCAAGTATTTAAATTTAGGCAACGGTTTCATCAATATAATTGCGTTCAATTGCCTTTTCTGGGTTTAGCTATATCAAGCTCTGCAGTTGCAGCAAAATGCGCTTGCCATGTATATTATAAGGATGAATGCTGAAATATCACACAGGGCAGTGATTAAGTTAAACATGCACAAATAAGTTATACTGAGTATTACTATACACTGGTATATACCATAAGCTGTCCTAATTATGGGATGTTTTCTCTTCCTGGATCGTGGATAATGTGTATAGCTATTATGAGATTTATGAATACGCACACCCTTACAGGGGGTAAATGACCTCATGTTTGTATTCTTTATGAAAATTACGAACCAATTAAGTTCAAATATGACCCCATATGTTGATTTGCTTACATTTTATCAAATAAGTAATGGCATCACAGGATTCCTTGTCACAGACATTGTTCTGATAAGTTCTACTCGCAATATTTCCACAAACTACAATAACCCTTGCAGTAACATACAGTAGGACGTACATCAGTAATTTCGTTTCTTTATATTTGAGTTATTGAATCAGGCTATTGATTCTGTTTTATACTCATGGGTGTTATTGGTGTGTTATTGTTGTGTCTTTTATCAAAAATATATTTAATTGTCTGAAATATTCTCTTTTTTATATTACCGTATTTATTAAAAACGAGCCAATCTAGCCCACATATATGGTTCCAATGTTAATTTGATTACATTTTATCAACTAATTAATAGTATCAATAGATTCCTTGTGTCCAACAATGTATTAATACATATTTTCTTTGTGTTTTTATCATGGTTGGTTCCAAAGATATGACAATGAATAGATTTTAGTTGTTTCGGTGGCGGCCATTTTGGAATTTGCCATTACAGGATTAATCGTTGAAAATCCAGCCTGGCAAACACCATAGTTGGATTTAGGACATATTAATACATCTAGAACACATGTTTGCCAGCCGTAAACACAAAATGCCTCCATGACTTTTTATAAGCACATTTCTTCAGATTCTGCCTAGTCTATATGAGAAAATACATACGGCATTGCTGGGTCAGGCGAGAAGGGCTGACCTCAGCACTCGTCACCACATCAAGCCCGAGCCTAAAGGCTCGGGCTTGATGTGGTGACTTGTGCTGAGATGAGCGCATCTCGCCTTCCCAACGATGCCGTATGCTTATAGGGTCATCACCAAATGTCATATTCAGAAAGTGATCATGAAGTCCGTGCCGCGATCCAGCAAACACTGTATGTACACAATGCTGGTCTGATGCTGGGCCACTGTCTGCGACACTGGCCCAACATTAGGCCAACATTGGTTCATCGTGTAGTGTTTCCTGCTGAGAGCCTCCTCTACAAACAAGAGACAACGTCGGCTTAATGTTAGGCCATCGTCGTCGACGCTGGCCCAACATTAAGCCAACATTAGGTCAACGTTTCATGTCGTCTGGGTCTGAGATGGAATCAGCTTTTATCAAACAAAGCCAGTGACATTGATTGAATGACGTCTGGAAAATCAATAGATTTGATTTCTCTGCTCAGTATGTACAAGGAGGTTCTTGGTATGAATGCATGAATGGATCAATAGATCCGGGGGCGGATCCAGTGGAGGGGTACTGAGGGTACTTTTCCCATAACCCCCCCCCCCCACAAATCTGAAATATGTTTGTATAAAACATGGAGACCAATGAGGGTTTTTTCAATTTGAAATCATCATAAATGTCTTAGTTAGCTCTTTCCGTTTCATTTGAATACTTATTTTATGGGTTTACGGTAATTATATTTTTTTAAATTCTTTCAGTGCGGGGACCGTCTTTAGACGTCAGAATCTGACGTATAGACGTTAGAGCGCTGCATTGAACAAAAAATTCTCCCCTTGAAGTTGTGTTTTGTTACCGCGACCCACAACTTCAAGTGAATAAATAAATAATTATATTTGAATCAAAGTATAGGCCAATTTTGTGCAGATTTCTCATATTTTTTAAACCAAAAACAGAACGACTGTAACTGCGACTGACTAGTACCTTAAAGGGACTGGCCCAGGCTAAAATCATCAAAAAATCGGTGATTTTATTTTGGGTTCTTAATATGACCATATGATGTAAACATGTCCATAGACTAGAACTGCAATTTTTTTAATTTTTTTGTGCTGCGCATTCACCAGTTAGACTAGATATAGAGACGAAATTCCTGATTTCTAATTATTGACAACCATGTCAAAAATTAGAAATACGGGAATTCCGTGTCTATATCTAGTCTAACTGGTGAATGCGCAGCATAAAAATTAAAAAAAAATTGCAGTTCTAGTCTATGGACATGTTTACATCATATGGCCATATTAAGAAACCAAAATAAAATCACCGATTTTTTGATGATTTTAGCGTGGGCCAGTCCCTTTAACGATTAAAAACGACAAAGCATTATTTTTTTTCATTTGCCACCCACTTCAAGTCATCTTCATCCACTACAAGTCGAGAATTAGTAGTGGATGCAGATGACAATGGTAAATTCAGGCTTGAAGGGGTTAAATATTAAAGACCATATTCATTTCCAGAATGATTATTTTATGAACAATAAATATGCAAGCTAATGCACTGCCAGAAATACACAGTATGCATTTCTTCTGTACGTACGTTGTTTTTCTGTTGGTCAGGGCCCAATTAAATGTTGAACCTTCATATAGGTAAGTGGGCCGGTAAACAGTCAATTCGTACCCATGTCAACTCGTACCCATGTCAACTCGTACCCATGTCAACTCGTACCCATGTCAACTTGTACCAATGTCAACCCGTACCCATGTCTACTCGTACCAATGTCAACTCGTACCCATGTCAACTCATACCCATGTCAACTTGTACCAATGTCAACCCGTACCCATGTCTACTCGTACCAATGTCAACTCGTACCCATGTCAACTCATACCCATGTCTACTCGTACCAACTCGTACCACTATCAATCAGTATGATATGTCAACTCGTACCACTCTCATATGTCAAATCTTACAATTGATGTTAACTCGTACCCATGTCAACTCGAAGTAAGTGGCCCGGTAAACAGTCAATACGTACCCATGTCAGCTCGAACCTATGTCAACTCGTACCAACTCGTACCACTATCAATAACTCTATATAACAGATATCTCCGACACTAGACTGGGCCATTTTTGCCTATTTTTAATATTTTGTATCAGTTGTCGTCAATTAAAACTGGAAATTACGTCAGCCTCACAATGATTAACTTCAAGTGATCAGATACAGAGTGGGTACAAATTGTTTTACGTCGCTTTCTGTACAATTACGTATTTATTTTATTTAATCTGTATAATGTTGTATTTGTTTTCATATTGTATTTCTAATGACAATGAATACCCTTTGAATCGAATTGATTGAATTATGGCAATATCGTAGTATGGCTTACTCTTATTGAATGACTTCAATGATTTATAGTACACAGTATCATAGATAGCACTACACACTCCCGTTTTTTTGAACAGTTTGGAGTACTGTGTATGAGCACCCTCGGTGAAAAATATCTGACCTGGCTGTGATCCAAACCAAGACTACCGAGTTTCGAGCCACAACCGGGCCGTATAAGCAATCGGGGTCGGCCATCAGTGAAAGAGCCTGTACACTGTGGACACGGATACTGTTTTACATATTGATCTTATTTACATATTGATGATATTATAATTACATAAACAAAGGCACCGGAAATAACATCGTCAACCGAGCAGCAGAAAATCAATGGTCGGGAATGTCAAGGTCAAGCTAGTTTACCAGGAACCAGGCGGTGTTTATGGTCTATCAGACTCTGACATGGAATTCTGGGAGTTGTGGATTCACTGGCAGAACCTGAGATCGTCGCCGCTGAGATAGTGAGCACCCGAAATAGTTAGATCCCGAGATCGTCAGGGCCGAGATCATCAGAAACCCAATATCGCCAGAACCCGAGATCTCCATGCCGGGTGAATGTCCTTCAGATGCTGTGTGCAGATGGAAACACTGGTTCAATGCTGGGCCAACGTGTACGCTACATCCTAGCAAACACGAGACGTTGACCCAAGGTCGGCCCACCGTTTACGATGCTGGGCAAGCATTAGACCAGCAATGGGTCAACGTCTCTTGTCTGCTGGGTCTGGTGTTAGTCTGATGGATTAGACAATGATGGCTGAATGCTGTGCCATTGTTGACGGCATTGGGCCAGCATTGTATCATCGCTCCGCCGATGTCTACATCTGATTTGTTATTCTGATGCAGGAGGTGTTTCTTGGATTCAGCACGTGGGCGGTGTGAGGGGGGAGGGGGTGCTCCAGCAGCGGCCTCTCACTGCAGTGATACTGCTCATGAATAACACACAGCAGGGCTACTGATGAGGACGGGGGTGTTTCAGTTAGCGCTACCGCCTGTCAAGTTTCCTTGGCCAGTTTAGCCTATATGTTTACTAAAGTGGCATACAGCCAACGTGATTGATTGATTGATTGATTGATTGACTCACTCACTCACTCACTCACTCACTCACTCACTCACTCACTCACTCACTCACTCACTCACTCACTCACTCACTCACTCATTCATTCATTCATTCATTCATTCATTCATTCATTTCTCTATTCATTCATTCATTCACTCACTCACTCACTCACTCACTCATTCACTCACTCACTCAATCATTCATTCATTTCTTTATTAATTCATTCATTCATTCATCCATTCATCCATTCATTCATTCATTCATTCAATCACTCACATCACTCATTTATTCATTCATTCATTTATTCAGGTATTTCGGGTCTAGTTTAACGTGATATTCTGATAATTATATCCATGACAACAGTATCACCGCAGTGGTGTCAGCATCAGCTACTGAGTAAAACATCTATGCACAGAACGTTGGTGTAACGTTGTTTTAATGTTGTATCAACGTCGCTGACGTTGATACAACATTAAAGCAACGTTAGCACTGCTTTGTCTCAGCTTTCCTAATTCTATGTGGCAGCCTAGGTTCTGTGCAGCAGCCTCGCTTTGGGTCAATAAGTCCAGATAGGGGTTTCCTTCTCTGACGTACATCCGGCCCTTTACTGTAAACAGCATCCACTGATACCGTAAAACCTGTCTGTAGTGAAATAATAATATTAAATGCTGTGATATGTAAAGATACATACAGTAAATATTTAATAATACATCGTTGTCTGAAAATTGGAATGAGTATCGCAACGGTCAGAGCTGTAACGCTACAGCTGGTATCGTAACGTTACAAACTATAACGCTACGCTACAGCTGGTACCACAACGTTACAGACTGTAACGTTACAGATGGTATCGTAACGTCACAAGCTGTAACGTTACAGCTGGTATGGTAACGTCATAAGCTGTAACGCTACAGCTGGTATCGTAACGTTACAAGCTGTAACGCTACGGCTGGTATCATAACGTACCTGTAACGCTACAGCTGGCATCGTAACGTTACAAGCTGTAACGCTACAGCGGGTATCGTAACGTTACAAGCTGTAACGCTACATATGATATCGTAACGTTACAAGCTGTAACGCTACAGCTGGCATCGTAACGTTACAAGCTGTACAAGCTACAGTTACGATACCAGTTCTAATTCCCAGACAACGATGTCTTATCCTGTCTATTAAACATATGGGTCACGAAATTGACGGTGAGTATTATGCCTCCTGTCAGTTTGAAAGGCTTTAATCTGCCTGCCCTAGTTAAATAGTAAGTAACCACTGTCTGGAGTCTATCATGTCGAGTCATGTTTACATCACAATTATGGTCATATTATGAAGCCAAAATAAAATCACCGATTTTTTGACGATTTTAGCCTGATTGAGTCGCTTTAAAACAATAAAGTTCTGTACATTTTTTAGAAGTTATGATTATATTCCTCATAGGCTATCATGAAGGCTGCAAAGTCAAAAAGCAGTGCACAAGATATTGCATTTGAGATAGGGGATGTACTAAGAAATGCACCAGACAAGCCAGGTGGTGCTAATTTTGAAAAGATAAATATAATATTTTAACAATGTTGGTGAATTTCAGCTTATCACATGGCATTTAGTCCCAACACTGGAAAGCTTTGTGTGTGAAAGTAGCCAAATTTCAACTAACCTTAAATTATATTGGACAACATTACTGGGCTCCAATTATTACTTTAATTGTACCCCAGTCACATCTGAGCTTTGACGTTTGCATTTATTATATTTTGGTGTCAGACTGTTTTCGTGTGTGCTCTATTGTAAATTTTGTCCTGAATTCCACTGTAATCTTGCATGTAATCAAGGTAATCTAACTGCGGCTTTATTGGAGGCATTAGTACGTTGGAGGTTATTATAATGTTGAATGCAAGAAAAAGATCGAGTGACAGATACAAATTTGAGATATTTATCCTATTACTAAGACAACAAAAAAGAAAAATAATAAAATTTATTTTTTCACTCAAACTTGATATAATTTTTTTTCAGAACAAGAAGAGGAAGACCAGATGAGAGATAGACACAATGATAGACCTATATGTAATCTCTTATCAGAAATGTAAAATATATAGGCATTTGTAAATAAAATACTTCAAGCATAAAATGTTTTTTCTCATCGAACTTACACTAAAATTCAATTTATTGGCAACAAAAACACTGTTTCCATAAATAATTTGTTATTTTACATTCAATGACCAGACAGATTGTGGAATTAGTGTTTTAGTGTGTTTCTGCAGCCGCTTGGATTGCATTTCAAACATTTTTCTAGCCGTTCAAAAACACCATTTAACCAACTTTTGGAAATGTGTTTAAATCATGCTGATAACATTAATCAAAAGGTTTACTGGAAATGTTTTAAAGACGTTTTTAAAACATTTTATGGAAACGTTTTAAAAACGTTTTTAAAACGTTTCATAGAAATATTGTTAAAACATTGTTTAAACGTTTTTAAAACATTTTTTGGAAATATTTTTAAAAAGTTTTTAAAATGTTTGAAAAAAAACATGATTGTGTTAACTGGGGTTACAAGCTGTAACGCTACAGCTGGTATCGTAACGTTACAAGCTGTAACGCTACAGCTGGCATCGTAACGTTACAAGCTGTAGCGCTACAGCTGGCATCGTAACGTTACAAGCTGTAACGCTACAGCTGGTATCGTAACGTTACAAGCTGTACAAGCTACAGATGATATCGTAACGTTACAGTTACGATACCAGTTCTAATTCCCAGACAACGATGTCTTTTCCTGTCTATTAAACATATGAATAACGATAACAAATAGGCTACCTCAATTCTTTGGTCCTTGTGTCACCCATGATTTTTCTAGAAATGGTTTGTACTGCCGTGCAAAGACAAAAGGCAGTATCTGCTAACTCTACAAGTGAGCAGATACTGCCTTTTGCCTTTGCAAAGCAATGCAGGCCAGCAGTTTTAACAACACTAATATAATATTTAGCTCAATTTGAGACAGCATACAGGTACTTGAGATCATATTAGCAGTCAAAATGTGTTTTAACAGTGATTCTGTCACAGGAAACAAGGTCAGATAAATAAACTGTGATGAAGGGGATCAGGTACTCAGGCATTAAGCCTATATGGTTGTTGTAAGCGTAACCATACCTTCTTATTATATAAGTCTCGGTCAAATAATATGGGGGGTCTGTTACAGTGTATTATTGAATTGATAATACACGGTAAAACCAATAACAGCATCGCGTGGTAAAATGCTGCACAAAGCTTGATATTAAGTGATATTTGCATGAATGGTAACAACACTTATGTTTAATAAGTAAAATATATTGACATAAAACAAGTCTAAACTTGCCGTGTTCATTAGTATTTTATTGATGAGACTGAAGTATTTCAATCAAGCATAACTTTATATTTTATCTATTTAACTTAAATTTCATTTGGTTTGCCAAATATATGAAAACGTATTTATATATAAATGATTATAAATAAATAAATAATAATAAAATTAATAATATTTTTTTTTTTTAAATACGGTCTTATGAGTACAAGGGGTTGATAATTAGTGGTAAATGCGGACTAGTGTGAGGCTGGTGTACGTCATGATATAGGCGTTATCCTCAGTGAAACATAATTAGATTTAAAGGTAAACACCCACGTCTTTCACTGTATAAATACGTCAGCTGTTCTGAGGCGTCATTATTGACAAGGATATTACATCCCGTATAGTATCCTTGATATTAGCAAGGACAAGTAGGCCCTGGTGTAGTGGTTAGCCTCATCGCCTGTCACGCCAGAGGGGTGGGCCCTCCTTTAGCGGTCACCCCTGACGTCTGCCCCACCAGCGGGGGATTCATTTTGTTCTCATTTTTAAGCCCAGAACGCCCTTATTGTGTTTGATTACACAATTCAAAATATTCCATGAGTGTACAACATGAGTGTAGCCTAATATAGGCTACCACATGTACAGTAGGGCGGGGGCCCTAGAGTAGTGGTTAGCACCGCTGCCTTTCACGCCAGAGTTCGGAGTTCGGTTCCCGGTCTCGGCGGTTTGAAAGAAAAAAAATGTTTCTTTCCCATCCACGTGTGAAAGTCAGTATTGTGGGGAGCCTCCGTGACCGAGAGGTAGCAAGCTCGGCCTCAGACCGCCAGGGCTCGAATTTCGAATCCTGTGTCTGGAGGACAGTGTCATCTCAATCATCTCACCATCCTCAGGAGGTTCTCCTGGCCCAGTTTAGCCTATATGTGCACAAAGGTGGCCTAAAGCCCGATTCATTTCATTTACATACCATGAGGTCCTCAGCGATCCCCGCACTCTAGCGCTGTAAGAGTAAAACTATATATACTGGTCATATACCCATAACATAGTTTTCAAATGAAGCGGAAAGAGCCAACTGAGATATTTATGATGATTTCAAATTGAAAAGAACTTTTGGTCTCCATGGTCGATACGAAAGTAATCCAGCGCTTTAATCCTTAAGGTGCGGGGAATCCGGGATCAACTTCAGTCATCAGAATCTGACGTCTGTAGACGTCAGATTCAGACGCCTAAAGTCGATCCCCGCACTGAGAGAGTAAAAATATTTCTAATGGTCATAGACCCATAGCATAGGTATTCAAATGTATCGGAAAGAACTAACAAAGACATTTATAATGACTTAAAAGCGACTCAGTATGTTGACATCAATTTTCGTTATTAATGTTCTAATGAAGTAGTGTATCCCACAGAGCATTATTTCATTTTTTTCAGGAATTTCAGATTTTTAGAAACATTTCCTAACAATATTTAAAAGAATCCGGACAAAACCCAAACATACAACGAGTTCTCCTAAAAGATGGTTGAATGCTAGCACAGCATTGGGCCACAAGTTGATGCCGTCGGCCCAGCGTTGAGCAGACCATCACTGCTGCAGGTGTAACCCCCCCCCCCCCCCCATGTCCTGATTATAAGACCAATTAGCGGCGATTGCTTTGATCTTACCGTCCAAGACGTGGGAATATGTGGTGTAAAGTGCTGTATATTGCTGACTTGTTTTGTTTACATGGCAATATACGACCTGGAAATATAACTATTTCACTCTTTTTCGGTGCTTGTAAATTGTTTTTTGACTTTTTTGTATTTTAGTTAAGATCAGTAGGTTTAAGTTATATAGCTTCATATAAATTAATTTTTTTTAAATTGAGAACATTGAAAATGTCTCATCCTAAGGGTCCTTTTAAATTAACCCTTTCAAGCCTGAATTTACCATTGTCATCTTCATCCACTACAAGCCGCGAATTGCTGTCGCAATTTTCGACTTGTAGTGGATGAGGATGATTTGAAGTGGGTGAAAAATTAAGAAAATTACCACGTATTAGTAAACCAGTTTCCCGGAAATTTTCATTGTAAAACCCCTAGTTGTAGGAAATTAAGTGTGTTTGCAGGGATGTAAAATGATGCTTTAACGCATCGTGAGGGCTTAAAGGGTTAAGGAAATTAAAAAATAAACAATTCAGCGCTTAAAGGGTTAACCCTTTGGACCCGATGTACCGATATGTCGGTATTTTTGTGACGTCATATATCCCGAAGTACCGATATATCGGTATAAAATTAACGATTTTAGGACTAAAAATTGTGTAATGAACCAAGTTAAAAAACACAATAGAACACGAATTATAAATAAAATTATGACGTCATAATTTACTTTCTCGGCAAGCCACAGTATTATAATAATATTAATGGTATATTACTTGGTGAATTCCGTCAGGATAATTGTGTAGAGTCTTTGAAAGGTAAAATATGGTCAATAATAATATCACCAATAGGGTCTACTGCCCCAGGAAGCTCGGTGGGAGAGGCAGTTATCCACAGGAAGCTCGGGTCCAAAGGGTTAAGAGTTTATGGTCTACCAGGTCCTGAGACCCAGAAAAAATTATTTGTTACACAACAAAATAAACATACATATTGTTAACAAATAATCTAACAAAAAAACATCATAATATATATTGTGAGGATCAGGAGACCTGCATTAAGATCAATGTGATCGCCATCATGCAGGCCACATGTAACAAGTAACATGTAGGCTACATGTAACCAAGGAGGTGGTGTAACTTAATTTTATTGTGCCTCGTTCAAATATGAGGTGATTTGAGATTGAGTGAAAACATGGACTTCAGGTTGAATAAATCCCTCTTCTTCTTAAAGGGACTGGCCCAGGCTAAAATCATCAAAAAATCGGTGATTTTATTTCGGGTTCTTAATATGACCATATGATGTAAACATGTACATAGACTAGAACTGCAAATTTTTATAATTTTTGTGCTGCGCGTTCACCAGTTAGGCTAGATATAGAGACGAAACTCCTGATTTCTAATTATTGACAACCATGTCAAAAATAGGAAACGCGTGAATTTCGTCTCTATATCTAGTCTAACGGATGAATGCGCAGCACAAAAATTATAAAAAATGGCAGTTCTAGTCTATGTACATGTTCACATCATATGGTCATAATAAGAACCCGAGATAAAATCACCGATTTTTTTATGATTTTAGCCTGGGCCAGTCCCTTTAAAGAAGTCTTAGTTTAACAAACTACTCCAGATAGCAGCCATGTCATTGGCGGACATATAAATCTAGACCAGTCAGATATCTGGTATCTAGATCATCTTATGACACGTGGGACCAGGTGAGTGTCGTTGTCTGGGTTGTAAGGACAATATTGCTCTACAAAGGCAAAACGGCAGTATCTGCTCACTTGTAAAGTAGGCAGATACGGCCTTTTGGCTTTACACGGCAGAATACTGCCGTGTAAAGCCAAAAGGTCGTAACTGAATTACTTAAAACTGTTTACTTAAAAAGTACGCAGTTACTGCCTTTTTGTGTTTCTGGCACAAAGCCAAAGCCAGTAACTGTCGACGGGAAAAATAAGTAGTTACTACATTTTGCTTTTGAGCGGCATAACAAGCTATAGACCAGTTACAGGACATGGTGCTCCTCATCTTGGATCCAGAACAATAATAAGGTGATTCTTAACCCTTGAAGCGCTGAAATATATATTGGTAAAAAAATGGAGACCAAAGGGTTTTTTCCCATTTAAAATCATCACAAATGCCTTCGTTAGCTCTTTCCGACTCATTTGAATACCTATGTTATGGGTCTACGGCCATTATAAATACTTTACTCTATAGACGTCAGATTCTGACGTCTAAAGTCGATCCCCGCGCTGAAAGGGGTAAATAAGACTGATTTGAGAAATAAATCAGCAGGTGAAACATCAAATGTCGTAGTTAGAGTGACTAGTCAACCATAATTTAATCATGGTCGTCAAAAAATCTAAACATCACTGGTGCAAGAATGAAATGAATCGGGCTTTAGGCCACCTTTGTGCACATATAGGCTAAACTGGGCCAAGAGAACCTCCTGAGGGTGGTGAGATGATTGAGATGACACTGTCCTCCAGACACAGGACTCGAAATTCGAGCCCTGACGGTCTGAGGACGAGCACGCTACCTCTCGGTCACGGAGGCTTCCCACAATACTGACTTTCACACGTGGATGGGGAAGAATTTTTTTTTGTTACTTTCAAACCGCCGAGACCGGGAACCGAACCCCGAACTCTGGTGTGAAAGGCAGCGGTGCCAACCACTACCATAGGGCCCCCGCCCATCACTGGTGCAACAACATTTGGTAAATTATATTATTGTATTGCAAAAATATCATTAGATTGTAGAGCTAGAACCTTTCCAAACTCTAACTCTGATTAGACTGAATATTGTTATAACAATAAAATGTAAAGGATTAATGGCCCAAGTATGGTATTCTACTCCCTAATTTGAATAACAACTGAATGACGGCGGTGATTGGCCGATCCCGTCATGTGACAGCTGAGCTACTCTTCGATTGGTCGGGAGTAGAATACTAGACTTGGTCCGGATAAATTACCATTGAGTTTGATTGGAATTGTGAAAAAATTGAACATTTTTACACCCTCGAATTCACCCAGACTATTCATTGTAGGCCCTATATGGCTATATACATCAAACATCCAGACTCCATAGTGTATATAAGAGACGGACATCAACCGTCCAGACTATACTTATTTGCCTGTCATGGTTATGTGTGTGTACCCTAATGTGTGTGGGCAGTGAAGTTGTGAAGCAAGGCAATCACTGGTGAAGTGCAGACATCTTTTACGGTAAAAAACTACAAATAGACAAAATGTCAGGTTCAGCTAAATATAGAAAGAGCAGGTGAGATCGCCGTCAGAAATATCCTGTTTTTTTTATATCAGCGGAACATGTCACACAAATAGGAATAATGTCCCCCATAGGGCATTATACGTTTAGCCCGTGTTGGTTTATTGCTGGGCAGCGTCGCAGACGTTGGCCCGGCATTAAGCCAGCACGGGGTATTTGCGTCGTGTCCATTGGTATAGCACTTGTTAAAATATCCATATATATGTATTAACCCTTTAAAGCTGAATTTTTTTTGTTTAAACCATGGAAATTAAAGGGTTTTGTTCAATATTAAATCATCAATAATGAGTAATAATAACGTCATAATAATAATCTGCTGTTAACTTGTGCAGTTGTTTGTTTTCACCAATAATTTCTCACGTTGGAAGTCCATTATTTGACAAATGGTTAATATACGTTCGATATAAATCAATAATCAGTTGAAAATGTTTCAAAAATCAAGATGTGTATCTAATACTAATACTGTATGAGTTGTTATATATATTATCACTCGAGCATGTTTTGTGCATACTATGATTTGTGACTATCGAAATGGCTTTTAACTTGGGGCATTTGGTAGCCTGGTAACCCACAGTACAATAAACGTGGCAAATGCAAATGGGAAGAAAGACTTCTAACGCGCCTAAAACCACCGTGTCCAGAGCTCAGAGGCACTGCAAATACGAATCATTGTCCGTTTGTTGGTCCAATTCGTCGATCGAGTATGCGACACAGAGAATTTAAAGCAGCTCCTTGGGATGACATCAATTTTCGTTTTTAGTTTTGTAGTGAAGTAGTGTATCCCCCAAATCATGAGTTTTTAGATTTTTAAAAATATTTCTTATTCATATTTCTATGAAACCGCTCAAACCCAAACAAACTTTTTGTATACCTAAACACATGCTGAAGGACGATTGAATGTTCCTACAGCACTGGGCCATATGTTGATGCCGTCGGACCAGCGTTGGGCAGACAATCAGTGTTGCAGGTGTATCACCTCATGTCCTGACTATAAGACACCAATCAGACACCAATTAGCGGCGATTGCTTTGATCTCCTCGGCCAAGACGTGGGAATATCTGGTGTGAAGTGCTGTATATTGCTGACTTGTTTTGTTTACATGGCAATATACGACCTGGAAATATAACTATTTCACTCTTTTTCGGTGCTTTAAAATTGTTTTTTGACTTTTTTGTATTTTTAGTTCAGATCAGTAGGTTATATAGCTCCATATAAGTTAAATTTTCAAAATTGACAACATTGAAAATGTCTTATCCCAATGGGTCCCTTTAAGGTGGAACAGACAGTTAGTGTTGTTTAGGGGGCTGGAGTTTTTGTCCAGAACAAATTATTTATTTCAAGCCGGCTTGGATCAAATTTTATTACATCTCTTGAAGTAAATAATTTATTTCAATGCAGAGAAGGACTCCAGCACCCCCCCCCCCCCCACACCTGGGGATTGAATGGTGGTCCCCTTACCATTGCATACAAAAGAAACTTTATATAATATGTCATTCATTGTGATGGCTTATATTCTAGGCCAGCTTGAGACTGCTAATAGTAAACCCTTGCAGTGCAGGACCGACTTTATCTAACTTGTATAGACGTCAGAATCTGATTTTTCAAGTCGATCTGAAAGGGTAAACTATTAATTACCCTGTCATATTAGACAAACAAGCGTATGCAACTATGGGCTAGAAACCCTGAGTTTATTGAACTGAGCCGAGGACTCCCATTTAAGTACAAAACAAGAACAGAGTTCACAATACATTAGACATAAAACTTAGTACATAAAAGTAATAAATGAAATAACACTCACAAAAAAGGGGGTGGGAGGGAGGGATTCAAATTTACCGCCAAAAGGACAAGCGCTGCTAGCCTCACAATGACCACTGCTGGTCGCAATTAGCCGCCACTTAAATAATCCCTGTCGGCATTGCACTCCCAATTACTACGCAGAGAAATAGAGCTAATCCCATTAATGCGCCTACCAGACGGAATTAAAACTGATTTAACAAATCAAATCAAATATTTATAATGACCGTAGACCCATAACATAGTTACTAAAATGAAGCAGAAAGAGCTAACTAAGACATTTATGATGATTTTAAATTGAAAAAAGACACTTTAGGCTCCATGATTTATATCGTAATACTTCATTCGGAATGGTTACATTCGACTCCATTATTCGTGTCCACAATTTTGTGAAACTCAATTACCTTGACCTCCTTTGTTTTCACCGAGCTGGCTAATACAATGAAGTATGGGGGAGGGGTCTTATATAACCTTGTTTTCACCGAGTGACGTCACTGCGTTTCACAGAACAAGAATGTGTGTGTAACATCGATCCCAGTGAACAGACAATGCTGAGCCAATGCTGGTTTAATGCTGGCCCACAATCAACATCGACCCAGCATTGGCGGATTTTTCTGGTGTTTATTATGACGTACTTGTACAATTCTTGGTAGTACACTTGGTCTGCTTTATATGCCTTGCCAAGTCTAGTATCACGCAATCCGGTGTAGATACAAGTGGCAAACAGTGGTATCTGATCACCAGAGTGATGAACACTTACGGCTATTTACCTCTGGCCGGCAGTAAACACCTCGACTTGTTTGCACCAGTGACCTAGATACCTGGGCAAACTGCCAGAAACTGTTATCAGGAGAGGTAGGCCCCCCCCCCCCTACAGGCCTATATACTGACAGACAAACCCAGCTAACACAAAACAGCTGTATAACAATCATACAACGTCGGCCCAACGTCGAAGACGTTGGACTGACGTTGTATTAATGTTATACAAATGTTTTGTGTTTGCTGGGAACAGCAGTAAAAATGGAATGAATGGGTTGTTGGCCACATTTGTGCACATCTAGGCTAAACTGGGACATGAAAACCTCGTGAGGATGGTGAGATGACACTGCCCACCTGACATATAATACAAAATTCGAACCCTGGTCGTCTTTGGCCGAGCTCCCTACCTCTCGGTCACGGAGGCTCCCTACAATATTCAATCACAAACAGCAGTAACCCAGTGATACTTTTTTAACTTTGAACCAATGGTGGGTTGATGTTAGGCCAGCGTTGCAGACGAGACGTTGACCCAATGTTGGTTTAATATTGGGCCAGCGTCTACGACGTTGGCCCAGTATTTAACCAACATCAGCCCAACATTGCTTCAACGTCTCATGTTTACTGGGGACTGCTTACCCAGATATATGTAAAACAGACATAAATCCAATGTTGGTGTAATTTTGTACCACAGTCTGCGACGCTCGTCCGGCATAAAAACCACATTGGATCCTTATTTTGTGTTTGCTGGGAATTACTTGAAAAATTACGTTTGTAAACCAAGGCAGACCAGGAGTAACTTGTCACTTGATCCTTAGGGGGCCATCAATTAATATCCAGGTGGGGGGGGGGGGGGGCTGCTGGAGTTTTTGTCACGGGCAAATTATTTATATCAACCCGGCTCGGCGGCGCGCTGAGAATTTCACATTTTATTACATGTTTATATAGAACAGTTCTTGAAGTAAATCATTTATTTCACGCAGAGTCCGCCCGAAATTATTTATTAAAAAAACCTCCAGCCCCCCCCCCCCGCAAATTGAATGGTGGCCCCCATACAACGCGTCAATATGTGTGTATAAACCATGGAGACCAACGTTTTTTTTCGAATTCAAATTAATCATAAATGTCCTAGTTAGCTGTATACGCTTCATTTAAATAGGCCTACATATGTTATAGGTCTACGACCTTTATAAACATGTTATTCTTTCAGTGCGGGGACCGTCGTTAGACGTCAGAATCTGACGTATATTATGGTGTGACTGGGACACATTTTGGAATAACTGTACGGGTGTAGCCTACGTGGTGGCTTCTATTAACAATGTGTTGTGTCGCCCACTTGGTCTATTTGCTGATCACATGTGATCAATAACCACTGATAAGGTTTATTTCAGGTTATTTCTTTGGAAAAAACAAATAACAGAAGCAAACGTGACGATCGCAAGAGAGAGGGGGTGGGGAGTTGGTTGTGATAACTGCCTATTGCGAGTCGTCGCAGCTATATTGAAATGGCCGAGCTGAGGCAATGTCCTCTTCTCTGAAGCAGAGTAAACAACACCATATAAGGCATTGTCGTGATTCCCCACGTCATCACCTACGTCATTACACTGGTGGAATCCCCTCCTCTGTCAGCAAACTCACACGAGACACGTTGAATCCATGTTGGTATAATGGTGGCCCACCGTCTACGACGAGAATCCATGTTGGTATAATGTTGACCCACCGTCTACGACGTTGGCCCAACATTATAACAACCTTGGCTCAACGTCCCGTGTTTGCTGTGTCATCTCTAGCCGTGGACAGCACCACATGTTGAAGGTTTGGGCTGTGAATTGGTGAATTTATTTTTATGTGGGGAATCGACCTTTTTTAACATTGCGTTGACCAAGGATACCAGGGGGGGCCACCATTCAATATCAAGGGGGGGGGGGAGCTGGAGTTTTTGTCGCAGGCAAATTCTTTATTTCAACCCGGCTCGGCGGCGCGCTGAAAATTTCTAATTTTATTAGAGTCCGCCTAAAATTATTTATTTCAACCCCCCCCCCCCATGGAAATGAATGGTGCACCCCTAGAACAGATTCTAGTATCCTTACGTTGACTGAGACATATCTCCACCTCAAGTACTGAAAAAGACCTACAACATCGTAATGGCTTGGTGGATATTGAGCTCCGGATGATTAGCAGTTGCCGTATCGTCCTCTCCGAGGCCGTGGATGGATGTATTTGCTTTACCTGAAAAATCCAACATGGCGGTGACTTAGAGCAATCCCGACCCCAAGATCCGAAAAATGTCCATAACTTTTTATCGACTGTGCGACATCTGAGCTGAGCATGCGGGCATGGAACTGAAATGTTACTGATTCTAAAAAAAAACTATTTTTGACGCTGGGCCAACATTAAACCAGCATTGGTTTATTGCCTGGTGTTTGCTGTATAGTCAACACTAACACTTACAGCTGAAATATTTTTGTATAAACCATGGAGACCAAAGGGTTTTTTTCAATTTGAAATCATCATAAATGTCTTAGTTAGGTCTTTCTGCTTCATATAAATACCTATGTTATGGGTCTACGGCCATTGGAAATATTTAAATTCGTTCAGTGCGAGATCGACTTTAGACGATGGACGTCTATGATAAACCATAGACCCCTATGTTATCTTGGCGATGCCTTTTAATTTTATTTCAAGTAGTAATTTGTCATTTGTATTATCGAAATATCCAGTGTTTATTATGGCAATGCCGCTTAACATGATTTTAGTTAAGTATGACATACCATGTATATTGTCATATGATTATTTAAATTTTGTATATACATATATCTATCTATCTATCTATCTCATTTCTATGACAAATAAGTCTGTAATGACTTTCTTTCTATCAATAAAATATCTGTCGGTCTGTCTGTCTATCTGGACTTCAGTTTCTGGCGTCTAAGGTCGGCCCCCGCGCTGAAAGGGTTATGCCACCGTTGGTGGAGGCGATGTTAGCCTATTTAATGATACACCTTGCACGGTCGGGACGCTTTGCACAGTAGGGAGTGTTATTTAGTGACAAATAAAATAAGGCAGGTTCAACTTTATTTAATTGCAAAAAACAAAAATGACAATTATCGTCAAACCACAGGGTATGGGTTCGTTTCAACTTTTACAATGGACTTCGATTTGCTGAAAGTTTTTCTCTCAGTTGGTCTTGCTACTGGGAGTGATATGAGCTTAACCCTTTCAAGCTTGAATTTACCATTGTCATCTTCATCCACCACAAGTCGAGAATTGCTGTCGCAATTCTCGACTTGTAGTGGATGAAGTTGATTTGATGTGGTTTAAAAATTAAAGAAAATTACCATGTATTGGTAAACCAGTTTCATGGAAATTTTCGATTTTAAAACCCTTTGTTTTAGGAAAATTAGGTATATTTTCAGGGATGTAAAATGATGCTTTAATGCATCGTGAGGACTTAAAGGGTTAAAGATGGCACTCTTTTGGAATTTTTGGGAGCTTCTTTGTGTAAGCCTGAGGGCTCTGGAAGGGGTAGAGAGGTTCGTTATTCCGGGTGAATTCGTGGCATTCTACGCAGAATAATTTGGTTGTTTTTATTGCTTGTAGCTCAAAGCCTAGAATGTAGCCCTGAATACAGTCTATTTCGGCCGAGCTGCATATGCAGCTCGGGCGGAATAGTCTTGTATTCAGGGCTACCTAAAATGTTGTTAGGGAATAGTGGGTCACCATTCGATCTCCTGGCTGGAGTATTTGGTATAGACAAATTATTTATTTCAACCCGGTGAAAATTAAACGGTGAATATTTCAAATTGTAGGCCTATTACATGTTTATATAGGCCTACTATATAACTGAAATATATTATTTATTTCACGCAGAGTCTGCCCGATTTTTTTTATTAAAAAAATGCTCTTCCCCCCCCCCCTCCCCTAAAGGTTGAATGGTGGCCCCCTTATTGTCAATACTTTTACTACATGCTAGAGATGTTTGCCAGCCGCCTTGAGTCTATTGACCCAGGATAATGGCCTACATTATGAAGGTTTACGAGACTCTCCATATCTGGGTCACTGAACAATGTCAAAATGACACCCTTTGGAACATGATGCATTCACCTAATGTGTAGCCGACCTTCTGTGACGTTGACCCAGCATTGTACCAACACCGGGTCAACTATCGTGTTTACTGGGAATAATAAACCCCATCCAGCAAACACAAAACGATGTTGGGCCAGCGTCGCAGACGTTGGCCCAGCATTGACTTATTATATACGCTGGATCTAACGATATATTGAACCAATGTTGATTTAATGTCAACATTAAAACAACATTGAGTGGACGCATTGTGTTGGCTGGGATATGTATTAATCGTATTTAACATTTTAATTCCACGGGGAAAGTCAAAACAAGGTAAATGAGAGTGACCTGTGTTAACCCTTTAGGTACTAAATCGGACTAATGGTAAAATTAGCCTCATCTGTCTATGTTAGTCAACATGGTATAAATATTAGCTTATTTATAGTCAAGTATAAGTTTATCTTTATTGTCAAGTGTACGTTTAAAGGGACATGCCCAGGTCTAAAATCATAAAAAAATCTGTGATTTTATTTTGGCTTCTTAATATGACCATATGATGAAAACATGTCCATAGACTAGAACTGCAAAAGTTTTTAATTTTTTGTGCTGCGTACTTACCAGTTATATGCTAGATATAGAGACGAAATTCCCGTATTTCATATTTTTGACATGGTTGTCAATAATTAGAAATCAGGAATTTCGTCTCTATATCTAGCCTAACTGGTAAAATTTGATGATTTAAGACCTGGGCATGTCCCTTTAATCTGATTGTCAAGCATAAAATTGTATTGCTTGGTATAAAATATGTTTTTGTCAGGTATAATTGTATTTACTGCCAAGTATAAGTTTATCTTGATTGCCCAGTATCAGTTTATATATTTAACATTTATCTATTGCAAAGTATACGTCTATTTGTACTGCCCACTATAATTTTATTTGTATTGTATAGGTATACATATTTTTAGTGCCTACTTTAACATTATTTTTATTGCCTAGTATAATTTTATTCTGGTTTCAAGTAGAACTAGCCACACTGGGACAGTGACAGTAATGTGAAATCAGTGTATGATGCTTGGATGTTTTTACTCAGCACTATGCCAAATATAAGGCCACTTTAGCTGACTACAGGCAATATTGTTTCAAAGAAAACCCCAGCTACATCTAATTTAGCCGTGGACCAGCCAAAATGGTGAGCATAACCTAAAACATTCAGTTTCTGTTCTGTTTCAGCCACATTATTAAGACATCTGACTGTTATAACAGCCTTATGACGTCACCAGGGTGGAAGGCTGAGGCCAACTGTTGCTGTCAGTCCCAGCTTTGTTTACAAAACACGCGCATGCGCGCTCACCCTGCTTTGGCATTATTCAGATTACACAGGCACCCTAGCAAACACGACACGTTGGTCCAATGCGGCTTTAATGCAGGCCCAGTGTCGTGGACATTGGTCAAGCAAAGAGCCTGAATTGGATAAATGTCTCTAGTTGTGACATACATAATTTTGCATGCAAAATAACGCAAATCACCCAGACACAAAGACTGCGTAGGGGTGAGTGAGTGAAATCAGAACTTCACCCGCCCCCCGCCTCGCCCCCCCCCCCCCCACACACACCCTGGAGGTGAAACCACCTACCATAGCCGAGGCGTTGACCCAATGCTGCTTCAATGCTGATCCACCGTCTGCGACGCTGGCCCAACATTGAAACAACATTGGTTCAATGTATGTTGACCACGACACAGGGACTGTTCCGCTAGATGACCTCTGACCTCACTCAGGTGCGTGAGCACTCCTTTGTGTGAGTGTGAGGCTCCCGAAGGGCGGAGCCGGGCAAATACGATAGATACATAGGGGTGAAAATGTCATGGGCGAATCTAACCTCCTGCGCCAGAATATATATATTTGTTATTTACTTATAGCTAGATATAGAGACGAAATTCCCGTATTTCTTATTTTTGACATGGTTGTCCAAAATAATCAGGAATTTCGTCTCTATATCTAGCCTAACTGGTGAATGCGCAGCAAAAAAATTAAAAAAAATTGCAGTTCTAGTCTGTGGACATGTTTACATCATATGGTCATATTAAGAAGCCAAAATAAAATCACCGATTTTTTATGATTTTAGCCTGAATCAGTCCCTTTAACGTTTCGTATTTCAAATAGGCGATCACTTACAGTACATAAATCTTATTATTATCGAACCCTCTCAGTGCGAGGACCGACTTTAGACGTCAGAATCTGACGTCCGTGGATCTCTAAAATTGTTCGCCTCACCGAAATAATTGTAAAAAATGTAATTGTCGCAGACCCAATTACTCAGGTATTCAAATGAAGCGGAAAGAGCTAACTAAGATATTTATGATGATTTCAAGTTAGGAAAAACTTTTTTCTTCATGATTTATACAAAAATATATCAGCGTGGTAAGCTAAATCTCTTCAGCTCATATATATATGGTTTTGGTGCGGGAAACAAAATGATAGACCCCCATGTTATCTTGGCAATGCCTTTTAATTTATATCACCGAAATACCCAGTTTTTAATATGGCAATGCCATTTAACATGATTTTACTTGTCATACCATGTATATTGTCATATGATTTTAACAAACTAACATTCTTGCTATATATATCTCTCTTATTACTCTGACAAATGCGTCTGTAATGACTTTTATTTCTGTCAATAAAATATCTGTCTGTATCTGGATATAACAATTAAACCCAGCAAACATGAGACGTTGGCCCAACGTTGGTTTACTGTTGGTCCACCGTCTACGACGCTGGCCCAACAGTAAGCCAACGTTGGGCCAACGTATCACGTTTGATGTGATGTCCACTGAACAGCTGGTCAAGCACATCAATGACAAGTGATCTGACATGTGAAAGTGGGCGTGTCAGCTGATGTCACGTGTCACTGTGGTCACGTGACGGCGGCCTCTGCTGGCAATGGACACTCTGATTCCCAGAGCAGAATAATAGGATAATATATACATGGCTATTTATCGACGACGAGAAATTTATGCAGATTTATGTCTCTTTAAAGGGACTGGCCCAGGCTAAAATCATCAAAAAATCGGTGATTTTATTTCGGGTTCTTAATATGACCATATGATGTAAGCATGTACATAGACTAGAACTGCAAATTTTTATAATTTTTGTGCTGCACATTCACCAGTTAGACTAGATATAGAGACGAAATTCCCGTATTTCTTATTTTTGACATGGTTGTCAATAATTACAAATCAGGAATTTCGTCTCTATATCTAGCCTAAGAAATAAGAAATAAGAGTGAGACTTTAATAAATGATTTACTACTATTAAGAACCCGAAATAAAATCACCGATTATTTTATGATTTCAGCGTGGGCCAGTCCCTTTAAAGTAATTATAGGGGCAAATTATACCAAAATTGATTATGATCGAAAAGATATGTACACGTAATATCTAAAATAACTATACAAAATATGCATGTTAATGATACTATGCATGATAAATGTTTCCGACAGAGAGATAAAATATCTACTATTATGACTATTATAATAAATAGTAGTACAAAAGAAAAAGTAATCGCAGAAACCTAGAGAATATATATAACTTCATATGCACATACATCTTTGTTATAAGGAACTCTAAAACCATCCATAAGCAATAATATCATTGTCCATTGCCGCTCAAAGTCTTCATTAAAGAAGCAGTATGTCACAAAGGATGCAAAACACGAGGCGAATAAATAATATACAAAGACATCAACCCTGATAATCTAAAGGTGTCACACAATAGCACTCCCTGATTATCAAAGTGTGCTGTCAGACTGTGATAGTCAAAGGGTGCGTCACAATAATACACCCGAATCACAAAGACTGCAATTACCAAAGGGTGCCCTACAATAACATAACCAGACTCACAAAGGGTGCTTTCTGACTTTATCCATGTCAAGGCTGTTTGGTTATAAACATATTTATTTGGTTTTCCTATGTTGTTGTTTCAATGTTGGCCCGGGGGTTATAGGATGCTTTATTTTTTTCGCCTCTGGGGATCATAGTGTGCGCAGACATGCACCATGTAGACAACATACAGTTAAGTGTTATCGACTGGCTACAGACACTACTGGTTTAAGGTTTGCTGAATGCTGGGCCAGCGCCGCTAACGTTGATCCATCATTCAGCCAGTCTTCCCGCCTGGTATGTCGGCTTAGCTCAGCTTTCCCGTCTTTGTCCGCAACATGTAGGTTACACGCATGCGCCTTGCCCCGATTTCTAGCGTCACCTTCTCAGCTCTGAAGATATCACATTTATTAAAGGGACCCCTTGGGATGAGACATTTTCAATGTTGTCAATTTTGAAAATTTAATTTATATGAAGCTATATAGCCTACTGATCTTAACTGAAAATACGAAAAAGTCAAAAAACAATTTTAAAGCACTGAAAAAGAGTGAAATAGTTGTATTTCTAGGTCGTATATTGCCATGTAAACAAAACAAGTCAGCAATATTCAGCACTTTAGATCACATATTCCCACGTATCAGACGGTAAGATCAAACCAGTCGCCGCTAATTGGTGTCTTATAGTCAGGACACGGGAGGACACACCTGCAGCACTGATTGTCTACCCAACGCTGGGCCGATGCCATCAGCATGTGGCCCAATCGTCATTCAGGTATACAAATAGTTTGTTTGGGTTACTTCTGGTTTCATAGAAATGTTGATTAAAAATATTTGTAAAAATATGAAAATTCTGAAAAAAATAAAAACATAATCTGTAGGATACACTACTTTGGTACGGAACTAAAAACGAAAATTGATGTCATCACAAGGGGCTGCTTTAAATGTCACAACTTGAAGAAATCACATTTACTAAATGTCACAACTTGAAGATATCACATTTTTTAAATGTCACAACTTGGAGATATCACATTTTTTTAATGTCACAAATCGAAGATATCACATTTATTGAATGTCACAACTTGAAGAAATCACATTTACTAAATGTCACAACTTGAAGATATCACATTTTTTAAATGTCACAACTCGAAGATATCACATTTATTGAATGTCACAACTTAAATATCACATTTATTAAAGATCTTACACAACAGGGAACAAAACTCATATCGTATCGTATGATATCGTACCATATTGTGTTGTATCGCACTTAAAGTATCATATAGCATCCGAGATAGCATCGTATCGTCCTTATCCTTATCGTATCTTATAGTTCTTATTGAATCGTATCGTACTTATCGAATCGTATCATACTTATTGTATCGTATCGTACTTATTGAATCGTATCGTGCTTATTGTATCGTATCGTACTTATTGTATCATATCGTACTTATCGAATCTTATCGTACTTATTGAATCGTACTTATTGTATCGTACTTATTGCATCTTATCGTACTTATTGTATTGTATCGTACTTATTATATCGTATCATACTTATTTTATCATATCTTCCTTATCGTATCTTATCGTTCTTATTGTATCGTATCGTACTTATTGAATCGTACTTATTTTATCGTGTCGTACTTATTGTATCGTATCGTACTGATTGTATCTTACTTATTGTATCGTACTTATTACATCGTATCGTACTTATTGTATCGTATCGTACTTATTGTATTGTATCGTACTTATCGTATCGTACTTATTGTATCGTATCGTACTTATTACATCGTATCGTACTTATTGTATCGTATCGTACTTATTGTATCGTATCACTTATTGTATCGTATCGTACTTATCGAATCGTATCGTACTTATTGTATCGTACTTATTGTATCGTATCGTACTTATTGAATCGTACTTATTGTATCGTATCGTACTTATTGTATCGTATCGTACTTATTGTATCGTACTTATTGTATCGTATCGTACTTATCGAATCGTATCGTACTTATTGTATCGTACTTATTGTATCGTATCGTACTTATTGTATCGTATCGTACTTATTGTATCGTACTTATTGTATCGTATCGTACTTATCGAATCGTACTTATTGTATCGTACTTATTGAATCGTATCGTACCTATTGTATCGTATCGTACTTATTGAATCGTATCGTACTTATTGTATCGTATCGTACTTATTGAATCGTACTTATTGTATCGTATCGTACTTATTGTATCGTATCGTACTTATTGTATCGTATCGTACTTATTGTATCGTACTTATTGTATCGTATCGTACTTATCGAATCGTATCGTACTTATTGTATCGTATCGTACTTATTGAATCGTACTTATTGTATCGTATCGTACTTATTACATCGTATCGTACTTATTGTATCGTATCGTACTTATTGTATTGTATCGTACTTATCGTATCGTACTTATTGTATCGTATCGTACTTATTACATCGTATCGTACTTATTGTATCGTATCGTACTTATTGTATCGTATCACTTATTGTATCGTATCGTACTGTTCGAATCGTATCGTACTTATTGTATCGTACTTATTGTATCGTATCGTACTTATTGAATCGTACTTATTGTATCGTATCGTACTTATTGTATCGTATCGTACTTATTGTATCGTATCGTACTTATCGAATCGTATCGTACTCATTTTATCGTACTTATTGTATCGTATCGTACTTATTGAATCGTACTTATTGTATCGTATCGTACTTATTGTATCGTATCGTACTTATTGTATCGTATCATACTTATTGCATCTTATTGTACTTATTGTATCGTACTTATTGTATCGTATCGTACTTATTGTATCGTACTTATTGTATCGTATCGTACTTATTGAATCGTATCGTACTTATTGTATCGTCTCGTACTTATTGTATCGTACTTATTGTATCGTATCGTACTTATTGTATCGTATCGTACTTATTGTATCGTACTTATTGTATCGTATCGTACTTATTGTATCGTATCATACTTATTGCATCTTATTGTACTTATTGTATCGTACTTATTGTATCGTATCGTACTTATTGTATCGTACTTATTGTATCGTATCGTACTTATTGAATCGTATCGTACTTATTGTATCGTCTCGTACTTATTGTATCGTACTTATTGTATCGTATCGTACTTATTGTATCGTATCGTACTTATTGTATCGTACTTATTATATCGTATCATACTTATTTTATCATATCTTCCTTATCGTATCTTATCGTTCTTATTGTATCGTATCGTACTTATTGAATCGTACTTATTTTATCGTGTCGTACTTATTGTATCGTATCGTACTGATTGTATCTTACTTATTGTATCGTACTTATTACATCGTATCGTACTTATTGTATCGTATCGTACTTATTGTATTGTATCGTACTTATCGTATCGTACTTATTGTATCGTATCGTACTTATTACATCGTATCGTACTTATTGTATCGTATCGTACTTATTGTATCGTATCACTTATTGTATCGTATCGTACTTATCGAATCGTATCGTACTTATTGTATCGTACTTATTGTATCGTATCGTACTTATTGAATCGTACTTATTGTATCGTATCGTACTTATTGTATCGTATCGTACTTATTGTATCGTACTTATTGTATCGTATCGTACTTATCGAATCGTATCGTACTTATTGTATCGTACTTATTGTATCGTATCGTACTTATTGTATCGTATCGTACTTATTGTATCGTACTTATTGTATCGTATCGTACTTATCGAATCGTACTTATTGTATCGTACTTATTGAATCGTATCGTACCTATTGTATCGTATCGTACTTATTGAATCGTATCGTACTTATTGTATCGTATCGTACTTATTGAATCGTACTTATTGTATCGTATCGTACTTATTGTATCGTATCGTACTTATTGTATCGTATCGTACTTATTGTATCGTACTTATTGTATCGTATCGTACTTATCGAATCGTATCGTACTTATTGTATCGTATCGTACTTATTGAATCGTACTTATTGTATCGTATCGTACTTATTACATCGTATCGTACTTATTGTATCGTATCGTACTTATTGTATTGTATCGTACTTATCGTATCGTACTTATTGTATCGTATCGTACTTATTACATCGTATCGTACTTATTGTATCGTATCGTACTTATTGTATCGTATCACTTATTGTATCGTATCGTACTGTTCGAATCGTATCGTACTTATTGTATCGTACTTATTGTATCGTATCGTACTTATTGAATCGTACTTATTGTATCGTATCGTACTTATTGTATCGTATCGTACTTATTGTATCGTATCGTACTTATCGAATCGTATCGTACTCATTTTATCGTACTTATTGTATCGTATCGTACTTATTGAATCGTACTTATTGTATCGTATCGTACTTATTGTATCGTATCGTACTTATTGTATCGTATCATACTTATTGCATCTTATTGTACTTATTGTATCGTACTTATTGTATCGTATCGTACTTATTGTATCGTACTTATTGTATCGTATCGTACTTATTGAATCGTATCGTACTTATTGTATCGTCTCGTACTTATTGTATCGTACTTATTGTATCGTATCGTACTTATTGTATCGTATCGTACTTATTGTATCGTACTTATTGTATCGTATCGTACTTATTGAATCGTATCGTACTTATTGTATCGTACTTATTGTATCGTATCGTACTTATTGAATCGTATCGTACTTATTGTATCGTACTTATTGTATCGTATCGTACTTATTGAATCGTATCGTACTTATTGTATCGTACTTATTGTATCGTATCGTACTTATTGTATCGTATCGTACTTATTGAATCGTATCGTACTTATTGTATCGTACTTATTGTATCGTACTTATTGTATCGTATCGTACTTATTGAATCGTATCGTACTTATTGTATCGTCTCGTACTTATTGTATCGTACTTATTGTATCGTATCGTACTTATTGTATTGTATCGTACTTATTGTATTGTATCGTACTTATTGTATCGTATCGTACTTACTGTATCGTATCGTACTTATTGCATCTTATTGTACTTATTACATCGTATCGTACTTAATGTATCTTATCGTTCTCATTGTATCGTATTGTACATATTGTATCATACTTTTGTAGTGTACTTCATGTACTTATTGTATCAAATCATACTTATTTTATTGTATTGTCCTTATCGTATCTTATCGTTCTTATTGTATTGTATCGTACTTATTGTATCTTACCTTTTGTATCGTACTTATTTTGTCGTATCGTACTTATTTTATCATATCTTCCTTATCGTTTTTATTGTATCGTATCGTATTTGTTGTATCATACTTTTTGTATCATACTTATTGTATCGTATCACTTATTGTACCGTATCGTACTTATTGCATCTTATCGTACTTATTTCATCGTATCGTACTCATTGTATCGTATCATGCTTATTCTACTGTATCGTACTTATTATATCTTATCGTACTTATTGTATTGTATCGTACTTATTATATCGTATCATGCTTATTCTACTGTATCGTACTTATTGTATCGAATCAGACTCATTGTTTCGTATCCTACTAATTGTATTTTATTGTACTTATTGTATCGTATCGTACTTATTGTATCTTACTTATTGTATCGTACTTATTGCACTTTATCGTACTTATTGTATTGTATCGTACTTATTATATCGTATCATACTTATTTAATCATATCTTCCTTATCGTATCTTATCGTTCTTATTGTATCGTATCGAACTTATTGTATCGTACTTATTGTATCGTGTCGTACTTATTGTATCGTATCGTACTGATTGTATCTTACTTATTGTATCGTACTTATTGCATTTTATCGTACTTATTGTATTGTATCGTACTTATTATATCGTATCATACTTATTTTATCACACTTTCTTATCGTTGTTATTGTATCGTATCGAACTTATTGTATCGTACTTATTGTATCGTGTCGTACCTATTGTATTGTATCGTACTTATTGCATCGTGTCGTACCTTTTGTATTTTATCGTACTTATTGTACAATATCTTATAGTGCTTATTGTATTGTATCACATCATATATAACACATCGTATTATATCATATTCATGGTTGGTATCATATCGTACTCGTCGCATCGTATCACATTGCACTTATAGTAAAAGTCACTTTAAATTTGTCACTTTTGCGTTGCATGCTTTTCGCTAATTACTCACGCAATTTTCATCCGATTGCCATGAAATTTGGCAAGCAATATTTTCTAGTCTTACGACAACTTCCCTGAAAATTTCTGGGGAAAATATCATGTAGCTTAAAAGTTAGACCATTTGACATGTAGTTTTTGCGAATTACGACGCTCCTCTATAAATCCATTGCACGCTATCAGCTTCACTCACGAAATTCCACTACTTGTCAAATGGTCTAACTTTTGAAATACTCAGTCAAATCTCACGAAATTATCAGGGTAGGCTCCGGAGTAGATGAAAAGAGTGCTTGCAAAATTTCATGAAAATTGATTCGGAATTGACTGAGAAATCAGCAAAAAACACCCAACGCTGGTGGAAGTTGACTGCAACTATAATGTATCGTATCGCATCCCTTTTGTTTTGTACTAATCATATCAAATTGCATCATCACAGTTAACATATCGTCGCCTTGGAGCTAAAGGATCCTATCTGACACTCGTCAGAGTGGCAGATAGGATCATTTAGCTCCGAGGCGACGATATCATATCTGTGTGTATAGGTCATCTAAACATCCTCAGGAGGTTCTCCTGGCCCAGTTTAGCCTATATGAGCACTAACTTGACCTAAGGGCTTATTCCTTCTTCCTTTCATCCAGTAATTTCTTCATTCATTCATTTATTCATCCTTCGTTCTTTCTTTCTTTTCAATTATTTATTTGTCCTCTCCTTGTTTCTTTCATCCTTCCTTTCATTCATTCATTCATTTATCCATTCATTCATTTAATCATTCATTTATTCATTCATTCATTTATTGATTTACTTAATCAATCATTCATTCGCTCGTTCATTCATTTATTCATTCGTTTTCACACACATATATATGTATGTGTGTGTTATAAAATACTTATTATTTACCAGGCTTCGTCAACACAGACAAATCGTGAGCGACAGTGACACCACCTAGCGAATGTGATAACATCTCCAAGTGGCTTGCATTTAGATCAGATGTGATATTAATGGATACACGAGGTGTTGAAACAATATTGGTTTGATGTTGGGTCAGCGCTGTAGACGGTGGGCCAAATTTAAGTCAACATTGGGTTAATATCTAGCGTTGCTGGGGCGGGGAGACATTATGCTAATACTCTTATTGATAAAAACAGTCAACAAAGCAATTTTGGCACGAATATCGAGCGGGAACCAAATACTGGTTATAGAAGACTAATGTGACTTAGGCGTGTCTAGAAAGCGAGCGGACATTAGGTTAGAGCCTAGGTTAAAAAAAGAATCGGGCTTTAAGCCACCTTTGTGCACATATAGACTAAACTGGGCCAGGAGAACCTCCTGAGGATGGTGAGATAACACTGTCCTCCAGACACAGGATTCGAAATTCGAGCCGTGGCGGTCTGAGGCCGAGCACGCTACCTCTCAGTCACGGAGGCTCCCACAATACTAAGTTTCACACGTGGATGGGGTAGAAACATTTTGTTTCTTTCAAACCGCCGAGACCGGGAACCGAACCCCAAACTCTAGCGTGAAAGGCAGCGGTGCTAACCACTATCCTAGGGCCCCCACCCAGAGCCCAGGTTAAGGTGACCTGTAGGTTAGACTATTCACAAAATCCTCAAATTCCATGCCGAAATAACTGCTTTTAATACTACCAAAGTACACACGCCACATTGGGCCAGCATTGGGCCAACGTCTCAGATTTTTATATCACCGTAGCCTGACTGCTTAAACATCAAGATTTGCAATTGTTTGACCGCAAATAAAATAAATATGAATAATTTGAAGTTGTGGGAGGCGGCAGCGAGTACACCTTCAAGTGGGTGAATTTGTTTAAATTTACTGCTTCAATGTATAAAGGTCTGACCTATTCACTTTGAATTTTTTTAATCGGGACAGCATACATTTATTGTAACAGATAAATCACAAAATATCTGGCTCCTCTGGTACAGTTTAGCCTATGTCAATCATAATGTATTCAATATCAGTTTATGTTTTGCGGTGTAGATCATCTGAAATGCTCGTCAGAGCACATAATGCGGGTCACATTCACATCTCGTGGCGTTATCACTGGTCCAGTTTAGCCTATGTGAGCACATAATGCGGGTTACATTCACATCCCGCGACGTTATCACTGTGGTCCAGTTTAGCCTATGTGAGCACATAATGCGGGTCACATTCACATCTCGTGGCGTTATCACTGTCGTCCAGTTTAGCCTATGTGAGCACATAATGCGGGTCACATTCACATCTCGTGGCGTTATCACTGTGGTCCAGTTTAGCCTATGTGACCACATAATGCGGGTCACATCTCGTGGCGTTACCACTGTGGTCCAGTTTAGCCTATGTGAGCACATAATGCGGGTCACACCAGATTCACATCTCGTGGCGTTATCACTGTGATCCAGTTTAGCCTATGTGAGCACATAATGCGGGTCACATTCACATCTCGTGGCGTTATCACTGTGATCCAGTTTAGCCTATGTGAGCACATAATGCGGGTCACACCACATTCACATCTCGTGGCGTTATCACTGTGGTCCAGTTTAGCCTATGTGAGCACATAATGTGTGTCACATTCACATCTCGTGGCGTTATCACTAAGGTCCAGTTTAGCCTATGTGAACACATAATGCGGGTCACATTCACATCTCGTGGCGTTATCACTAAGGTCCAGTTTAGCCTATGTGAGCACATAATGCGGATCACATTCACATCTCGTGCCGTTATCACTGTGGTACAGTTTAGCCTATGTGAGCACATAATGCGGGTCACAACAGATTCACATCTGGGGGCGTTATCACTGTGGCCCAGTTTAGCCTATGTGACCACATAATGCGGATCACATTCACATCTCGTGCCGTTATCACTGTGGTACAGTTTAGCCTATGTGAGCACATAATGGCGTCACACCAGATTCACATCTGGGGGCGTTATCACCTCATTTAATGTCGTCCATTTTCAAGCTCAAATAATGCCAAATAACTGTCGATTAAGTTCATTAAGGCACTTATACACAACTAACACATGCGGGACACAATTACCAGGGGTTAAAAGTCAAATGTTATTGACTTATAGGTTGACAAATGTCATTACATTGATAAATTTGGGGTTATTATCTTATTAATTAAAATAATAGTTTAGACAATTATTATATTATTTCCACTTTATACAATAATAACATCGGCTGTGTTACGTTTAAAAGTAACTAGAATGGTTGCTACTTACGTCTTCAATGTCTAAAATATTACCACAAAAATGATACAATAAACAATGTGTCACTTTTTGACTAAAAATAATAATAGAGAAGATACCTTATCTTTTATAATTTAAATAACAACTGAATGACGGTGGTGATTGTTTGATCTCTCGGTACCTTGGCTACCGGCTGAGCAACTCTTTCACTTGTCACTACTAGTATGCCATATGAGTCAACAGTTCAATGCAACACTCTTTATTTGATGTAGACCTGCTTCCAATTATGAATCAGAATTTGATATTTTCTTCTGTTAGCTGGCATTTTTTAATTAAAATTATATCTTAAAATGCTGTATTGAACGATTACAAGGGAATTTTGACAGAACAAAGACAAGAGATTGAGCGTAAAATAAATAATTTGTCCAATGTAGTGACAATGGTGGCCCAGCGTCTGATATTCTGGCCCATCATTGAGACCACATTGGGCCAACGTCGCGTGTTTGAAAGGTAATCATTCACAGAAACTCACTCCATCTGTACGCTTAGGAATATATTTATTTCACCCCTCCCCCCCTGTGAACCCCTCACGTGTCTTATTTATGGAGCCTCAGTCTGAGTGTTACATGGTTGGTCGATGACTTGAAGGGCGTCTTCAACACTGACGCTTTGAAGCAAAAGGAACTACATGAAAAAAGCAAGTTTATTCCTCGATATATTAATAAGCTTAAACTTGGATTACAGAATAAATATATCACTTTAAATCTCAATGAATGTGTGAATGTGTAATTACAATCCTTACACATCATGTCATCTGGCAGGGTGTAGTTCCCACTGCACCCTGCCAGAATATATATTTGTTCTACGTGTATCATTTTCATAATTATGGGCAGAGTTTGAAATTGAGGGGAGGGGCCCGACAGTTGGGAGTCGCATGGAGAGGGGTGCTGGAATAGGTGGAAAAGGCCTCATCGCATTCAGGGGCCGGATTCTGTATCATACTTAAAGGAAAAAGCCAGCGAACTGTCATGTTAGATTCATATCAAATAACCAGTGTTTCTGTAGCAAACAATGCTGCATATGATTTATTTACTGGTTTGAGATGGGAGTATACAACTAAAATATGTCGGAAATTGGACTTAATGTGGGCATCCATCTTGGTTCCTTCCCATTACTTCATACAGTGGAATTATGCAAATGATATTTAAATGTGATGACGTTGACCAGGTCCCAGCCCCTCATGCCGGTCGAGCATTCAACATGCAGTTTAGCAGGTCACTGTGGACAACACCTACTTTAGTTCCTCAAATGCCTCTTATAAATTGTTATATATGCCAATTTGATAACAGTTGTCGAATAATATGTATGTTATATAATAAATCATCTGGTTGCATGTGACTGTTATATCGCTATTTATTATATTTTAAGTGTTATCTGAGCGCACCCTCGGCCCTTCTTGTCGATATTGCTCTCATCACAGTGAAATGATGTGACAGTTGGTTGAAAACATGTTTGCGAATAAAAATAAAGCCCGCCCAGAAGTCAATGATAATTCCTGGTACATTTTTATTATATTATCTGACCGAGAAAAGTTATAAAAACCCTATGAACAGATTTAAAAGGAGTCAAATAATCATTTTAAACGGACCCCCGTCTCCGCCGATTGACACTGACTTGACAGTGTTGACTGAGCCCAGTCATATGAGTATATGAGAATACGCCTACAAACTAATACACGGCCATAGGTCAAATTCACAGTTTTTCCTGCTGATGCAGTTTTAATTCTAGTGTCTTTACCTTTGTCCTGCCATATCAATCACATAATATAACCACAGCCAGATGTCAAATTAAAACTTCCGTAGCATTATTTTACAAATGTAATGTCCTTATCTCGATTTGAATTATTGTTAGTCTATCACTGCAGAGGTGGGCAAGTGCAAAATTATCTGTGATGTAAATAATAAAAAAAATGACCATTCAGAGCACCTAAAAATAGTCATTTGTGGCGACAGGACTCATTTCGCCTGCCCACCCCTTGACTGACAGTCTGTAAACATACATATGTGGGCTCGGCGTTAGGGCCTACAATATCAGTGTATAAATAAAATCATTGGTGATGGGCAGCAAAAGGTCTAGGCCTACAGTAGGCTACATATTATAGCCACGACGACCGGATTTACCAGCATTGTAGCAATGTTATCTTGGAAGCCAAAAGGCAGTCTCTGCTTGCTTGTAAGGTAAGCAGATAGACCTAAGCCTACTGTTTTTTTTTCTTTTATACGGAAATATACTGATTGACTGCCAACTCAGGTCGTGGAGTCACTCTTTTTATTTGATCTTAATTTCAGCTGACAAACTATAGGCCCATATCATGCATATAGCAAGTGCGTATTTTTACTCTCATTTTGTGCAGCAGTTGTAAAAAATGTACGTAGCCTGGCCCAATATGCGAATTTAAAAATGCGTCAAAAGTAAGGGGTCAGTAATAACTTACCTGATTTTATGGGTTTTACTGTCATAATGATAGATGGTATAGTCTTTTTAAAACATGGCTCGTTGTTCCCAAATAAATAGTGCACCCATTTATGATCTATTGTATTATAAGGGAATATACAGTTTATATTGATGTCGAGACAAACATTTGGTAACGGAGTTGACTGTATTTCGTGAGAAGTAGGATTTTTTTTTCATGCAACATTTGGAACCCGTCCATCTCTCTCAAGAGTGTTTTTTTGCAATTTGTCATAGTGATACATCACAAAATATTTTCTATTTGGAAATTGTCAGTTGACCCTTTTAGCGCGGGCCCGATATACCTCGGGCAGAGTGTTTTTTTGAGTATTTTTGTCTGTATAATCAATGTGGTCCGGCAGTCATGGGGGTAACCTAGTTTTGGTTCATACAAGTGTGTTTCTTGAAGTTGATGAAAAGTGGATATTTTAAATAATATTTGCCAATTTGACCTTTTTTTTCATCTCTCCCCAGGAATTCAGCGGTGGGAATGCAAGTGTGCCCAGGAATTCAGCGATAAAAGGGTTAGAAAAACAACTTTTTGAATACCAGCTTCATTGACAAAAAAAATGCAGAACAAAATTGCGAACAGAATTCAGTCTTTATCACCAGATGTCCCAGATAGATCATAGTATATCAACATGTTCATAGCACACCCTCCTCCCCTGCCCTCAGCATACACTTTGTACACTTATGATAATGTTGATTAGGCTACTAATTTTAATGAAAAAAGTCTGGTAATTTGATCTCGAATAATAATATAGAGCTTATATACCATTTTAAGCTCCAATTAAATTGCCAGTCGCACAAATGAAAAAAACCTCAGTTTGGTAACGGAGTTGAACTAAGGATAATTGAGCAGTTTCTGACTAGAGAAGTAGGCCTATATATTTTAAAGCTAAGTTTTTTTTCCTTTTTGAATCTTATGTAATACCTCATTTCTGACCAATTTAAATGCACTGAAGGAAAACGCTCTCAATAACCCACCATGGCCTATCACCCCCACACTCACGTCATCATCTGTCCATCATTTTATCTCATCAATTGACTACAACGTTTTTATCGTATTTCAATGTCACATAAAAGACCTTTTGTGCCGAAAAGTGACGTAAAGCAAAGATTTACTACTACTACGACAGCACTGATACCAGTGGTATGGCTATTTTTACGATTCAAGATCATCTAGGGGTCAAAAACAAGATGGCTGTCGTCGGCCATCTTGAATTTTAATGTTTTGGTATAATAGCCCTTGATTCTTATGTAATACAAAATTTTTGACTAATATGAATACACTGGTCCCATTGGTATGGTTATTTTTTTACAATTCAAGGTCATCTAGAGCTCAAAACCAAGATAGTGGCCGTCGACCATCTTGATTTTTTAACTAACACAATAACCATATAATCGTGTGTAATACCTCAATTTCACCTAATCCGAATACACTGATTTCATTGGAATGATTATTTTTAAATTTAAATGGCCATCAATAACCAAGGCCATTTAGAGGTCACAACCAAGGAAACCGGCTATAACGACAGTCAGTATTCTATTTTCAATTGTTGAAATAAAAGTATTAGAATGCAACTGCAAACATATTCCTGATATTTTTAAACGTTTTTCAGTTTATACAACGATCCAAAACAATATATGGCCATCAATAACCAAGGCCATCTAGAGGTCACAACCAAGGAAACCGGCTATAACGGCAGTTAATATTCAATTTTCAATTGTTGAAATAAAAGTGTCAGAATGCAATTCCATCTATTTGCCTAATATTTTTTGACGTTTTTCAGTTTCTTCAACAAAATCCAAGATGTCCACCAAAATTCTATGTCACTCTCTAGGGCTTGAACGGCTTCATGGGTTTGTTTGATGTTAGGTTTAATAGGAAGACCTTATCCTTGACGTGTGCTTATAATATTGGGTGGGACACTGATAATAACCAATAATAATTTTTTTTTACGTTTTAGAATTTTAGCAAACATATCAGTTTTGCTAATTTTCTGCTTTTTAATTTGGTGATCTAGCTATGCAGCCCCAATTTTTACTTTTGTGTATGCTCATTGGCCCTGAGAAATTTGTCTCGAGAATCGTGTTTCTTTTTTTATTTCTCTTTCAAAAAAATCCAAGATGGCCGCAAAAATCTTGTGTTACTCTCAAGAGCTTGACCGCTTCACTGATTTGCTACAAGGAAGTGTTAATGACCTATTTATTTATCGGCAATAAACTACAATCCGGGATCATATTATTCTCGCTTGTTTGTTCAGCATGAATGGATAATCATAATTGAATGTCAGCTGACAGGATTCTGCAAATGTTATATTTTTCTTCTAAATGATCTCATAAACCTTGAGTGTTACCTCATTACAATCTACAACTCCTGATATGTTCAAACTTCTCTTGCTGATGACTCAACTATAATATAGTTATACATCTGACCAGCGTGAAGTGGCCCTGAAGAAATCTAAGCTAGAGTCGGTCTCGCACTGTATTTAGCTATGATTGAGGTATTTTGGCTGCGAAATCTATGTGGGGTGGGTGGAGACACAAGCATGCATTGATCAAACAGCGTTGGGTAAATGTATTGTGTTTGATGGGTCGTCACATCATGCCCTCCATGCCCTCATGCCCTGGGAGCCTGGATCATGCCCTCCACCTTACCTTCGGACACAATGTATTTTTGGAGAACAACAAACACTTTGTACCCATTGTAAAAAGCACAAGACAAAACAGCTCTAAGTATATTTTGATTCTGAGACTTGTTTTTTATCCACACAATATTATATAAAAATACAATATGTTAAAAAAAATACATATCATTGCACCAGAGATGGCATTTAGCCCTTCTCTGCTCTCATTTGATTACCATGATTACATTGTGATTGAATTTGAAACAGTAATCGACTTTTAAATAAAATAGAATCAAGATGAGGAAAAAGAGAATAATTATATGGGGGGGGGGGGTAAGATGTGTATATACAGACTATTTAAAAAAATATGAGGTCACCTGTTGGGATATATTTACGTTGAGTCTATTATTTTATAGGTTTAAATGTAATCTGCAACAGAATATCTATGAGTTCTGAGAAATAGTGTTATACTTATAGTTGCATCTTTAGATTGTTATATTTTCATATATGTTTAGGACATATATCCAAAACTTGTCATATTTCGATATATGTTTATATAATATCCAAAACGTTATTATTTTATATTTTCAATATATAATATATCCTCATTGTGCTTTAAACTACTTGGGTAAGTCTTGATTTTTTTATGAAAATAAATAGTTTGTCACTTGTCATGTTACTGACAAATGTTTACCAAGTTAATATTTACATCTAGGCATGGAGGCCTACTTATAATAATTTAGATTAGATACTGCTATGCATTATAATTGACTATATATGGCGAATTTCTTTAAAATCACCACGTAAAAAATAAAATTATTTTGACTGTTACAAATATATAAAAAAAATGGGAAATATGACATCAAATACGATAAAGTGTCACATTGACTTCCTGACTATAATTTTTCGTAAATATGATCAAAATGTTGTCAAAATTTACTCATTTCAGCAGTACTTTATGTTAGTTTTCAAAAAAAATTGTCAATGGGATAGTTTAATTAATCAATAGAGCAAGAAAGTGATTTTTGTGAAAAAAATATAAATGCTTTATTAGAATTACTATAACATCTGTTGATATAATTTGGAATGATGAAGCAACCATAAACAATATTCAAATTGATATTAAAAGACTGTAGATTTGTATGTGTATTTGTGATCAAACAAGGAGGTTGTTTAAAGATAAGTGTCATTTCTGTTAAATTAAAATTATGCTAACGTGACGTTTTTGTTGACACTTTGTTAATGTCACGTTAGCAACAAAGTTACTAGACGCCACCTCACTGGCTAGAATTTGTCTGCACCCACTCAAAAATAAGTGTTTGTATTGTTGGTTTCAGATTATTGCATTGTAGAATGGCTAAAACAACTGTATTTCGATGGTTTGCAATAAACAGCATCATCTAACGTGACATAAGTTAAGACTCTTGACATCTGATGACTGTCAAGGATTTGACATCTGATTAATGTGAAGGATACAAAATATCGTACTAATAAAAAAATACAGTTAAAACTAAAAGATGTAGGGACAACGAAACAGCTTCAGGTGAAAATTAAAAGGCGGAAGATTATATTTATGCTTAGACAAGTAGGCCTATATATTTTAAAGCTAAGTGTTTTTCTTTGCATTTAAGTCATGATAACGTGACATTTATTTTGACATGTTGCTAGTGTCACATTAGCAATAAAAGTCGCATCCTTGCCCAGAATATATATATGCAGCTAGAAATATTTACTAGAATGGCTGGTTTCATATTGTTGCATTGTAGAATGGTTACGGGATTTTATATATTGCTTTTTGGAATAAACATCAAGTGCTAACGTGACATAAGCCAATGACACTTCTCAAAGTATTCTGTTGTTAAAGAACATTTTCCAACCACTGATATATTACTGGATATGTAAGCACAATTGGACTGAACACAAATCTTTGTATTTCACATTTGGACACCTTATTTTTGAGGGATGAGAAGAAGGATCTATCTCACTTACCCTATAAATGACACTGTCACGTTGACAGTTCCAGTGTCACACAAAATGGCACATTAATATATGAAGGATCAAAGGGCATGTCACGATACACTAATATGTGTCATGTTTTAACAACAAAGGTGACCAAACTTATCTAACCTTCGCACATTTTTACGACTGCTGTGGCTCATATACAAATGCAGCCTATGTTCAGTGAATTGTGTGAATGGACAAAGCAATAATTAGTATTATGCACAGCATCATAGTGTTTAAGACATCAGAGCAGGTAATTTCAACTAGCCTGCAACTTTTCCGGCATCTTGCCATGATGGTAAGTAGTCAGAAAAGATTAATCTTGTTCATATCTCAAAGCACTTATGAGACCTGAACGAATTTAAGGACTCGACACTGTCACGATAGCATTGCAAGATATGTCATTCCTTCTATTTATATGCATATTTCACAACTATATATAAAAAGATGGCATTTTTATATCAAAGTATCGTGGGCCTACACTTTCAGACACATTGGAAAGATTTGTTATGTGTATTTCAAAGTTTTACCTTCGTGCTAACGTGAAGAAATACATTGACACTCAAATGTATTTTTGTTGTTTTTGCACACCTGTGAAAGTTGAAACGGACGTTCTTATTGTGATTCTAACATGCACATAGAGTTTCATAGCTATAGTATTTTTTTTAGGCGTCTATAAATATTTTTGAAACTTGGGTCATTTCATACGTTTTGCATCATACAGTCAGTCCCAGGATCTTGTCGTCACAGTTTAAATGTTAAGCGCCTCACCCAATTTCATTATCGGGAACATTTTTAAAAAACCCAATTTAAATATGAGCAAATTCTATATGACCTGGACTACCACCTCATAGAGTTCATAGCTGTAGGATTTTTTCTAGGCGTCTATAAATAATTTGAAAACTTGATCATTTCATCAGTTCATGCGTTTTGAATCACATGAAACATTCCTACAAGAATATCGATATATAAAAACAAAGACCTTACAGTGCCTTGGTGCAGTAAAACATTTTTTAACAAGAGGACTGAAGTCCTATATCATCCCCCGCCATAAATTGGGTTAGACTTTTTGCGGTCACAAATATTTAAAAAGTCGATTTGTGGTGGCCATTTTAAATTTCATTAAAATCACATGCACATTTCCAGATGGTGGGTAATGTGATTGTACAATGTGAATTATTACTGATTTCAATTTTTCAGTTTTTGCGCCCACAAAATATGAAGTTCATCCATGGCGGCCATTTCGAATTTCAGTAAAACCTTGAAAAAATCACTTGCACATCACCATATCGTGGGGAATGTGATAATTCCCGACTTTCAGTTTTGGAGTTTTTGCACCCACAAAAAAATTTGGAGTTGACCTCTAGCGGCAATTTTGAATTTTGGTAGTATCTTTAAAAAATCACTTGCACATCCCCATGTTGCTAGGAATATGATGTTAAAATTTGAAAAAAAAATGACCAGACAAATTTTTTGAGTTTTTGCACCCCCACAAAAATTCAAGTTGATCTGTGGCGGCCATTTTGAATATCAGTAAAACTTTAAAAAAAGTCACCTGCACATCTCCATATTGTGGGGAATGTGATAGTAAAATTTGAATAATTCCTGACTTTAAGTTTTAGAGTTTTTGTGCCCACAAAAAATTTTGGAACTGACCTCTGGCGGCCATTTTGAAATTTGGTAGCATCTTTAAAAAATCACTTGCACATCCCCATGTTGTTAGGAGTGTGATGTCAAAATTTGAAAAAAAAATTGACCAAACAATTTTTGAAAGTTTTTAGGACCCCCCAAAAATTAAAGTTGATCTGTGGCGGCCATTTTGAATTTCATTAAAACCTTGAAAAAGTCACCTGCACATCTCCATATCATGGGGAATGTGATAGTCAAATTTGAATAATTTCTGACTTGTCTGAGATGATCTATAGACTAGCGTTACACTTACAGTGAATGATAAAAACATCCATTATCGCCCGCGAGTGAGAGGCACAAAATACACTTAAAATAAATCCAACAGCATCTCTAAACAGCTAAACTAGGTCTGCCTACATGGGCCAAATGATTAATGTAATTGTTGACAAACTGTCAATGTCTTGAAGTTGAACTGAATGCAGAGTAACGTACCGGAGCGAGGGGCTTGTTTATCTGGCTGTATCAGGGTAGTCTATGTAAACATGCTGCCTCCAGTAGACCAGATCACAAAAGGAACTAGTCTAGGCTATCATGGCCCATGATAGCTGCGACTTGTCACTGCAGTCTACAACAGCCTCTACTGTTTTAAACAAACACAACTTTTGTCGTTAAAGGGGATTAATTTTATACAGAAACGATGCAGATGCCACTGGGGATAGAAATCGGAATAGGCCTTTTCTGTGTATAGGATAGCGCATGTACCTCTAGCGCTAACCTGCAAAATACGGGACGTTTTACACGCGACCAGCCACCAGACTACAGATACTTGGTCACATGATCACACCCTCTCTGAAGGGTCCCAAAGTTCCAGTGATAGGTTGGGACCTACCCGACGTAGGCACCCAGCACAAAATGGCAGAATCCAGTGGGGTGGAATAATGACCACTTTATTTAAAATTTGACACGCATAACAGTTTCTTGGCCTTTGTTTCAAAAGGGGATTATTTAACTGAATAATATATCTGCCATTTGATCAGATTTCTGCGATGACTGGCTTATTCCTTTAAGTCAAAAGTGTCAGCTTTGTACTTAAGTACGTTACAGAAACCGGCCCCTGCGGCCGGTTACTGTAACGTACTTGAGTAAAAAATGAAGTGGGCAAGGTAACAAGGTAGTTTATTCAGGATCCCGTAGGACATGAGAAGCCAGGTCTGCGATACAGTGTGAGTAAATATAACATACCTGTGACAAGGGCATGTCAATCGTTATTAATTTAAACCATTCATTACGTTATTTATAATAATAATAAGTTGTGCTAGGTGATACAATAACTCCCGGTTTTCACTTGAGAATAATACATGCATTTTAAATGTTGAAGGTCTATCATAAGTCTATCATACATAAGTAAAAAGTAACTTTTTACTTAAGTAAGTTATAGAAATCGGCCGCAGGTGCCAGTTTCTGTAACATACTTAAGTGCAAAATTAATACGTTTTACTTAAGTATGATACAGAAACTGGCCTCAGGGGTAGAGTGAGAACGAATACAACTGAAGACTACAGGATGCCCTTACAGCGCTGAAATATTTGTGTATACAAACCATGGAGATTAAAGGGACAGGCCCAGGCTAAAATCATAAAAAAATCGGTGATTTTATTTCGGCGAAATTCCTGAGTTCTAATTATTGACAACCATGTCAAAAATTAGAAATACGGGAATTTCGTCTCTATATCTAGCCTAACTGGTAAGTGCGCGGCACAAAAATTTTAAAACTTTTGCAGTTCTAGTCTATGGACATGTTTACATCATATGGTAATATTAAGAAGCCGAAATAAAATCACCGATTTTTTTATGATTTTAGCCTGGGCCAGTCCCTTTAAAGGTTTTCTTCAACTGAAATCATGTCTGAGTTAGCTCCTTCCGCTTTATCTAAATACCTATTTCATCAAGAAGAAGAATTTACATGGGTTATTGAAAATCCAGATCGTCATGTAATAACGTGCACGTACTGCACGGAATTTATAACAATTCTTCAGTCAGGCTCAATTATTAACCAGTGCAACAGCTTCGTGAATGGGTGCAGCCGTATGATGAAGTTCAAGGGCAGCCTTAGTGGCATTTTCTCAGTGGCGGATCCAGAATATGCAAGAGGAGGGGGCGTAAGCCACATTTTGGCTGAAAAAAGGGGTGTTAGCTTCATTTTATTCAAAAAATGCATGAAAATTCAATATTTTCACCAATAACGGGTGGGGGGGGCGTACGCCGGGTACGCCCTATGCTGGATCCGCCACTGGTTCTTGAAATCAGTTGCTTTTTGGCAAGATATTTTTTGTGTAGCACTAATGCTGAGCAGACTGTCTGAACAAGTAGACAACAAACTTGGCTTGTCCAGTCGTCAAAGACAAAAAACAGACCATGAGCTTCATTCCGTGATAAATTAGCAAATAAGTCAAGTTGCCAAATTGCAGAGTTTAATAAATGCATGCAATCCCCTCCAAAAAAATCACAATCTAGTGAACAGTGTTACCCAAGCAATAAGGACAGAAAAGAAAATTAGATGGATATTTTTAAAAGTGAAGAAGTAGCTTAAAATTATTTTGGTGATTTTGTGGAGAACTGAAACAACAATAAACTCGGAAACTCACATTTTTTCCCAATGAGTACCCTAATTAAACAAGAGGCCTGAAGTCCTATATCATCCCCCGCCATAAATTAGGTTGGACTTTTTGTGGTCGAAAATAATTAAAAAGTCGATTTGTGGTAGCCATTTTAAATTTCAGTAAAATCACGTGCACATTTCCTGATGGTGGGTAATGTGATTGTACTATGTGAATTATTACTGATTTCAATTTTTTAGTTTTTGCGCCCACAAAAAATATGAAGTTTATCCATGGCGGCCATTTTAAATTTTAGTAAAACCTTAAAATAATCACTTGCACATCTCCATATCGTGAGGTATGTGATAGTAAAATTTGAATAATTTCCGACTTGTAAGTTTTGTTTTTTGTGCCCACAAAAAATATTAGAGTTGACCTCTGGCGGCCATTTTTTAAAGTTTTTACGTCCCTCGCCCACAAAAAAATTAAAGTTGATCTGTGGCGGCCATTTTGAATTATAGGAAACCCTTGAAAAAGTCACCTGCACATCTCCATATCGTTCAGAATGTGAAATTTGAATAATTTCTGACTTTAGGTTTTAGAGTTTTTGTACCCACAAAAAAGTGAGTTGACCTCTGACGGCCATTTTAAATTTTGGTAGCATCTCTAAAAAAACACTTGCACATCCCCATGTTGCTAAGAATGTCATGAAAAAATTAAAAAAAAATTGCCTAGTAGTTTTTGCGCCCACAAGAAAACGTGACGCCTGACAGAATCCTGCCAAGACTAAAATCCCCTTCCCCTACGGGCGGGGGATAAAAAATGTACCAACATCTTTGATATCAGTTGAAATTCATCATGACCTATTCAACATATTGCAAACCTGTTACTGTCTTGAAATCAACACTAACAATTTAAATATAATAATAATAAAAGGTGAGTCAGTTAAACTTATATGCTCTACTTGATGAAAATCAACATTTATATTTCGCCTCCATCTTTGCAAAACACTATTTTGTTAGATGTATTGCCAAATCCTACTGATATGGAAGAGCATGAAGAACCACAGATAAGGAAATCAAGTGTAAGAAAAGAGTAGACGATAGATTTTGTGTTGCGCACTCCACTAGATTGAAGACAACTAGCTACCTTCCCCTCTTCTACATTTAAACTAATACAAAAAACCCTGAATAAATGGTTCTTATCATTTACATTATTTTAAGCCCTTTACGTGAATGGCAGATGTTCCTATGACTAGAACCTATAAAGTAAAATAGTTGTTTACTTTTGGCAAGTAAATTAGTTGAATGATAAGGCTGTTAGCTGTGGTTAAGGGGCATTTACCCGATGAATACTTTTCATGCTAAATATTTAATTAAATTTAATGTTTAATTAAATGTTTAAAATTTTAATCAAAATTTACTAACATCTCTCTGTATATAGGCCTATGAATCTTTTCAATTTGTGAAAATGTTCTGTGATAATAAAATATCCCATGTTCGGACAAATTTAGTGGTTATAACTCATTTTCTTGTATTTATTTCATTGCAGTGAATTCAGCAAGACAATGGATCTAGATTTACTATTTGACTACTGGACACCAAATGAGCGCTGGAGGAGCAGCCTGATTTCAATCTTCTAGATGAGGACGAGTCACAGCACAGATTACAAAAGCTGGTCCTAAAGTTAAAGCTGCATAGCTGTTCTGTTTATTTTATTCAAACGATTAATGCATGGAGAATGGTGTTTTAATGTTACTGCTCCGGTTACTGAGTTATTAAGGATTTAAGTTTTTTTTAAAATATTGTTGCCCCATCAAAACAAACCTGATTACAGCGGAGTAAGACACACTGTTATCATAGAAAAAAAGAGTGGATGACTTTTAAAATTATTGGGCTTTTTTTAAGTGATCATAGATACATTTCACAGAACAACGTGTATTGTCTCATATCAGTTAGACATATCTAGAAGTTATTACTTTGTGTGATATGGATTATATCTGCATGTAATGTCATGTTTAATATTGGTACCGGTATGGGGAATGTCACTCACTTGAAAAATGGAACGCTATTTTAGTATGGTGTTTTTAAGTGTGGGCCAGCATCTGAGCCTTTGGCCCGCCATTAAGACGCTCTCCCCAGACCGTGAGAAATTGTAGGCCCCCTACTCGGAATTGGCATCAAATTCAGTGATGTAAATCATCGTTTTCGCTGTTTGGATTTTCGTGATTTTCTTGAAAAACATTTGCGTTTTTTTTTCGGTATTTCATGGACATTTCAAAATAAATAAAAGTTAACAAAAAACTGTTTTTCCATATTTCAACAAAAAACATTTTAGATAGGGTCTACTGCCTTTTGCCTTTCCACGCATTATAGATTGCCAAGCTGCGCGCACGAATGGAATTAAATGTGGTTTTCTAGACCGCGCACACTCATTGTTATGTTCAAATGACGAATTAGGCCTCTATGCGTAGGCCCGACGTTGACCCAAAGTTGAGGTAAGGTTTGCCCAACGTCTGTGACCTTACAGCAGCAATAATCCAAGATCGGGTCAATGTCTGTTTGATGGGAGATTTACAGCTGGTATTAGGCAGTCATCCACAGAAGAGTTAATCTGAGTAGGCCCAGTTGTTTTTCAAGTTCAAAGACTATTATTGCCGCTATATATGCATAGAAAATATATAATGATATATAGGGCCTAGGCCTACAAATCACACCTCGCAGATGACAACGCAGCAAACACCACGCCTTGACCCAATGCTGGTTTTACGTTGGGCCAGCGTTGCAGACGGTGGTCGAACATAAAACCAGCATTGGGTCAATGCATCGTGTTTGTTGGGGAGGAATCCATGTAGTCTCAACGTTGGTCCTTAAAATATCATAGATAGGCCTACTGTTTTCACTGTTAATAAGTCACATGTCATAATTTTCTCACCGGTTGTGATACTTGTTGATTGTCGGGGAGAGGGGGGCGGCGCAAACAGCGTCGCGCGTGGAGGAAAGACCTCATAAGCTGTACAGGATATAAATTATTATGCCATCAAACACGACAAAGACCCATTACTAGTAATCGTTTAATAATGTTGCTCTATCGTCGGCCACCACCACTCGAACTCGAATATACTATATCTGGGAAAATATCATATTGTAATACTCTTTCATTTTAGATTTTGTATAATAAATTTGCGGTTCTATTGTAAATTTCATTTCATACCTGTAGGGCTAGGCCCCTGATAGAGTTAATTTCACATCGTGACATGTTTGCCAAGATCGCCAAAAACAAAATATAAATATGTGAAAAACTAACATTAGTCTACAGCACCTAAAATTAATATTGGGTACCAAACTTTTTTTCCGACAAAAACGATTTTTGCAAATAATGTTTTAATATTTTTTTTCATTTATTTAGGAATTTCGGAACTTGAAGTTCCCGGAACTTGAAAGTTGGGAACTTGAAGTTCCCGGAACTTGCTTAAGGGTATCCCACTTTTCAAGGACCTTTCAAGGACTTCTCAACATTTTTCAAGGACCTTTTTTTGTGCATTGTTGAAAAGTGGTTCGCGGATTAGGGCCTACACAAATAAGTTTAGGCCAGAAGAAGGTATGAAAAACGGCAACTTTTGGAGTTTTTCTTACTCTTTTTATCAAATTTCAGACCATGCATACCAGTAAAATTACAACATTGTAGACAATATGAAATGTAGGCCTGCATTGTTTATCGATATTTGTCTTTTGACTTTATATTGATCAAATAGGCACACTACATTCCTAAACCACATCGTTATTTAAGTGTAGCTTTTTCTTTCATTTAATCACTAGCTGTCATCACTGCGTGACATTTTTCAAGATCAACAGCAAAACATCACAGGTTGATCAAAATCAAGGACTTTTCCCGGTTTATTAATGTTTTTACAAAAATCAAGGATTTTGCAAAGCCTGGGAGTATTTTTTTCAAATTCAAGGACGTTTCCCGTTTTCAAAGAACCGTGGGAACCAGCTTTGTGGCATTGTTGTCAATTTCATCTAGTGAGTTTTGTCAATTTCAGTTCAATATCTTCAGTTTATATAGGAAAACAACTACAGGAAAATACTGTTTCGTCAGTTCGTTTGTCAGTTTTGTTTCGTCGATTTCAGTATTATAGGCCTACTGTTATCGACGAAACAAAACTGACAAACGAGTTATACTGGTTTACATTTATTGTAAATAGGATATATAGGCCTAGGCCTAACAATGGTCTACAGACTGTAACAATGTTTCGTTACGTCTTACATATGGGACATAAAATTATGGGTAGCTTAAAGGGACTGGCCCAGGCTAAAATCATCAAATAATCGGTGATTTTATTTCGGGTTCTTAATATGACCATATGATGTGAACATGTACATAGACTAGATCTGCAAATTTTTATAATTTTTGTGCTGCGCATTCATCAGTTAGACTAGATATAGAGACGAAATTCCCGCATTTCCTATTTTTGACATGGTTGTCAATAATTAGAAATCAGGAATTTCGTCTCTATATCTAGCCTAACTGGTGAATGCGCAGCACAAAAATTTTAAAAATTTGCAGTTCTATTCTATATGCATGTTTACATCATATCGTCATATTAAGAACCCGAAATAAAATCACCGATTTTTTTATGATTTTAGCCTGGGCCAGTCCCTTTAAGAGGTGTGGATTTTAATTGCATGGGTTCTTCCTTATTGCTATCCTAGGCCCGACCCAGGCTAGTCTACACCTGCGCAAAAAAAATTAAATTATTTTATCAACATCATTTTCAACTAGAGTCTAATATAGGGGGCCTAGGTCTACAAAACTGTCCCTTGTCACCCCATTTTACGGTAGGGCTAGTGGTCCTAATAGGCAAGTTGACTGTTGCAGCGTTCAAGAGTCAACTGGTTGACTAAATCCACCAGCCCTTTCCCCCCTCCAGCCTGATACTCCAAATAGGAGGTGCTGCTGGATATAATTTCAAAGTTCAAAGATGGCAGTGCCAGTGACTGACAGTGTTATGTCATAGGCCTATTTGTATGTGCGTGTGGTTGTGTGTGTGGGGGGGGGGGGGGGAGGTAGGTTAAGCCCCCTCCAAGGAATAAACACCAATTGTAGTCCCCCTAGCCTAAATCTATAGACCTAGCCTAGGCTAGACCCCGTACTGAACGTTTTGGTAGCACGGTAGTCTCAGCCATAGAAATATGTTATGTGGTCTTAGCTGGGTTTGCCTACCCTCCCCCATTTATCTGGAAACACTAGGGGGCCTACTGTCACTACTCACTAGCCTAGACCAGTAAAAACGACCCCAGCGACAGAATTGCATCAATAATCTTGATCTAGACTACATGGGTTGCAGAGCTTGTTGTCAACACTGAAGCCGAAGGGTGAAGCAATGTGACTGTCACAGAATCGCCTGTTCACATGACTAAAATTTTACTGGTAAGTGGAAAGCAAAATTTAGCGAAAACAAAATGGCGTTGATTTTCATTTTTTTGTAAAATGTGGGTGTTAAGATTCTTGGATCATTTCGTTGAAAATAATGGGCCATGCGATTTTTTTGAAGTGGGCAAAGTTTTACGATTTTGTAAATTAAACTGGCTAAAAAATCCATGAAACTCCGAATAAATGATCCAACTTGTAACACAGGCTATTTTAAAGGTGGTGTTCGAGTGTATTTTGCATGGTCTCAATAAAAAGCTTGTAGACTAATACTAAAAAGGCGGGGGCCCTAGGGTAGTGGTTAGCACCGCTGCCTTTCACAACAGAGTTCGGGGTTCGGTTCCCGGTCTCGGTGGTTTGAAAAAAACAAAAGTGTTTCTTCCCCATCCACGTGTGAAAATCAATATTGTGGGGAGCCTCCATGACTGAGAGGTAGCGTGCTCGGCCTCAGACCGCCAGGGCTCGGATTTCGAATCCTGTGTCTGGAGGACAGTGTCATCTCACCATCCTCAGGAGGTTCTCCTGGCCCAGTTTAGCCTATATGTGCACAAAGGTGGCCTAAAGCCCGATTCATTGCATTTTTGTAATACTAAAAAAATAGATTTTTGAGATCAATTTTGTTGTCATGGAGTCTGAAAAATATGGCCTTGACAACAGACAACACGGGGATGACATGCCATGTCAATGAGTCATCGGAATCCCTAACAGAAAACACGTGAAAATGAGGGGGGTATTCTGGGAATTCCCGTGTCCAAATGCCACGCCCACTTTGTGACGCCCTGGAATTTTTTTAAATGTTTTTTAGCGAAAAGACAACTTCCGGCCTACAGACTGTCATAGAACTCCCCCCTCTCTCCCTCCAGTTTTCTCATGTGCTTAACATTCTTTGGCTTCAAGTTTATAAATTTCACATAACCTATTTTGAGGGTAGGGGCCTAGGGTGTATCTTACAAAATCTTTGAATGCAGCAAGATAGGTCATATGTAAAAGATAAGCTGGCAAACCCTTGCGGACATTCTTTATAGATGGGACATTCCCTTGCTATCTCAGGATATTTCCAGAATTCTTGTAGGCCTACACCTTCTTTCAGTGTTGTGGATACAGTTCTTTTCACACCCCTCTTCCTTATTTTTTGGTGAAGCATTCCCACCTTTTTTTTGTTGCAGTACTGGCTTTTATTAACGAGTAATAGTTCCTTTTATTTTCATTGGTAGGATGCAATGTAATTTTTTTAATGGTATCCTGAATATTATTAACAAATGTGAAAACAATTTCCCGCCTAATACCCTTGTTCTAAAGCTCACATTTCTTTCGTGGTGAGGCTTGCTCTACCAGTTTGGTCAAAACTTCTGCATAAGCTCTTGGTGACTTGGGCATTGCTTGCTTGACTTTGTTTGCTGTGTAGTAGAAATGAGAAAGACTAACAGAGGAATCTGAAATTTGCTTATCTTGACGTTGATGTGCTGCTGAACTCGTTGATGGACTGCTATTTTCTTTACTTGCTGCACTTAGTGTGTGTGCTTCAGAAGTTCTTGTTTTCTCGTTCTATCTTTAGCTTTGTCACTAGTTTTACGTTGAACACTACGCCTAAGTCTGTTTCTCGTCTCTTTTACTGTCATATTTAGGGGTGTATCGATACGTATCATGACGATACGATACGTATACATTACATGACAAGCGATGCGATACGTATCGCGATATGCGTGAAATTGATTTTTGCAGCACATAATATTTTTTCTTTTCAAAACATTGAACTCAAATCACCTGTGATGTTAATCTATCTGTACATTACGTGGCAGTACGCCCTATTGTGCTATCGCGCCACGGGAGTAACTTAGCAAGGCCTGTTATCATTCATGATATCATTCATGGCCTTATAAGTGCCAAGTACTCTATGTTGTGAAGTTTTTAGGGTCTCGCCGGATGGAAACTGCGCCTACGTCCATTGAAGTTCTTTCACGTCCAACTCAAAGTCAGTCAGACGAGCCATCTGATTTACGTGGTTCTCTGAGCCCCACGAGTGTATACAGCACCTGGCAGTCCCAGGCGGTCACCCATCCAATTATGAACCGGGCGCGACGTTGCTTAACTCCAGTGATCGAGCACAAACCGTTGAGCGAACGCCGTATTCCGTATGTTAAGGTGAACATGTTCAATGATAAATGCATTAGCAGGTGGAAATGAAAATCAAATGAACTGTAACAGTTAAATAAGTGTTCAGTATTTTAAATGCATCAACAGGATTGGAACAATGAAATTAGATACGGTAATTAGATCTTGATGTTTTTTTTAAAAGATCATCATGTCAACATTTTCACTGCTAAGTGCCGCCCTCTGGGCAGTGACTATATCACCAGCTGTGGAAAATACCCTCTCACTAGGGAGAGAGGTTGCTGGTATCCCCATATACATTTTAGCCATAGCTGCTAGCAAGGGGTATTTAAAAGCGTTGACACGCCACCAGTCAAGTGCTGAATTTAATAGTGAGATTGTGTCATCATGTTTGTATGAGGATACTTCCTCCTCTACCCGTGTGGCCAACGATTTGGCTTCAGTAACTTTAGTGACGAAAACATCGCCAAATAGTTCATCCAGAGTAGCTTTAGTCACCTTTGCAGGTGTGCAGCTGTCAATGTCATCATCACTAACTTGACTGGTCCTCCGTATGGCTGAAGATCTGGTGGTAGAGGCAGGCGTGGCTCACTTGTAACTGCTGGCTTTGCTGCATTCTCAGCTGGCTCCTGCTTCACCACCACTTTGGTTGTGTTCTTGTCTTCACAGTCAGGTCTAAGTACACCTTCACCCTGTCGGCTTCATCAATTTGTAATGTAAATGAAACCTCTTTTTTATATCATTTGCCGCATAAGAATGGACAATTTATGGTTTCTGCATGATTTGTAGGCGAGAAATACATTTTTATCGTCTTTTGAATAATTTGACCAATATTTGGCTGTCAAATCCAAGATGGCCGCCGTTTTTTTATATTAATTTCTTTTTTTTCTAATAATTATTATTATTGAACTAAACATGCTAAAAATCATGTAACACGCAAATTTCATAATAAATTTGGGAACCAAGAATAAGCGTTACTCCTAGGTGAAATTTAATGATGAAAAAGTCAAAATGGCTGCCACCACATAAATAAAAAAGCGGCCTCGTGCATCTTAGTCCACTATAATATTGTTGTATTTTTAAGTTTCCATCAATTATGTGGTGGAGACTTATTGTTTCAGTGCTGTCTATTGTTGTTGTTATTATTCAACAATTTGATGACGTGAACGCTCTCCAGTCGCCAATTTTTATCCGATTTGCGCAATTTTTTTAAACACCCTCTGCTGGATTACCCTGCTTAAGTTCGAAAATCAGCTAATTTGCATATCCAAGATGGCCGCCATGGGCTAATTTGCATATTCTAGATCGACGTGAATGCTCTCCGGTCGTCAATATTCATCCGATCTGCACGAAAAAAAATTTGAACACCCTCTGGTGGATTATCCTGCTCAAGTTCGAAAATCAGCTAATTTGCATATCGAAGATGGGCTAATTTGCATATTCAAGATAGACATGAACGCTCTCCAGTCGTCAATATTCATCCAATCTTCGCGATTTTTTCTGAACACCCTCTGATTGATTATCCTGCTCAAGTTCGAAAATCAGATAATCTGCATAACTAAGATGGCCGCCATGGGTTAATTTGCATATTCAAGATCAACGGGAATGCTCTCGAGTCGTCAATATTTATCCATTTTTTTTTTCTGAACACCCTCTGATGGATTATCCAGCTTAAATTCGAAAATCAGGTAATTTGCATATCCAAGATGGCCGCCATGGGCTAATTTGCATATTCTAGATCGACGTGAACGCTCTCCAGTTGTCAATATTCATCCAATCTGCACACATTTTTTTTGGAACACCCTCTGATGGACTATCTTGCTTAGGTTCGAAAATCAGCAAATTTGCATACTCAAAATGGCCGCCATGGGCTAATTTACATATTCTAGATCGCCTTGAACGCTCTCCAGTCGTCAATATTCATCCAATCTGCACAATTTTTTTTCTAAACGCCTCTGGTGGATTATCCTGCTTTAGTTCAAAAATCAGGAATCTGCATATCCAAGATGGCTGCCATGGAAAATTTGCATATATCCAAGATGGCCGCCATGGCACTTCTGTTATATAGTCCCATCGTTACTGCATTGGCAATAAACTTTTAATTATTGAAGGTGGAGACTTTCATATTTGCTATGCAATGTTATGTTAATATACGATATAAGAGGTAGGTATTGAGCTTGAAATATTGTTTTTAATGATTTGACAGTAATATTTAGAAAACAAGTGGATCACTGTGCAGGCAAGTAAATAAAAAATATATTATTATAGTAGTTATCACACAAATTATATCAATAACCGATAGACAAAAATCTAGGGTCTTTTCGAATTCAGCAGAATTAGAGAATACCCTATACCAGCCCGGAGTGAATTTATTAATCAATTGAACATAATCCACAATGACAACCGTAGGTTAAATGCCTCTGACTGGTATTCCTACATATGAATAAGAAACACTGAACACGGTAGTCGTAGGTATATAACCTGGAGAATAGTGTTTTGTTTTAACTGCTGACCAAGCTCTATATTCAGAGCCGCTATGAAGTTTATGAAACGATTGGCCGACAACTTGAATCTACTTGATTAATTAAATTATGGACAAACTGATGACTACAGAGCTGGCATACGCAGTTAAGTAAGTAAGTAAAATATCTTTTTTACGTCATTTTTCGGCCAGTATGGCCATTTAAATGACAATTCAGACTAAAATAATATGATATCTTGAACAGCAAAAGTGATAAGGTAAAAAGACGAAACTGATAACAGTATGTCCGCACTAAGGCATTGAGATAAAAACGACTGATGATAACATGATGCTTATTGAATATATATATACACTCTTAAGAACCTTAAACAGCGCCAGCGCCGATACACAATATAAATTAACACAAAACGATGACAAAAACAATTATAATTGAAAGTCACAAAACAGTGTCATTGTCAAAACAAATATATAATATATACTATAATACTATATACTATAATCAAAAAAGTAAACCCATTTAGACATAAATAGGAATGACATAAATAATGAACAGAGAAACCATTAAGTAAGTAAGTAAAATGTCTTCTTTACTTCACTTTTCGGCCAGTATGGCCAGAAAAATCATTAAACCACAAAACATTCTCAAAAATTAAAGACTTACAGTGCTCCCACAGTTGGTAATAAGGTCTGTGATATTGAAGAACATCACAGAGCGATCACGAACCGTGAGGACACCGTAAGTCACCACAGGCTAATTGTACGGCAATGGCTTCTCTATGACAGGCTGCATTATCCGCCAGGATGCCACAGAGAAACCATTAAAACAATGAAGTGAAAAAATAATTATATGGCTATGGTTTCTTTCGGACATCCCGTCCATCACCAGGATGCCAAAGAAACACCACTGCAAACACAAAAAAAAACAAATCATAGAGTAATTATGAGTAGACCTACAATGCCCCCACAGCTGGGGATCGGGTCTGTCATCGAGAGCTAGCACGACAGAGCGATCATAATCCGTGAGAGCATTGTAAGGCACCACAAGTACAATGAAAAAATATATAAAATATATAAATATGAATAGATAAAGAATATATAAAGAATTTGAACTGAAAACTATTCGAAAATAAACATAACAACCTCAGTGAAAAACCCTGAACCACCGGAAAGCAAACACAAAAAACTTCAAACTGGTTCGATGAAAGGCAAAAGCGTTTGGGTGTGCTTGGCCTTCTAAGAAGTTGCCCAGGGGGGACCACGCGGAGGTGACACCCATCCTCCCCCATACGCAGTTAAGGACTACGAAAAGAGCACGATAACTCACAATAAAGAGTCAAATCGAAATACCACCTGCCTCACAGTGAAGATAATTTGCAGAAACTTCAAAAAAAAAATTAGTCACATTATTGTTCAAAGAGGCATGTTTTGTCAAAGAAAAAAACTTGATGTTGTCTTATTTTCATCGATATAAGCACATAAACTTCCATATTTACTCCAATAAGCGCCCATATTCAAATAAACGCCCACCCCTTGATTTGAAAATAAAACCCACAATCATGTAGACTATATGATCATTAAAAACTACACTAATAAGCGCCCAACCCCCTGCAATCTCCGGGGGTATTATAATTAATGCCCCGGGCGTTTATTAGAATAAATACGCCAAATGGGGAGCTGTGACTCACCTGTCTGATATGCACGCACATGCTACCCAACGAGAAATCGAGGCAACGTTTTAGCAAAGGGTGAAGAAAGACAATAAAATCAACTAGATGACTATAAAAGCGAAGAGTTGATCAGAAGAGTTGATCAATGGAACTGGTAAAAGAAGTGAAGAGGAAAAAAAGGTGTTTCTGAGGAGACAAAATGTTCCAAATCCAGAAAGCACAAAAATGCATAGGCCTAAAATTAGGCTGTAGCTTCAGCTAAGACATATTTTGAGAGCAGATGAATGAGAAAAAAGATCAACATGGTGACAAAAGACCAAGCAGCAGATGAAATAATGAGTTCTTGTTGACAGTAGAACCTAATGGTCAGCAGTCACCAGCAGTTTAATCAATTTGTAAAAAAAAGACAGCTACCACATGTTCAAGGAATAGAGCAAAACATATTTGATGATGCAATAAGAAGAAACGAATCTGTAACATTTTAAAATGCAATATAGTCTCCATTCAATAGATGGACAATCCCTAGTAGTAGCAGTTGGAGTCCACAAAATAGCAAATGTAAAATTTTGGAAAATTTGCAATGTTCTTTGTAATAGTTAGGGACGCACCATTAGATATCTGGGGGGGGGGGGGGCTAGAGTTTTGGTTGCTTGCAAACGTTTTATTTTACCTCCGCAAGAAAACATTCTTTTTTTTTTCTATCAACGTCCGACAATTTTTTTTTTATGTTTCGCTGGAGAAATGAAATACTTTTTTTTGTCGTATGCTTTCCCTATTATGTACGTTAATATTTGGTGGTTTTTCTGGTCAACATATTCTTCATCAATTTTGAAAACATTTTTTTTTTTCTGCCCACATTTTCAACAAACTTTTTTTTTCTGACTTTTGTGGCGACAAACTATTTATTTAAATAAAATTTCTAGCCTCCCCCCCCCCAGATATGAAATGGTGCGTCCCTTATGTCCCAGTATGGTGTGCCTGGATATTTGTCTACGTAATCTTAGTTAATTAGGAGGTCACCTGAGCAAAAATATGTTATCACAGCTGGTGGCTTAGCAGAAGCTACTAATGCATTGTGTAACATGGTGCCATGTAACATACCCGCAGCTGAATTTAGAAGGCTTAAAGATAGAGTCAGGTTCTAAACTCGCATGCGCATGCGTGTAAGCCTTCAGTATACAGTACAGTGTGGTTGATGAAGTAACCTGATTATAAGACTGGATACTACTCCAATGAACACTCACCCAACGTTGTTTTAATGGTAATTAGGATCCAGGACAAAGGGCTTTGAGATTCGATGGAATTGTTACTCATAGATGTCGCTCAAGTATATATGAACTTGCTGTGATTTGAGAACTTGCTCTTAATGAGGCTTTGGGTATGAAACGCATATTTAGTATTATTATGGAATAGGGCCTTGGCCTACCCACGGGCACTATTGCCTTCTGGGAGACCCTTGTCCCGCGAATTTTGACAGTTGACTACACCTTTAATAAGCACACATGAAGAGGCAGATATGCCCTTAAAATTACATTGTCTGCACACTCCTTCAGCCAATGTTGTTGTTTGTTCCAGACACATAATTATGCATTTTGCTCCTAGCTACTGGTCCACAATCCTGATACCAAAGATGTGCACCAGAAAAAACCTTAACAGCTTGGAATGTACAATGTATAATCTGTATGTGTTATCACTCCTGGTATTCCATTGATATTCCATTCTAGCTGGCCACACAAAGAAATCATCTCTCGATATTTTCTTCAAAGCTTTTGAGCTAGTGACTTCAAAATGGGTGACTGAGATTCAATATGATAAATTTGTCTGCTTGATATATATACGAATTAAGATATAGTAATACACATTTAATAGAACCACCCTGTCTTTATCAGTTGTATAATTTATACAACTGATACAGACAGGGTAGTTCTATTTAAGAAAGCAACAAAACCGGAATTATTACCACCAACGTGTTCCCGTCCCAGATGCTTACTTGCATCTAATTAAAGTTGCAGTTGCTCAACAGGTTGTGCTACACACCGTTGCAGTTGTCACAAATCCGTACTAACATGCAAGGCACAGCTGTATAGTCAAGGGAAAGACAGAGCACAACACACCGAACGGAGTCCTTGGCGCCAAGTATACGTATCAAGCTAGAGCCTGGATGGAAGATATTCTAGCAGTTGAATGGTTTAGGAACCATTTTTTAAAGCATTGCCGAAGTCATGAGCCTCAGATCCTTCTCTTGGATTTTCATTCTTCTCACAAAATTCTGGGCTTGATTAAAATTGACAGAGAAAATACGGCCAGCCTTAAAAATATCTTTGTTTCGAATTTCACAGTATCTAAAAAGTAATGCGGGAGGGAGGTTTTTTATTTATTTCCTGCCAGACCTTAAAAAAAAATTGTTTCGGATTTCGCTGTGGGTGAAAAATGAGGGAGGGATTTTTTTTCCGCTTGCCAGACCAAAAATAACCGACAACAACATGTTAGACAACAAAATGTTACCGTGTTGAAAAACACTTTTTAAGTGGGACAAAATTCCCATAGCTAAGTAATGTAGTCTGATCTTCCACCGGTATTAGTCAAAAACACCAAAAACGCAACCACTGCATGGCGTTTCTCCCAGCGCCATTTTCCAAAATTTCATTCTGAATGCTCTGACAATTTTAGTTTTAGACGAAACCCAATTGCTGCAAGTTAACTGCTGATCGAGGATTTTCGAAAAATGGCGAGACACGTTCGGTTAAACTCCAAAAAATATTTGTTTGGGAAAAACGTGAAAAAAAAGTTATCTTCTCACCTCTACAGTTTCAGTACAATAGTGTTTGTAGTGAATTTATGTCAATCTCTCCGACCAACATTGTCTGCAAATGGGAATGGCCACGCATCTTCAAAGAAGCATGATAAAGTACTTACAGTCAGCAACATAAAAAATGGTTTTAAATCATGTGGAATATATTCTCTTTGCCCTGGCATCATCCCCAATGAAGCCTTCAAGCCATCCGAACCACGCGACACACCTCTTTTTACCTAGTATGGCTGCTGAAAGTCCATATAATAACTTCGGACAATCTAATACAATTTTTAACAGCAGGTAATGGCTCTGCTGATGTAAAACAAAGCTTGGACGGCATATTATACTTGAAATCACCAACTACTACATCATTATATGAACCATACCAGTAAATTCCAATACACCAACAATAATAGCAAGTCCATCAGAAATTAGCTCATCATCGACATCAGTGTTTGATTTCCAGCCATCACAGCCTATAATGAACGCTAAAAAACAAACAAAAGTAAACTATCTGGGCATCGAATTCTCTCGAGTGGCGAGATTTTGGCTGTAAAGAAGAGAAGGAGCGAGCGGTAGGCAATGGAAAAGCTGAAGGAAGGAAGAGCTGCACCAGTTAGAATCCAACAGGGATTAAACACATGTCAGAAGTGCAACCGCGAGCAAGCTCTGTTTAATCATGGCAACGAAGATGCTTGGGTAAAATGTGATTCCTGCAAGAAATGGTATCACCAAACGTGCATACTTTTGGCTCTTCATCCACTGATGAGAGAGGCAATTGAAAAAACCAGCGATTTTTCGTATCATTTATGTACTTTTTAAAATCGTGAATATTAAACTTGCTATTTCATACATACATTTATTATTGGCTTTTTGTCAATCACAATTATGTGGACATCACATACACCAGTACTAAATAAGATTGAAAACATAATTATATTGTTTATTTTCAGTATTTGAGTAAACATTAAGGGCAAAATAAAGTATAATTCCTTCTAACATGTGATGTTTTTTTTTAAATAATTGTTGAACATGATTTAAAAAATGATAAGTATTGAGCATCAAAACATACTTTTGGTATTGTGGATGCTTTAATTGTGTGTACCATCGTAAGTGATACCCTGATGACATCGCAAGGCTCTGACACAGTGACCTCCATTTTTAAATGTAATAGTTCTAATACGATCACAAGTTTAATCCTGCTGAAAATGTCCTAGTTTTCATAGGCATTTTGGTAGGCAGTTTTTTGGTACACAGCGCGAGTGTCTTTTTGTGTAAACAAAATGGCGGTCAGTGTGACTGGGCTTTGCACAGTAAATGAGTTAGGCGGCCCAGTCATACCGGGTACGTAAGTGAGAGGATTTTGATGCATCTGCTGCTTCCACCTTCCGTAATCAATGGACAGTTGTGCGTGAACCAACATTTCATCGTCACAAATTGATCGTACACCACTAGACAGATTTATAAGGGCGGGCAAACATCAAACTGGTGAATCACATGTTTTTTCAATAGGCAGCTGGTCATGCTGTGGCCGGCAACCTCGCCAGATGTGCAGAGGGTCGAATCCTCAAATGGATTATGACAGTCTATTGTTATTGTAGGGCCTACTTCAGTGGTTCAGTCTTCAGATTCTTGGTCATTCTTAGGGACGCACCATTTGATTTCTGAGGGGGGGGGGGGGTGGCTAGATTATTTAAAAAAAAAATGTTTGTTTTCAAATTTCTGTAAAAAACATATATGCTGAAAACTTGTACATAAAAAAATAATATGTTGAAAGATTGTGCCAAAAAAATTGTTGATAATTTTAATTGTTAATGATTTTTAAAGAGGCTCATCAAAGTGGAATTTAAAATAAACGACTAATATAAGGAATAATTGGAGCGCAAAATATTTCTAGGAAAATTCTCAAGATCACTACAAGGTATTATTTAACAGTGAAATTGGACGCGGCTTTACTGATGTATTTTTTGTTTGTTTATGGTCCGCTCTTTGTCTATTAACGAATGTGATATTTTTCTTTTTTTTTGCGAATGTTTAGAGCGGGTTCGGGTATTTCCGAACACCTAAGCCTCTGCACTTGATGTCTGGTGTCACCATTTGTCTATCAGCTCCCCACGTGACATCAGTTGATGAATGAGACTATGATTGATGACGTAATTAACCACGTGCACGGCCATTCATGAATCTGAAAGTTGTACAGGAAGTTGTAGTACCCAAGGTAACGGCAGGTATACTCGAAATAGAGGGGGTAATGTCGAACACCAAGTAGGGTATAATCGAACACCCAGCCATTTTTTAATCTAAAGAGAAAATAACCAGTTTAGATGCAGGAACATGCGCAGTATACTAAAATATGATACAAATAGAATCAATGCCAATTGTAATTCGTCCGCAAAAAAAAATATAAAACAAAAAAATATTAGGAAATGCCACTTCCTTCATATTACTTTTCAAACCCACATAGTAACGTCACAACCGTTTGCAGGCCTACAAATCGCTCCATTGATGTATTTCCTTTCGCAATGACGCACTCGCTGTGAAATTGTGGTGTAGGCCCTCATTCTGACCTCAGAGACTATATCTCTGATACCACACGCTCATTCCGCCGTATGCACGCATGGCGATTGAACAGATTTATCAGCCGTTAGTGAGCGTTACCACGTGATTTTATAACCATTCCTATAACCATGGAACTATTTTGGTACTCACTTCGACTCATTACTTATCCTTTTTTCAATATTTAATTTGATCTTGAGTTTGCTACAGGTAAGGGCTATTTATTCTGTTTAGTAGTGGATAAATTGAACCAGCACAATTCGCATGTCATTCAGTAATTTATATTTGCCAGTGTTTTGAAGCCGATTGTAAATTCTGTCAGAAAAACGTAAACATGGACCTTCTCACAGCAGCGCGTAGGCAGAAAAAGTAATCCATTGAATAATTTCTATTTCTATGTGAATAGAAAATCATATGTGGCGGAGTAGTGGTGTTTTATATTTGCCATATATATTCAGGACACTTAAGCGTGTTTATAAGCCTACAGTTGTTATATCAACAAAACTGCTCAAAATGAGCAGTTTTTGTCCAAACATGGCGTGTGGTTACAGAGAGAGAGCGGGGTTGACCTGAGCGACATCTATGTGTGGAGAATGGTAGGCCCTATAGGCCTAGTGTTCGTAATTAGACGAAACCAAATTAATTGATGGGTCTATTTCCGAACACGTCCAAAATGATAAGGCTATCATGACCATTGCCTGGCGAGCCCGGCCAGTTTCATTTATGGCCGGGTATTGGCCAAGGTTCTTAGTCATGTGACTATCATGCCTGTGCTATTGCGGCCTGTGAATAATTTTCTGGGTCAAGTCATAGGAAATGCGTCAAAGGGGAAATACAATACTGTGAACAACTCTTCATCCGGGGAAGTGACCTTTCAAAAAATGTCTGAAATCGGGGATTACCCTATTTTCATCTAAAAATAGCAACAAGTCACAAACATTCGCCACTGGGGCATACCAGAGGCTACATGAAGCTCGGCCACGCCGCGTAGTGTGGCTCTGGGAACCAGAGTATCATGACCAAAAATAGTTTTTTGATGTTTTTATATCTAGGAGGTGCATTGCAAGGTACATTTTCCCATATAAATAATAATTCCAGGATTGATAATACATATCATAAATAGACCATTACCTTCCGTGTAATTACCTTAATTTTTAAAGACTTGGCTACTTTACGACATTTTGAAAGTGACTTTTTAAAATAGCGAAATTAATGGATATGAAATTGGTCCATAAATTAATAACGGTGCGTGACAGAACAGTCACGCACAACGGGCAGCTCTGCCTGACACAATTTATTCATGTCTAGCCAGCAACGGGATGAAATATATTAGCAATGTTCGGAAATACCCCCCCGTTCGGAAATACCCGAACCCGCTCTACCACATAGTATTCAAGTCATAGTTGCTTGCGTCCTAGTTTGAAGACAACAGATCGCCAAATGATGCGTACAGATTATGCTGCTTCCAGAATGAAAGGTGAGTCAAAATAAATATTTATTAAGTAGACCCTTGAATACAGCCGCATTTACTGTATGTATGTCAGAGACTGACCTTCATCAAGGTCAGTGCATGACATTTGTTAACATACTTAATTAAATATGAACTGTCACAAAAAAATGTTTTATTTTTTTTCCAGGGACGAAAAAAATGTTTGTTTTAAGGTCGGTGCTAAAAAAAAAATTGTGTGCTAATTTTTCAGAAAAAAAAAACATAACTGAAAGTAATAATCTAGGCCCCCCCCCCAGAAATCAAATGGTGCGTCCCTTATTGTCAACAAAGTAGCTATGTGTCTATTTATCCTGTTCTAAAGTTAGTAAGTGTGATCAACTTCATCTATAGACCGCAGGCCAATAACAATGAAAAATGTTGATGGCGTTTTTGTTACAAGCAGGTAACCGCCCTATAATGAATGTTTATATACAAGACATTTTGACATGCGGGGGTTACCATTGACATCTTGATCTTTTAAGGCCTTTTAAGGGATGTTTGTGACACACTTATGAGGTAAATTTCGAAGAAAGATATTTTTAGTGTCGTTGCAGCGCATGCATTGTACATGCTTGCAATTTTCAGCTTTCCAGCCCTGGTTGCTAAGATCAACAATATATTGTCGTTATGAACTGTAGCCATTATAATTTTTATAGCGGAGGAATATTCCCAATTATCATTAGAAAATAAGAAAACGTGTCAAATTAAAGGGCCGTATACAGAGCTCCTGACTAGGGTGTTTCAAAATGGCCATCCTCCTGAGTGCGTCATGTTTTACATCTGTATGTTAATGTACATATGATTGTGAAAATGAGGCGAGCTCTGGGGGTGCTGTAAGGAAAGTTTTGTTTTCGGTTGTTTCTTGGAGCACCCCGGCCCATCTCTTGATCCGCTAATGCCCTGCCCCCAGAACTTTTTTGTATTACTGACTACTTTTAGATGCAATTTCCTTGTACTTGGCAACATGATTCACTAGTATTTTTTGTCTCATGTGTTTGTAAACGTTTATTCATTATACAATTTATCTGAGGCTGTTGGTAAGCCTACTATCTATCTATCATTTTTGCGAGCATACTTTTGCCCATCAATGGGAATTTCCGTCCACTACAAAACTTAAATTGCGGAAACAAAGCTTTTAGTGAACATATGGAAAATAAATTAAAACTAGTATAACATACCCCAATAAATTATGTCCTAATTCACATCGAATCGATTTTAATGTTGGCATCATAGAAACTTTATTTTTTACTCTTCATATAAACGCATTTGTATTTTATTTTGAGTATAAAGTCTTACTTTTGCTAATAAAAAAGCCTTGCGACGGGCGCATCACTCAGCCTAGTTCGAACATAGATTCTTAACGCGGCCGCAAAGCTATGTTGTCGCCTTAACAATAGGTTTTAGGGAGTTTCAGATGACATGTTGATTTGTATAGGGTTAGGTACTGACGTTTCTGTGATGAACAGCTACTGTGAGTCTGAGGAATCAAGCTTGAATCTGAACATATCATATTTTTTTGGTTTTGAGTTTTTACCACGTTACTAGGTTTCACCACTTCACTAGGTTCCACCACTTCACTAGGTTCCTCACTTCACCAGGTTCCTCACTTCACTAGGTTCCACCACTTCACTAGGTCCCACCACTTCACTAGGTTCCACCTCTTCACTAGGTTTCACCACTTCACTAGGTTCCTCACTTCACTAGGTTCCACCACTTCACTATGTTCCACCACTTCACCAGGTTCCTCACTTCACTAGGTTCCACCACTTCACTAGGTCCCACCACTTCACTAGGTTCCACCACTTCACTAGGTTCCACCTCTTCACTAGGTTCCACCACTTCACTAGGTTCCACATCTTCACTAGGTTCCACCACTTCACTATGTTCCACCACTTCACTAGGTTCCACCACTTCACTAGGCTCCTCACTTCACCAGGTTCCACCACTTCACCAGGTTCCTCACTTCACTAGGTTCCACATCTTCACTAGGTTCCTCACTTCACCAGGTTCCACCACTTCACTAGGTTCCACCACTTCACTAGGTTCCACCACTTCATTAGGTCCCACCACTTCACTAGGTTCCACCACTTCACCAGGTTCCACCACTTCACTAGGTCCCACCACTTCACTAGGTCCCACCACTTCACTAGGTTCCACCACTTCATTAGGTTCCTCCACTTCACTAGGTTCCACCACTTCACCAGGTTCCACCACTTCACTAGGTCCCACCACTTCACTAGGTCCCACCACTTCATTAGGTTCCTCCACTTCACTAGGTTCCACCACTTCACCAGGTTCCACCACTTCACTAGGCTCCACCACTTCACTATGTTCCATCACTTCACTAGGTTCCACCACTTCACTAGGTTCCACCACTTCACTAGGTTCCACCACTTCACCAGGTTCCACCACTTCACTAGGTTCCACCACTTCACTAGGTCCCACCACTTCACTAGGTTCCACCACTTCACTAGGTTCCACCACTTCACTATGTTCCACCACTTCACCAGGTTCCACCACTTCACTATGTTCCACCACTTCACTATGTTCCAACACTTCACTATGTTCCACCACTTCACTAGGTTCCACCACTTCACTATGTTCCACCACTTCACCAGGTTCCACCACTTCACTATGTTCCACCACTTCACTATGTTCCAACACTTCACTATGTTCCACCACTTCACCAGGTTCCACCACTTCACTAGGTTTCACTTCTTCACTAGGTTCCACCACTTCACTAGGTTGAAATGATATATCTTTTAAAAAAACCATCAAGATCTAATTACCGTATCTAATTTCATTGTTCCAATCCTGTTGATGCATTTAAAATACTGAACACTTATTTAACTGTTACAGTTCATTTGATTTTCATTTCCACCTTCTAATGCATTTATGGTATTTATCATTGAACATGTGCACAGCTGATTTGAATTCAATGGCAGTTGAGATTATATTTTATAATAAAATTTTTGAAAAGAAAAAAATATTATGTGCTGCAAAAATCAATTTCACGCGTATCACGATACGTATCGCATCGCTTGTCATGTAATGTATCATGATATGTATCGTATCATCATGATACCGTATCGTTACACCCCTAAATATGACAGTAAAAAGAGACGAGAAAACAGACTTTGACGTAGTGTTCAACGTAAAAATAGTGACAAAGCTAAAGATAGAATGAGAAAACAAGAACTTCTGAAGCACACACAGTAAGTGCAGCAAGTAAAAAAAATAGCAGTCCATCAACAAGTTCAGCAACACATCAACGTCAAGATACTCAAATTTCTCTGTTAGTCGCTCTCATTTCTACTGCACAGCAAACACAGTCACCAAGAGCTTATGCAGAAGTTGTGAACAAACTGGTAGGGAAAGCCTCACCACGAAAGAAATGTGAGCTTCAGAACAATTGTATAAAAGCCAGCACTGCAACAAAAAAAAGATGGAAAGCAGGAAGGCATCTTGGAGGCAGCTTATTATGGACAACCATGTCAAAAATAAGAAAATACGGGAATTTCGTCTCTATATCTATAGCCTAACTGGTAAATGCGCAATACAAAAATATAAAAAACTTTGCAGTTCTAGTCTATGGACATGTTTACATCATATGGTCATATTAAGAAACCAAAATAAAATCACCAATTTTTTGATGATTTTATCCTGGGTATGGGCCTTTAACAAGGAAACTACTCAATGGATTTATATTGTCCTTATACAGGGTGAAATGGCTGAGGGCAAAGATGCCCCCCACAACCGAAATGTATGAAAGGTAAAGTTTTTTTACAATAATTACAATAACTATATCGAAAATCAACTCAAACACACTTAGTGAAATTATATTATCTTTGAACAAAGTGAATTGGCTGTCGGCAAAGATGTCTCCCAAAACGGAAATTAAGACGAAATGAGTTTTTTTAGTAGAGCATTTGCTCTACTTTTTCGGTCAATGTGGGTCTGAGTGGTTTTCTGTATGATTAATTTCAAACTTTACCTTTGTGGAATTGGGAACATATCTAACTCCATGTGTGTGTTAAGAATAATTTTTTTCGTTGCATCACGAAGCCAGATGTTGGCTCAGCTGATCAGATGAACACTGATATTAATGACGCATCAATTCCTATCTGTAATGTATCAATGTCAGCCATGTCTGTTAGGTGACACGTGACCTTAGCAATACACTTTGACCTGCCTCGCTGCGGCTAACAGCAATACTGACCTGCCAGTACTGTATACGACACTTGACCTACTATGCTGCAAAGTTATTTGAATGTTGGCCCGCCGTTGACCCGACATTAAAACAACATTGGTTCAACGTCTCGTGCTTGCTGGGAAGTGCACCTGTCATTAATAGTAGGCCTAATACGGCAACGCTGACCAAATGTTGGGCCAGCGTAGCGGTGTGCCAGCATTGAAACAACTGTATGGTCAGTCTGTCCCAGAGGCATGTACACAACAACACTCAGCTGACACAAGGAGACGTTGGTTCAACGTTTGTCCACCATCTACGACGTTGGAACAACATTAAGCCAACTTTGATTCAACTTGTTGTCTTTGCTGGCATGCCAATACACATGTATGGGGCCTATATAATATGCCTATCGGCCACTCACTGCCCAACAAAACAAACATTCACTCGATGTGGCATTAATGTTGGGCGAGCTTCATAGACGATGATCTAACATTAAACCAGCAAAAAAAACAACAATTCATTTGTAGTAAAAACTTGTGCCTACAGTCTGAATACGTTCTGAAAAATTTAAAAACACCCCTCAGGCAATGCATAGCCTAATCCTGCTATGCTTAATGAATCTCGTATAGTGGGGCGGATATGTAACTAAAGTGCCTTGTGTGTGCACATCCGGATAAAAGCATGAACATTTGTGGCATTGGGCTCTGAACAATACTGAATTCAAAACTGCCAGGAACCACGAAATCTTTTCATTTTTTCCCGCCAAAAAGTTGAAAATTCAAAATGGCCGCTATGAAATACATTTTTGTTTCTAGAATAGCCAGAAATGTTCCAATTTCAATTATATTGGTGTCAAAAGATATGTTTTTGAGGTCAAGAAAACCAATAAGCAACTTATTAAACATATCAGGTAATATTTCCACAAAAAAATTTAATAACGTGTAAAAAACATAAAATACTCTGAGTTGTGATAGCAAATAAGCAAAGTGGAAACTTTTATTTTATTTAAGACTTAACAAAACAAATTATGAAGGGATGTCATATATAATATAGAAACATATCTTCAAACTGCAAGACAACTCAGTGCGGACAATATAAGTATGGCTGCATCATCAATAACACAGTTGCTGGTATTTAATGCTGTTAAGCGAGGTTGACAAGATATGCTGTATCAGTAAGTTAGGCGAGGTAGACAAGATGCTGTATTAGTAAGACACAATCTTGAACGATAAGCAGCCCTCCCACTTTATCTTGGCCGACCCGAGGATAGCGGAGGTGCGCGAAATGCCACAGAGGCACAGCGAAACCCAAGTCTCCGGCCGTCTGGGGGTAGATCCCCTAGACATCCCCAGAACCCCTTATCGGGCGAGCTAAGGAAAATGCTTTCAATAACCCACCATGCCCTATCACCCCCACCCTCACATCATCATCTGCACATCATTCATCTCATCAATTGACTACAACGTTTTTATCGGTTTAAAATGTCACTTGAAAGAAAATTTGTGCCGAAAAGTGACTTAAAGCAATGATTTACTACTACTTTATCTTGGCCTACTGATACATAACAAAACACCAAAGTGTGAGCTCATTGACAATATGTTTGATAAAGGTCTATCAGTATGACATGATATGTCCCCCAGTTATCTACAAATAAAGTTAATAGAGCCATAGAGATGCACGAGAAGGAGGACTGTGTATGTCCAACTCTTTGAGACAACCTCTTTACCACTGGAAACATTGACAATCACGATCCTTCTTCAACCTTGAGTTGTGATTCTTTGCACGGTACTGCTATATCTATCACACAGCACACTACTTATGAAAACGCAGATGTTGTGAGAATGCATATGGAAACTGCACATAATAGATCCCAACCGAAAGGATAATCCCTTAAATCCCTACCTAAATCATACACTTCTCTTAACAATACAATTCAACAATAACTGAATCCGTAATATCCATCTCTGTAGAAAGAATGAAACTCCATGGCTTGAAAAAATTACAATGTTCAGCTTTTGCTGACGAGAGTCAAACTGAATGGGAAAACATATCATGGTCAGCTCACTATGCCAACTTCCAGGAGTATGTACCCAAGCCACCTGCTATCATAACACTCATCCCATTAATTCGTGATAGTGCACATTCACGGTCCCTGCTATGATGAGCCTCGTAAGGCAAATCACATGTCAAGTCAATCCTGAGCAAATACCAGTTTTAACTGTTGACCAACCACTATATGCTATAGCGAAAAGAATTCAGTGGAAATGGCCGGATGAGTATGGAGAAAAATGTTATTCTGATAGGAGGTCTCCACATTGAGATGGCTATGATAAAAGTAATTGGTATCTGGCTAGATGGAAATGGTTGGAGCTATGTGATGACTTCGGCCAATGTGACAGCAGAAGGACGCACAGCTGGTCTTGTAAAAGGTGCACACATATCACGGGTCAGTGGGGACATCAATTAGTGACGGCGGCAGCACTATAAATTTTTCTTCAAAAGTCATGCAGAGTATGAACTCAACACTCCTGCTGATGAACAGATGGCATATATGAGGAATGGTCAAAGTATATGGCGTCAGAGCATCCTCAGTTTGATTACTGGCAGAGTTTTGGACTTGGAGCATCTCTTCCTCTAGTCCTTGATATCTCAGCGCGAGCAAAACTACATTTCTTACATTCAATCTCTTTCCAAAATCATGTTCGCACTCGACCATTACAGCTAGACTTCTAATGGAATATTATGTGAATCATTCATTGAAAAGGAAGGACACAGATCACCACCATGAACAGATACCAATTGTGCAGAAGACTTTCATTGTTCATGTAAAGAATATGACCGATATCATTGAGGAGCTTAATAACCCATTTGCTGATACCAGTGCTGATCTTTTGCATTTGATTCTAAACAAATAATGTCTAACAGTGTTGTGGATGCGATAAAATCCACTGAGGATATTGGGGAAGCCCAGTACCATACATTTCTTAAAGAGCGACTCTACAACAATACCATTGACGTTATTGACACCATATCGAAAAACAATCTGTCTCTGTTATGTTCTGGTACACAAAACTAAAGAAAACTGCAAAGCACACTTCCAATCTCTCCAAATTGAATGATAACATTTCACTTTTCTCAAGGATGTATGTATCGTGTCAGGCTAGAGGAAATGACATGGATACCTTCTTTAAAAATGAAAATGCTTGGCCACCATCATTAGCTTCAAATGGTATAATGCATCAAACAAACAAATCTGACCTGATTGAATGTTTGGAATCGTTAGCACCACAGCCAGATAATATTCCTGGGCCTGTATACTCGTACAATAATAGTTAAAATAAGATCTTATCTTAAATCAAGTTAAGATTGTCGTAGCTAAGTAAGATCTTAATTTGCTATTCTCGAACTTAACCTTAGCTAAGATCTTAACTCCCCGTGTTTTACTAAAAATCGGCTAAATTTCCGTGTGACGGAAACGTGTACTATAAGTTAGGGCCTAATGTGCCTCGTCATTTCGCATGATGTCGCCCAATAAATAAATTATGTTTTTTTTCTGCATTTGACTTAGTCTAGTCTAATTGCCGTAGTCTACAAAAAATAAAAAATAAGGAAAAATTGAGCCCTGACGGGACTCGAACCTTGCACCTCTGACTTATCAGTCAACAACTCTACCATTAGACCACAGCGTCATATAATTAAAAATGGGTCTATGGATATGGGGGGAGGGGGGGGGGGGGGTGGATCCGATCAACACGGAAGCGTGATGTTGTCCCTACGCCCATTTTTCATGATAATATTAATATAATAATTCATAGACTATAGAAAACATTCCTCAAGTCAACTTGGCATAAAGTATGACGTCACAAGCATAAATGCCATTGTACATGTTGTAGGGTAGGCTGGTAGGCCCTATAGTTGGTCTAGAAGTTACGACAGGTCGGGACTCGGGAGCTGTCGTAACTTTAAGAGGAGAGTTACGGTCGCATCTTAAATATTTCGAGAATAGCACTTACACTTAATCTTAAGATCTTAATATTGGAGATAATCGTGAATACTACGATTATCTCAAATAATTATTAAGATCTTAACTCTTTCGAGAATACGGCCCCAGTAGTAGTAGTACTGGTACGGTGTATGGATATTTTTGTTTGCACATAGTTACATCAGTTATGTACACTTTTGTATCATCCAGTGACATTTGTGCTATTGTGCTTATATTTTAAATATTTGCTAGTAAAACATATGTTGGGATAATAGAAAGTTGTCTGTTTATATCATTATCTGATTACGTCACCAATATATTTTCCATCGCTGGATGTTTGAATCTGCTTTTTTGGTGTTTTATAACATTTTCAATATTTTTTTATTTTGAGACTTATCTAAAAATGTTTATTACATAGTTTATTGAATTCCTTGACCTCATAAACATGGGTTTAGACACAAAGATCATGAAAATCAGATCATTTTTGGCTATTCTATAGACAAAAAGGTGTTTCACGGCGGCCATTTTTTTTATTTTTGGCGGGAAATAGTGGAGAGACTTCGTGGTTCTCGCTATTTTTGTATCGAGTGTGGTCAGGTCTACCATCCTGCCAATTTTTATGCTTTTATCCGGAAGTGCACGCCTCATTCACATATCCGCCCCACTAATAGCCATATGCGAAGCCCCAGAAGTGACATTTAAATTAGGCTATTATTGTTTTCAACTCAACATCAAGTTATAACCTCACTAATTATATCGATTACTTTGCAATCTCAATATATCTAGGCTTATCGAGTTGTGAGTTCTATTATAGTGAGTTCTATTATAGTGAGTCTAGTTAATGTTGTCCTGCAGTCTCACACTGTTATTACGCTGGTCTATAGCATTAAAGCAACATTGACTCAACGACTGTGGCAGTGGAAGTAGTTAATCTGTCTCCTGACTCAGTTATTTCAATCTGAACACTACACACTGCCATCACATCTGAGCAAATAGCAGTAGGCCTACTAGGATGCAATGTACCTAGGCTACTAAATTGTTTGCTAGACACGTTTTTTTGTACCTTCCCCTACCTGTCATTGACTGGGGTATGCCTAGTAACATATATGCCTATACCACCCAAACTGTCAGGTTAATATAAACAGTTTATTAGATCGGCTTTGAATAATGAACTGCACCACAGTCCCAGACCCTGGTCCCAGCCCAGGGTCACACGGGAGTAGCTAGCTGTGAAACGCAGTGACGTCACTCGGTGAAAACAAGGTTATATAACACCCCCTCCCCCATACTTCATTCTGTAAAACGCAGTGACGTCACTCGGTGAATACAAGGTTATAAAAGAACCATCCCTCATACTGCATTGTATTAGCCAGCTCGGTGAAAACAAAAGAGGTCGAGGTCATTGAGTTTCACAGATTTGACCTATTTCCATTAGGGTAGGCCTACCAGATTATCCCTAATAGACCGGATATAGGCCTACTAATAAACACAGAGACGCAGTTGAGGGGGGGGGGGGGGGGGCACTGAAATCAATGTGCAGTCTATCAATACAGGTGTCGACTTGAGGTGTAAAAAATAGATGACAGATCAAGGTGTCGACTTGAGGTGTAAAATTTTTTTGTAAAACTGAAAAATTGTTTCCAGACAGTTTTTCCTATTATTGTATATGGTATTAATTAAACTCATAATTGACCCTGAACATGATCTTTGACCTCAAAAAACGCACATACCATTTAAATAACCTAAAACCTGATTTATCATGTCGCAAAACATACAAAAAGTGGCACTACATAATATTCTACTTCAAAAACGAGCTGACATATTACATTTATTTGTTTTCATGGTCGTTTTCGTGGCCATTTTGAATTTGTTTGCGAACACAACGCCGATACCTAACACCATGCCAAATTTCAAAAACTTGTCACCAAGTGCACGATTGTTCCTAATATTAGGGTATTCCTTCCTCGCTATTAGGCCTATATCAGATATTCTTGGTTGTTCTCACTTTGCTACCCATTTTCAATTATTATCCTTGATTCCGTCTCTAATAAAAAACCCCAGTCGAGTCCCAGCTGTATCTGAAATAATTCATCTCTGTGGCTATAATAGGGGTATGATATCTCCTGAGGTGAAAAAACCATGGTAATTGGTGAATAATCTTTTTCTCGTAGTTCTTCTTTTTTTTATGCTTGGGAGAGCAACACGTGCAGCTCTAAGTCGTTGTTTAAGCGATCCCCATAGCCTACTGTGGATTGTGCTTGTGGTGTGTTATAATTATTATAGGGTAGGGTAGTCTATGATAATTACTATCAATCTTAGCATATTTAGTTTGAAACAACATTAATTCAAGGTAGTCTATGATAATTACCATCAATCTTAGCATATTTATTTTTGAATAACGTTGTTTTAATTAAGTCAGGGTCAACGTTTCAATTATTGACCACGACTGACACAAAGTTGATGTATATATATATTTTTTTAAATGAGTGAATGTTTGTAAAATGTGTAAATCTCACATTAAAGGTGGGCAGGAAAAAGAAGACCATTCTCAACAAATTCCTACTTTTAGGTGCTCTGAATTGCCAATTGTAGAGATTTGCATTGCAAAAATTTTGCTTCTCTCTCCACATGTGGCAATGTGGCGAGCACTTGCCCACCCCGTAACAATCCATTGTCTACTCTGAGTCTCTAATTGCGCCAATGATGCATCCCAGACACCAGCCCTCAAATGGGAAAGGGTATATATATATAGGCCTGGGTGTGGAGGGGAAAAATATTTCCCTTATATCTCCATATTCCATGGGAAATAATTTTAATATGCTAGGATATCAGCAGATATGAGTATTCCATTTTCAAATGACATTTAAAAATATATCTTCCAGGCATTGGGAGACATTTTAATATAAACTGTCAGAAGATATGTAAATTTCAATTTCAGAGGCAGTTAGAAATCCGACATTGACCTAAATGACATAAAACAATAATTTACTACTTAATATACTACGAGTTCTAACCTCAGTGGAAATCGTGTAGAAAATTGAAGATTGCGGAAAAGAGAAGAAAACAGATGAGAAGTTCTGAAAGAGCAAAGAAGCGGTTGTTCAACGAAGAGAAAAAAGGCACAAGCGCAAGTTAAACATAAGGGACAAAAACTCGATGAAGAGTAAAAAGTGAAAAAACCAAACAAAAGAGCGAAAAAAAGGCAGCTAAAGTATTTAAGTCAAAGTATGTGTGGCATACAAACAACATATGTTTGCCTGTAAAACGTTTGAATAATTAAAAACACGCTACGACACAATACATTGCTATGTAGAACAGTATCCAGTTTCAATACGTATATCTGCTTCAGATGCTAGTCATATAGATCAAATTTCAACATATCTCCTTTGTGGTATGAACGACATAGAACACCAGTCTGTACCCTCAACAAATCGAGGCCTGCTTACAACAAGATGCTTGACAAGAAGATAATACATGTTGAAGCAAGAATTCGCATTGTAATGGAACTTGCCTTTAAAGCTATACATTCTCATAAAAATCTTGCATAAAATATCACATCTGAAGCAATAGTGGGGCCTATGATAATGGTTGGAGCCAGATGGGCTGTGAAGAACATTAATTTTAGAAGGTCTTACACCTAAAAAAAAAGTCAAATATGAATAATAATTTTCTGTCCTGTGCAAAGCCACAAAAACATCACTAAATGGTGGACGATAATAGGTGAATAAAAGTCAAATTAGTCAGCTAGACATATCGCCATTTAAAAATAGGATATGTAATTTTTTTACAGGTGATGAAAGTGTTTTTAGCTTTGCCAACGGCAGAGCTAATGTTATCAGTTCAATCTGTTGTCGCTGTGATTTCGACATCTTCATCTTCTTGTCTCAAACGAGTGAGCTCAGGCACTCTACATTAAGTGATTAATGTCCACCTTCTGTTCCCAGAGTGGTAGGTACAGTACTATAACATTTCACGGGTTGTGTATATAGAAACATACACAATAGAGACTGGCTGTTCCGTTGTTAGAACGCCCCCCCCCCCCTGCCTCTATTGCATAACTGCGTGCCACAGTGAGGAGGGGTGGCGAACAATAGATACCCAGCCAACACGATACATTCACCCTATGCTGGGTTATTGTTGGCCCGCCGTCTGCGACGTCGACCCAACATTAAAGGGACTGGCCCAGGCTAAAATCATCGAAAAATCGGTGATTTTATCTCGGGTTCTTATTATGACCATATGATGTGAACATGTACATAGACTAGAACTGCCATTTTTTATAATTTTTGTGCTGCGCATTCATCAGTTAGACTAGATATAGAGACGAAATTCACGCGTTTCCTATTTTTGACATGGTTGTCAATAATTAGAAATCAGGAGTTTCGTCTCTATATCTAGCCTAACTGATGAACGCGCAGCACAAAAATTATAAAAATTTGCAGTTCTAGTCTATGTACATGTTTACATCATATGGTCATATTAAGAACCCGAAATAAAATCACCGATTTTTTGATGATTTTAGCCTGGGCCAGTCCCTTTAACCCAGCATTATTTCAATGTATCGTGTTTGCTGGGCCCTTTTCTCACATGATTCCGCCGTCTACCGATTTTATAGGTCCATCCTACTGCATTTCAAATTATCAGGTCATAATAATAAAAACACTTGTAAATCTACCCCAGCTACTATAAAAACATAAAACTACTCAAAATAAATGGCGAAACTGTGGCTAGAATGCAGGAAATGTCACATGTAGGCCCCCTATTTAAAAAATTGGTGGGGCATGACCCCGGACCCCCTAGCAGACCTTTGGCGCACCCGAGGGTCCAAATCCGGCAGGCAGATCGGATCTTCTGATTTTTTTTAAATCAAAAGGTTGGCAAGTATGCTTCAGGTGTAATACTGAATCCAACGTATTTATTTATTAAAAACGGCATCACAGGAGAATGTACCTCTCGCAGCAGTGCTTACGCTATGTTTGCATTTTCCACAGTCATTAAAAAATTATGGCCATTTTTCAGACTTTGGGGGTCGAGATCGCTCTCAGTCACTGTCATTTTTTATGATTTTTTCGGGCAAAAAGGATACTGCAATCCACAGCTACAAACTGGCCAGGCATTGCCAACTTTAACAACCACAGCCTGAACAGAAATTCAGACCCGCCTCAAGGGGGTCAAGAAAGCTATATATAATGAGAAAAAGTTGTGTATGTCACTGTGGAAGAAGTTTACCAAAACGTCATTATTTTTAATTTGTAGAAACGTTTTTCTGATGCCAAAAGTATTGCTGACACGTAATCAACCATAGCTTTATTCCCAGGTCTTCTTTATTGATAAGGAATCAACAAACGCTGGCTACGTGTTGGACCTTCAGCTATACCAGATGGCGAGCCCCCCCCCCCCCCCTCTGGTCGTTTCCTTGCAAAATAATACTGCCTGGTATAGTGTTTCTTTGTCATTTACATTGCATGTGTCTTTGACAGGAAGTGGGTGGTGACAGTGCTTTCAGCGTTTGTGGCCCTCGGCTGTGGAACGATCTCCCTTTTTCACTCGGGGAAAGCCAGTCATAGACAACTTTTAAAATAAATCTTAAAACTCACCCTTACTATCTTCATTTCGAAGCATGAACTTTTTCGAACATTAATAATTATATTATATAAATTTCATAATTGTCAGCACATAGAAATGTATATAATGATGCGCTTCATAAGTACACTATTAATACTAATTCATGTGCAGAAATACACATATATATGGGTCATATCGCCTGGAAATGTACAATTGCCTATTAATGTTGATGAGTAATATATTTCTTATTAAAACACCTATAACTATATTTGATAGACATCTAGCTTGATAAAAATGTATAGGTTTCACTGTGTTTCAAGACTCGTTGGTGCTTATTTTCAGTCCGACAGTGTCATATATGGGTCCAAATAGCTCACTTTTAACCTTTAGACGACACTTCAAAAGTTTTTAACAAATATTCAGGCTTGATATATAATATTTTTGTTACTTTCCATAGTTGCTACATATATAAGGTATTCAAAAAATAAATAAAAGCTGCACAAAACATATTTTGGGATGGCACCTGGATGTATACCACCTTCAAAAATTTGTTTGTGATGTGCCTAACAAATACATTATGGTGTATACTGCGATGAAGTAATAACATAAGAGGTAAGTTGTGCCTACCTAATAATAAAGCTTCGAGTGTTTATTAAAAATGATCAACAGAAAATGACAGTGAATCACAGACTTCTATGCCAGCGACTCCTATTAGATAATATACTAGAAAATAGTTAGGCACATCATTTTCGCTTCATATGTGGTATTAGACAAAAATAGACTACACGCCAATACTATTTTGATGGCTATGCCTGAACATGCCTGTGGATTCCAATATGAGCCGGATCGACATAAAAGTGGCGTTATTTACCTATATCAAAATGTATGTTTTCCACCAAATCATGATGTGCCTAACATAACAGTGCGCTAAAACGGATGCGTATTTTTCACCATTTACAAATGAATAAACTGGGTATGGACCATGCTGACTTCAGCCATCCAACATCCGTGATCAATGATGAGAAAAATCTAAACTATGTGAACTTTTAACACAAAGACTAAGCACAGTATCATTATACTGTAGACTATTGTATAGGAAAGGACAATTAATTTAACAAGCTATTAGAAACAGCTTTGCAAGTAAGTACTCCCATGTATCTGTTCTAAAGTTCATCATCTCAAGACATTGCTGAGCGATAAAAGGGGGATTTTCGGTTTGTACATGCTGCACACACCAGCAAAATGTTCATGTTTGATATCATGACATGATGAGCCTAATTTTTTCTGTAGGCTGTATATATTACCATGATTGTCAACAATACATTGACTTTTGATCTATTTCAATGTCTTTTTATGCCATTTTCATAGATCAAACTGCCCTAGATATGTTTTGTAGTATCCCATTATTGTGAGAATATGTAAATATTTAACACAGATCACTACTTTTCTGTTAGGCACATCATGAAAATAATAATTTGCGAGACAAATCAATGTTTGTAATACAATTAGTGAGGCTCAAAGTAAACACAATGATGTCACATATTTTACGCGAGTTGTTAAATATCATTGCAGAAATAGATAATGAACTTAGAACAAGTATTTTCTACGTTGTTGTTAATAATTTTTAAAGTAATTCCTATTAATTTGGTGTACGCTATCGAGATTTGAGTTAGGCACATCACTTGAATGTGAAATCAGTTTTTAACACTATGATGAAGTAGAACATTTTTCTTGAAAGTTTGTCGAAATGTGCATATTAAACCTGCCTTTGGATACCAGCGTGAATTTTAATGATATTTTAAAGTTTAATTTAAGATAATTTTTTTTCAGATTGTATGATGTGCCTAACTTATATTACTTGTTGATCATTTGTAGTGGTAAAGCAAATATAACGCAGTTAAATGACTTTCGTTGGTTAAACTTATCTGGTAAAGTATTAACGACGTAAAACGGCTGATATTAACAGTAATAAACTCCAGTTTCACATGCCCATGTGAGTGCTCAGTGTTGCGAAATACAAAAAGAATATTGATGTAAACTTTTCCCAACATATACGAATACTTTTTTTCGGTGTATATCACTCATATAAATCGTGTTGAAGTTATCTAAAATCTTCGTTATTCATATGCCAAGCTTAGACAGTATATATATTAGTTTTTAAAACCATCAGTTTTGATACTTGAAACATATGTGGTGATATTGCATGAATTGCGTGATGTGCCTAACATTTCAACGACACTTTCTGTTGCCATAGCAGTGCTAAAAAATGGTTGAATTGGTGATTTTGTTATCTTCTTATATTCACAAATCGACTAAAGGCGCCATAGAAGCAATCATGTCATCAGGGAGTTTACTGATACAATGTATGTCATTAATCAGTATTTGATTCTAGTAAGGAGGCTGGAATCGGCATTTCAAGAAAAAAGACTGCGTTTCAAAAAAACATTTACAAGTAGACCCATCCATCCAATATTCATGAAATTTCGAAAGATTATTTCTGATAGTTTATAATATATCACTGCCAATTTTAGGAGGGATATATCGATTATCTATAAATCATAGGGTGGTTTTAATAGTTGCAACCTAAAAATGTTAGGCACATCATGGGAAAAGATAGTGTTTTTATTCCATGCTGAAAAAAAACTATAATTCTTCATGATTTGAAGTATAATTGGTATGGTAAGTTAGATTACTGTTTGTGCTTCTGAATTAAAAGCATAACAAGTAAATTCAAGCAATTTTAACCCAATATCTGAGCCCTAAGAGGCCATTTGTACATTTCCAGGTGATATGACCCATATACACACATGTATGCACTTGACATTGCATGTCTTAAATTAAATCTCATCCTTAATTTACCTTTCATTGGTAAACTCGCAACATGATTTTTTTTACGCAGTTCCAGTCTATGGACATGTTTAGATATCAAAGAGCCAACATAAAAATGATAATTAGGGCTTCACTGTGTTGTCTTAATTTGCAGAATGTGTAGAAAACTAATTAAAAATGCATCAGGCCTACCCCTTTGTCGTCATTTAACATTAATCACATTGGGATTACAAACCATGCGTATACCGGAACAAAATAATTCCTCACACCTTATAATGACAAAAAAATAGATATCTGAAACAAAATGACGACGCGTTTACCTTATATATATATCATATATTTACATATTTCCTACAAATAATATTTTGTGAGAGCATCATTTTTTTTACTAGAATCTGAATGTTATATAACCACTGCACTTCTCATCTTCAGATAGAAAGCCACACGCCACATTCAAGCCACACGCCACATTCATCTTAAGTGGTGTGTCCACTATTGGCTATCGTGCACGAGCAGGTACAAAATGTAAGGAAAGCTGGCATTGAAGCATTTGGAATTTGCCACGAAACGACATCCTCTGATAGTAAGTAGGTAAAATGTCTTTTTAAGATTCCCCGATAATATCTGGAAGCTTATAGTGTTTAGCATTATTCCGTCTCACGGGCGTATGGTTTAGCTCTTACTAAGAAGGTAACTGATGAATTTTGTTTATTTTTCACAGACATGACATATGTGCCTGGGCAATTCTTCCCATATTGTTTTTTTCGCACCAAGCCATAAGCGGCCATTTTCAAAGATGGCCGCCTGAAAACTTCTAGGCACGATAACTTATGAACCGTTGGTTGGATTGCATTCAAATTTGGTAGGGTTGTTCTCTAGATATTTCTGATGATCTGATTACCTTTTGGGATGAATCCATTAAAATGAGTAGTCTCTCCAAGTTTAGTTTTTGAGGGCACTCTTTGTCGGGGGGGGGGGGGGGAGGTTTAAATTTTATTTTAACTAATGATTTTTTTTACACATTTATTTTCTACATATGACCTATGTGACTGGGCTATTCTTCAGATATATTTTTTGGATGGCATTTTCCAAGATGGCCACCAAAAAAACTTTTAGGCACGATAACTTATGAACCGTTGGTTGGATTGCATTCAAATTTGAGTTATTCGCTAGGTATTTCTGATGATCTGATTAACTTTTGGGATTAATCCTTTAAAAACAAAATGGCTGCCCCAGCCATTAAAAAATCGAGGGGGGGGGGTCATTATTTTTTTTATATATACTTGAATGATCATGGACTGACCTGCAAATATCTAAACTCTTTCAGCAGTGTCACCTGTCCATGTGTAGACACTGTTAACCTTCGTCTCTGGCTTCCATAATAATACAGTGGGCAAAAACGAGGTCAGTGGGAATTTCCCTTCTACCAAACACATGGGGGGAGTTTTAGAACTTTTCAGATGCCGTCAGAGCTGGTCGCCGAGTGGACCTGGCAACCTGCCAGCACCTCGAATTGGCAAGCAGTCATTATCCACAGGAGACCCCAACCTTTCCAGTCCTTGAGCTGAGTGAGAAGGCTGGTTTCGAGTCCAGAAAATAGGCCTATCTAACGGGGATGCTTCTTTAATGTTTCCGTGCCGAAAACAGTCACATCTAGTTTTACGTCACTTTTCGGCCTCTATGGACATTTAAGTGATAATTCGTTGTATTACAATATTCTACATTGTTCAGTAAAAGTGGTTAGGTAAAGACCAAACTAATAACAGCATGTTCACCTAAAATATTCTGTTTAAAAAGTTTGGTCATATTATGATGAGGTTATATGTTGCAGTGCCTGCACTACAACACAGTATAATGCATATAAAAATGTCTATAGCAGCTTAAATAATGTGAAAAATGAGTTGATAATAAAATAATCGACTTATGAACTCAATACATCTCTATGAAATCGGATTGACTATGTAAACTTAATGTAAAAAAAATATTTAAAAAACCACTGAATTTAAACATTTCAGATCACGAAGATATTACACAGAAAATAGTAACGTCATTCCTTGAAAAAAAAGAGGTATCTTATGCATCATGCAAGCTGTGGAATATGTCGGCACAGACAGTTTTATTCATAGTGGTTCCGTAACTTTAGATTTTTTTTAAAGACGACTCAGCATCCTCCTACCATTGACTTCTCCCCAGACATCACATTTAAATTGCGATTTCCACTAGTCTTGTCACAGACTCCACTTATAGCATTGCAACGCAGGTCATGTTTTCCACAGGAACAAGTTTTGGTGCACAAACACTCATCACATACTGCCAGTTTTCAGATGTGCTGTCTAAACACCAATGTATGAGCAAAATGTTAAAGACTTTACTAATAATGAGGGGTGTCCAAATATACAAATGATGTAGTAAAAGAATATATTGTTGTAGCATATCAAAGTATAATCACAGCAGCATAGGCATAGTTACCAAGTCGAAAAATTAGGCATCAAATTCGAAAAAAAATGTCACAGCTTGGACGCCGCTTATAATGTATGTATAGGATTCTATGAATTCTATGAATAATTCTCTTGAAATAAACAGAGTATTCAATCAGATACTATATCCAAGCAATTCTCTGCAGCCTAGCTGATGAGGTCGCCAATCACAGCCGCCCGGGCTGACCAGCTGCCTGTTAAAAACACACGCGAGGCACCGGTTTGATGTTTGGCCGCCCTCATCTGACAGTCTAGTGGTGTACAATCAATTTGTGACGCCGAAAATGTGTCTGCCCGCCACATTTAATAAGTTTTAAAGTTCACGTTAGGAAAATGCAAATTCGAATAGAGCCTGTATGAACGGTGGCCATTTTGTTAGAATTTATAAGAGTCTATAAACAACATCCAGCTCCCCGGGGTCATCCCGATGTTCCCCAGTCTCTATGTTCCCCTATCTCTATGTTCCCCGGTCCTATTTTCCCCAGTATCTATGCTCCCCAGTCTCTATGTTCCCCGGTTCTATGCTCCCCGATCCCTATGTTCCCCGGTCCTATGTCCCCCGGTCTCTATGTTCCCCAATCCCTATGTTCCCCGATGCCTATGTTCCCCAGTAGGCCTACCTATCTTCTTTTTTTTTGGGTGGGGGGAGGTATGAGGAGTGTTGGAACAATTTGTTGACAAAATTTGAAGATTAGCTTACTTTTTCAAGATGGTCGCCACTGCCACCTTCGAAGATTTATTTTGTTCACTTTTCGACAGAAAGAGGTGTGTATAATATCACTTTTCCAATGACATCTCGCATGAGAACGTTATTTCTCACACCAAGTTTTTTATCCCCCGCCCGACGAAGTTGGGGCGAGGTAGGTCTAGTCTATGTCAGTCCGGCCGTATTGCTGTTCAGCCGTCTGCTTGTCTGTACAAAGCAGATCTGTGGATGGTTTTCTTTAATTTTGCACACGCACATCCCTTAGGGGGTGACGGGTGTAAATGTGACTTTTGAAGTTTTTGAAATTTCAACTACTTAAATGGCCGACCATCGGCCATAATTAGCTTTAATATGCCCGTTATCTGGCCACATTTCGTTTTTCAAGCAGATCTCGGAAACCCATGGGTGGATCCATTTCATATTGCACACACATATCCCTTGGGGGGTGTAGATGTGCCTCTTGGGGCTCATGAAGTTTGATCTACTTTGGCCGACCATCGATCATAATTAACTTTATTATGCCTGATATCTGGTAAACCGTGCCAGATAGCTGGACCATTGCTATGAAACAAAATGTGCGTTTTTAGTGAGGGATATACCGTCAAAAATGTCAAATTGATCAAATTAAAAACTGGCTGACTTGCGACCATCATTGAGTTCAATATCTGTGATTTACATGACAAACTGTGCTCGACAGGGTAAACCATTACTGTGAAACAGAAAATGAGACTTCAGGGAAGAATGCACCCTGTACAATTTATATCACACGGGCAGGGCGGGGAATTATTGTGGCCGGCTGGCTTCTTGTTTTATTTTGAGGTTTCGTTCATGCATAAATCGAAGATGGCCGCCATTGCCATCTTATAATTTATTCCTTCTTTCCGACAGAAAACGATGTGTAATACCACTTTTCGAAGTATATTTCGCATCAACAACTCATTTCCGACATTATTTGTTTGTTCTGAGGTCATGCTCGAGCATAAATGTTTTGTGAAACAACGTTTTCGTCAGAAAAAACCCATAAATATTACTGCATTTCAATCTGAATTTTGCATGCGATGAACTCTTTACCGAACACATCGCGCAATTTCCGATCTGAAGGATAAGGGTGTTTGGTTGTTACAAAAACTCACACAAAAACATTTTATCAAACAATTTATCAAATTTATGTGAAGCGCCAGTGATTATGCTACAGATATATGGCGCTATATAAATATGTATTTATTTATTATTATTAATATTATTATTATTTTTATTATTATCAATATTATTATTAACTAATTTGTCATTTTCACGTTTTGCTATGAATGCATATAATTATATCAAATATAGCTGCCACCACTATCATGAATTTTTTTTAATAAACATTTTAAACAACGCAGGTACAAAATAGCAAAAGTTCGAAACAACGAAAGTGCAAATCAATGAAAGTATGAAATAAGGGAAGTAGATTGGGAGATATATGTGCCCGGGGAGCATAGGTACTGGGGAACATAGAGACTGGGGTACATAGGACAGTGAAATCTAAGTATCGGGGAGCATAGGACCGGGAAACATAGGGATCGGGGAACATAGGTACTGGGAAACATAGAGACCGGGGAACATAGGACAGTGAAATTATAGTATTGGGGAACATAGGGATCGGGGAACATAGGTACTGGGGAACATAGAGACCGGGGAACATAGGACAGTAAAATTATAGTATTGGGGAACATAGGGCAGGGGAACATAGGGATCGGGGAACATAGGGATTGGGGAACATAGGTACTGGGGAACATAGAGACCGGAGAACATAGGACCCTGGAATTATATAAGTATTGGGAAACATAGGTAATGAGGAACATAGAGACCGTGGAACATAGTTAGGACCATGTAATCTAAGTATCGGGGAACATAGTACCGGGAACATGGGGATCGGGGAACATAGGTATTGGGGAACATAAAGACCGGGGACCATAGGACCGTGGAATATAAGTATCGGCGAACAAAGGACTGGTGCGAATGGACGAAACCATAAAGTGTGACACAACTGGAGTGTGAAATAACGAAATTGAGATACTACGAAATAGAGAAAGTACGAAACAACGAATGTACAAATTAATGAAAGTAAAAAACAACGAAAGTACGAAACACTGGGAGATGGAACATAGGTAGGCCCTCCTGGGGAGCATAGAGAACGGGAAACATTATAAAGACCGTGGAATATAAGGATCAAGCCAAAAGTGCAAGACAACAGAAGTAAAACGTACAAACACTGGGGGATAAAATGTGTTGGGGAGGGGGGGGGGGTATTGGGGAACCAAGAAATCTGGAACATAGATATTGGGGAACATAGAACCCAGGATCATAGATACCGGGGAACATGGAAAATGAAAGTGCATAACAAGAAAAGTATTAAAATAAGTGCAAAACAATAGACGTGTAAAACAAAAGATTGAAAAAAAACGAAAGTACAAAACAGCAAAAGTACGAAATAACAAAACGTGCAAAACAACGAAAGTATTAAACAACGAAAGTACAAAACAATTACCTGTCATTGATGATGATACACTCAAAGTACCTGTCAATAACGATACCGGTCCCACATTACCCGTGAATGATAACAATACATTCGAATCACCTATCAATGGTGATACTGCCATACAATTACATGTGAGTGAGGATAATACATCCAAATCACCTGTAAATGCTGATACTACTCAGACATTACCCATCAATAATTTGAATTTGTCACTGACCATACAAAAATTGGCAATGTTTTGTACAAAATTATTTATAATTTAGTAAGAATCTTCTATGTTTGCTGCACCCTTTATTGAATTATGTAGTCTATTCTTTCATTTTGTAAAGATATCTGCCAGCATAGAGTTAGGATTACAGCATTAGCATGGACATAGAGTTCCGGTGTGGTCGTACAAATGACCGTATGATTGCCAGAGGTTGCCCCTTCACCATTTCCCAAGTGGCAGAAGCCTTCCGCATTAACATTTTGCAGCCAAACTTGGAGTTTGAACTTAATGCCCTCCGCAACAATTTGAGACCCCCAGCAGCCCAGTCACCCGCCATGCTTATCGATGAAAACATTCTCGAACACCAAACGCAGGACATTTTGGAGCCAGAACGCACAGCAGACTTATGAAGAAATCTTACTCACACCTGGCCTGTACACGAACTATCATACCCCTGATGGCTACTCCGGCAGACGCCTCATAAACTCTAATTAACTTTTTTGTTACTGTTCTATCACACCTGTATATATCACACAACTGGCGAACTCTGAAACTTTCTACTCACCCATAGTTCGATGTTATCTCCATGTGGAGACCTGCCTCAGCCGTACCTGTTAAAACATTAACACAAAGCATAATGTATATATACAAGTCTGTTTATATGTATCTTACATTCTTTTATATTAAAACTTATTATATATAGATATAGAATAAACGTCTTTATTCAATACATTAACTATATATATGTTGAAATCAATTCTTAGATGTTAGAGTAACATAATCTGGTACCGGTTCAGGACTTATCTCTTTTGGCATTCACTGGCTCTCCCTACTGGAATGTCCGCATACTTACAATCGTCCTGTCTAGACACTTGGAAACTTTCCCCGCACTTCTGCCATTTTTCCGCCACCGACCGTCCTTCATTACTTTCGCGTTTTATTTTTCTCTTGTCCATTTCAAGGATTAAACTCATCAATGCTCTGTCCGTCCACCAACCGATAAAAACACACCACTTAACCATTGGCCCGGTAAGAACCTGTATCAAATAAACAACATAAGATATTCACAAGTATGGGCCCAATAGCTCCCCAATTATTAAAAAACCGCTGACTTGCCACACTTTGCCGCTTTAGGCACAAAAGCCTTTTTAACATGGTTACATGACCGCTGGCATCTTACCCCGCTCTAACTCTTCCCCTTGATAAAAGGTTTTCCGTCCTTATCACGTTTGATTTAATATCTCAAAAACACTCTACGCCTCCAATCCCTAAATGAACAACACTTGTGTCCTGGCCGGATAGAATTTAATTTGTCCGGCCTGAACAAAAGTGTGATTTGCCCGGCCGGACAAAAATAAATTTGCCCGGCCGGACAGGTCTGATATATGCTCCCCTATCCGCCCGGGCAACCATTCTCCGGCCGCACCGTTCATCTCCCCCTTTTTGTATGGTATTTTAGAATGTTCTACCTTTTACAAAAATATAAAACTGTGACGTCATATACTAATTGTTGCTATGATACTGTTCTGTAATAAACAAATTGTATACTTCCTCACCGGAAGATATCTATATAAGGAGACACAATAACCATGTTCTGTCACTCTGTACCTGAAGAAAGCAATAGCCGAAACTAGTAGTATCAAATAAACATCAAGATGAAGTAGACCTGTCTTTTGTTCTACTTTCCATCACATAACCTGAGCAATCAGATGCAGTATAGCTAACAAACTTTAGAGGATCCTGAATCCCACCTTTTATTTTGATGATTTAGAGAGTGTACTCAGCAGAACAACAACCATGCTCCAAACAACACAACAGTCGTCATCAACACCAGTAAACCAAAAAGACAAGACCACAGCAGAACAGCAACAACCATTGCAATCGCCTAATGCCAAACAATCGGTGTCAGGTTCAAACACTATGCAACCAACAACGCAGAAAAACATAAAAGACGAGATACTACAATTAGGAGCACACACCAGCACCCCAACAAAAGGATGCAGCATCAGACTCATAGACGTTCAAAATTTAATGGGAGGCAACCAATCTATCAACCTAGAAGACTACGACTCTGCCAACGAAGATGGAGAAATTACACAAATTAACACCAACCAAGATGCAGATATCAGCAATAACCTAACCAATCTACACCAGGCAATGATAACATCTCTTATCGTGCAACAGCCCACTACTAAGGTGATAAACAACATCATCCAAGCTGCAAACAATAATGACAGCACATCAACAGACCAGAAAGAAAGGTTCGCCAATTAACCAAGCACCGAAAAAATAACAAATGAAACGTTTGAAACAATAAAGGAACAATCAACTCGTGATATCCCTACAGCTTCACCAATCAGCTCAACCTACAGAGCCCTCAGAGTGGAATTTCAAAAAATGATCAGGATAGATCATCACATTAAAAGTCTAAGTATATGCACCCAAAAAGGCCACATCCCAGCAGGACTGAGCCTATCCAAAAAACTCAACGTTATAAGCCCTAAACCAGAACTTGACATTGATCTGAGAAGAATCCAATACAGGGCTGAAATAGAAACATTAGAAAGACTGCTATCGCATTACCAAGAAACACAAATTGAAAACGTATCAGCTTGCCGCAACCTAGACAAGCTATACTACAGGCTACCATCAGAAGAGAGATTACAAATTCGCTCAAAAATGATTCTGATGTCAGATCAGAGGCAGAAGACGCATACAAAACAACCAAGATCAGTAAGATTTCTAATAATACACAATGTCGGCTCCACCTGCTAGCTCTGTATACAACCTAACAGACTCACCGCTAACGAGTGACGAGACAATGCTGCTGGAAAAAGGAATGAAATTCATCCCAACGAATCCCAAATGGGACCATGCACAATGGTGTACAGACATTGGCAACTTTACAAAAAAGCTCAAATCTAAATGGATATACGAAGGACAGACAAAGGCAAAAAATAAAACAAAATTAGAGTACGAAAGACTAAGAAGACCACACCAGACGACATGGTAACCACCTCTAAGCCAGTTGACAACCCCCCAACAGGACTTTATAAAAGAACTTGCACGGGCGCTAACCAACCTCAAACCCCTCAATCAAAGAGACAATCTTAAAAAAGGCGAAAGAAGAGCAATCAAATCCCTAAAAAATAAAACCAACTGTGTAATAAAACCTGCGGACAAAGGTTCAGGTACTGTAATTTGGGGAATAAAACCTGCGGACAAAGGTTCAGGTACTGTAATTTGGGGAATAAAACCTGCGGACAAAGGTTCAGGTACTGTAATTTGGGGAATAAAACCTGCGGACAAAGGTTCAGGTACTGTAATTTGGTCTCTGAAAAACTACAGAAAAGAAGCATATTCCCAACTAGAAACCAACAACTACCAGGAAATACCCACATCTATACTAGCAGAAACAGAAACTAAAATCAATAACCACCTACAACATCTGGTAAACAGGGGCACAATAAACAATGCAGAAAAGACAGCGATGACGCAGATAGACGTCAGAGAAGCAGAGTTCTACATGCTTCCGAAAATCCACAAAAATCTACAAACACCACCGGAAAGACCGATAATGAGTGGCAACGGCCACCCAACAGAGTGGATCTCCGCTTGGGCGGACACAAAATTACAAAAACTGATGAAAAGCCTACCATCATACCTAAAAGACTCAGGCCATTTGTTAAATTTATTAAAAGACCACGCACAACAGCCGAATAATATCACTGGATGTATGCTCACTTTATACAAATATACCCCACGAAGATGGCCTGCAAGCAATCATGGATGTTGGCACAGAATTTGACCCCCTTACCGACTACAAACCGGTGAGAGACATAGTATCGCTAGTCCTCAAAAACAACATTTTCAAGTTTGAGGGCAGACATTACATTCAAACACAAGGGACCGCCATTGGGACCAGAATGGCCCCGGCCTATGCAAACATTTTTATGCATTCCATCAAAAAAACCATCCTCGCCAACCACCCGAACATTACCTTTTGGAGAAGATACATAGATGCTATCATCTGTATTGTTGAAACAGATGACGCTCATACCGTAGATGACCTTGTAGCTTACGCGAACCAACTTCACTCCACTATCAAATTCACAATGGAATCAGACGAAAAAGGGATCCCTTTCTTAGATATGATACTCACAATCAAGAACAGACGGATAAATTCGCAACCCTACACAAAACCCACAGACCGGAAATTGTACATCCGGAAAGACTCATGCCACCCAACACACCAAAAAACAGGCATAGCCTACAGCCAGGCCCTTTGCCTGAAAAGAATCTGTTCATCTACGACAGATTACCTCAGTGAAACAAACACCTTAAAAATTAACCTGATGAAACGCGGCTATGATGAAAATATGATACAAACACAAATCGACAAGGCAACAGCAATCACTAGAGAAGATTTACTTAAAAACTTAACCACCAACCGCCCTGACGCAGATGTAGCCATACACTTCATCACCACCTACAGACACGGTCTACAAAACACGCACAACATCATCAAATCGATGTGTGACAAATTCAAAGTTGAAATCATCTTCCGCATAGCATACAGGAGAGACAAAAACATAAAAGACCTTCTAGTACGCGCAAAACTGCCGGATGCAACGGAAAGAACCCCTGTAACCACACAGCTCACATCAAGATATGTAAATAACACAAACCCTCACATCTATTGCAGAAAAGACGTGGATGACCGCACATGTGTCAGATGCCATATGCTTGCGCTTGACAGGAAATTCATCCTTCACCGGGGCTCAGTACATGTCATAAATAAGCAAATCACATCTTGCAAACAACTGCATAATATTTACATAATCCGCTGCCTCATATGTGACACGTGGGACCAACACACTGAATTGATAACACCACACGATCTGATTAACAACCTGCGAACCCGTGGCTTCTCCGTCTGCCCGGAAGAACACCCCCACCCCAGATCTTCTAGTGACATAATGCTATATCCCGTATGGTCCTACCATACGGCTACCGTCAGATGCACGGAGTGCAAATTTTGCATATCAACACACATCACAAGGATGCCTACAACAATAGAACAAGAAATCAAAGCTTCTGTAACTAGTATCAAACTAGGCATTTTCTCTAAAGATTTTGTCTACACATCTTGCCAGCGCCAAACATGCCAAGTATGTACAAGAGTCGAAAATGGCCTCTTACACTGCAGGAGCGGCGCAAACTACCACACAAGACCAGTATTATGTCACACCACTGGCTGTATATACGCATTACAATGCCTGTGGTGCTCGCAAGTCTACATTGGTCAAACCGGCCGAGAACTATATACAAGGATAAGGGAACATATAAGAAATATAAAAAAAACAGCTGTACAACAAGCAATTTCGCGACCCATCTTAACTTGCACAACGCACCGTTGAATTTTAAGATTTTTGCTCTGAACTATGAAAATACGAAATTTGATAGGCTGCTACAAGAATCAAGCTGGATCAATCAAACGAAGGCGGAAATCAACAATACAGTAGAGGGCCACTACACCCTCTCCCCCACCTGCCTACAGGTGTATAATCACTATCAACACAGCGCCACATGTCAACCGATCTTCAAAGCTTTGCCCCGGTAATCTACTACAATCACAACACACACCGGCCGCAAAGCCAGCCCAAAAGGAAAGCCGCAAGAAACACCCCCTACCCGATACCTCATCCATTACATAACATTACGACATAACATGAAAAGACTGAACATTTGCCTGGGCCACCCGGCCGCACAAAGCAATTTGCCCGGCCGGGCAAATTTGCCCGGCCGGGCAAATTGGACACGTGCCTATCTCGCCACATCTAACTATACAAGTTTGTGACGTAACAATTGTAGAAGGAAAGAATCTTCCCACAGACTGCAGCATCCACGACGCCATAAAAGAAGAGCACATCCAGTCAACCGGACACACACGCTATCAAGATGCCAAAAGACACACAACCATAAAACTATCACTGTGACAAGTGCGGTCAGTCCTTCACGAATAAGGCAAATAAATTTAGACACGAAGTGGCTATACACGACATGCACGGCGGCCCCACCATCCTCAACTGCAGCCAATGTGCAACAACGTTTAAACGGATGTCGGATCTGATACGACATAAGGCGAAATATCACGTCCGAGCCTCAACATCGACGTCAGGCCCTGCACAACGTCAGACGGATCCATACAGCCAAGCCGCCAGCTCATTAGAAGACTACACCATCCCCAAGAAAAAAAAAAGAGAATAACACCAACATGCACGGTATCTCGCCATCCTGATACAGCATGCGGCGACGAAACATCACGACCACCTGTAATGGAGGAAGATCCCCTCAAAATCCTCCACCATAGAAAATTACCAATAAGTCTGCTGGTCCCGAGGAGTACCCGGCCGGAACCAACAACAACGGCGGCACCCACCACACTCCTCAGCCCTAGCACATTTATCAGGTCACCTGCTATACCACCGATACCATTACCGGTTTCAACGGCTTCAACCCCCTCAACGGTGGACCCCAACTGGGCAGAAGATGTCTTCGGCCCAGATGACATACCAACAAAAGAAGACCTACGAGAGCCTGCACCCACTAAAAACAGTCTGCAGATTGTGTTGACCCCACCAGCTGCCACATCGAGTCCGGTCATCGCACGCAGGGACTATTTGGCGGTCCCAGTAGTGACAGCCCAGTCACCACAGCGTCCGGACCTTAACGCCACTCTGGACTACACCAACGATGGTAGAAACCCGCCCGCATCACCCCCTGGATCCCCTGTGGTGGTTCACGAGCAACCTGCTCGCGCCCCACCACATGGGATACCCGCTGTGGAGGTAGCCCAACACCTCGGCCATATCCCCAGACCACAGCCACAACCAACGACCAGCATGGACATAGAGTTCCGGTGTGGTCGTACAAATGACCGTATGATTGCCAGAGGTTGCCCCTTCACCATTTCCCAAGTGGCAGAAGCCTTCCGCATTAACATTTTGCAGCCAAACTTGGAGTTTGAACTTAATGCCCTCCGCAACAATTTGAGACCCCCAGCAGCCCAGCCACCCGCCATGCTTATCGATGAAAACATTCTCGAACACCAAACGCAGGACATTTTGGAGCCAGAACGCACAGCTGACTTATGAAGAAATCTTACTCACACCTGGCCTGTACACGAACTATCATACCCCTGATGGCTACTCCGGCAGACGCCTCATAAACTCTAATTAACTTTTTTGTTACTGTTTTATCACACCTGTATATATCACACAACTGGCGAACTCTGAAACTTTTTACTCACCCATAGTTCGATGTTATCTCCATGTGGAGACCTGCCTCAGCCGTACCTGTTAAAACATTAACACAAAGCATAATGTATATATACAAGTCTGTTTATATGTATCTTACATTCTTCTATATTAAAACTTATTATATATAGATATAGAATAAACGTCTTTATTCATTACATTAACTATATATATGTTGAAATCAATTCTTAGATGTTAGAGTAACATAATCTGGTACCGGTTCAGGACTTATCTCTTTTGGCATTCACTGGCTCTCCCTACTGGAACGTCCGCATACTTACAATCGTCCTGTCTAGACACTTGGAAACTTTCCCCGCACTTCTGCCATTTTCCCGCCACCGACCGTCCTTCATTACTTTCGCGTTTTATTTTTCTCTTGTCCATTTCAAGGATTAAACTCATCAATGCTCTGTCCGTCCACCAACCGATAAAAACACACCACTTAACCATTGGCCCGGTAAGAACCTGTATCAAATAAACAACATAAGATATTCATGGGCCCAATAGCTCCCCAATTATTAAAAAACTGCTGACTTGCCACACTTTGCCGCTTTAGGCACAAAAGCCTTTTTAACATGGTTACATGACCGCTGGCATCTTACCCCGCTCTAACTCTTCCCCTTGATAAAAGGTTTTCCGTCCTTATCACGTTTGATTTAATATCTCAAAAACACTCTACGCCTCCAATCCCTAAATGAACAACACTTGTGTCCCGGCCGGATAAAATTTAATTTGTCCGGCCTGAACAAAAGTGCGATTTGCCCGGCCGGACAAAAATAAATTTGCCCGGCAGGACAGGTCTGATATATGCTCCCCTATCCGCCCGGGCAACCATTTTTCCGGCCGCACCGTTCATCTCCCCCTTTTTGTTTGGTATTTTAGAATGTTCTACCTTTTACAAAAATATAAAACTGTGACGTCATATACTAATTGTTGCTATGATACTGTTCTGTATTAAACAAATTGTATACTTCCTCACCGAAGATATCTATATAAGGAGACACAATAACCATGTTCTGTCACTCTGTACCTGAAGAAGGCAATAGCCGAAACTAGTAGTATCAAATAAACATCAAGATGAAGTAGACCTGTCTTTTGTTCTAATTACCTGTGAAAGATGACAATATATTCAAATCACCTGTCAATGAAGGTACCGTTCCCCCACTACCTGTGAATGATGACAATATATTCAAATCACCTGTCAATGAATGTACCGCTCCCCCATTACCTGTGAATGATGACAATATATTCAAATCACCTGTCAATGAATGTACCGCTCCCCCATTACCTGTGAATGATGACAATATATTCAAATCACCTGGCAATAAAAATAACGTTATACACTTACCTTTCAATGATGATAACGCTCAAAAATTGCATGTCAATAATGATAATACATTCAAATTAGCTGTGAATGGTGATACCGCTCTCAAGTTACCTGTCATTAATGATAATACCCTCCAATTATCTGTTCATGTAGATACTCCTTTCAAATTACCCGTCGATGATGATAATTTTCCCATATTACCTATAAGCACTGTCAAGTCACCTGCTAGATATGTAAATAATCTGGAATTACATGTGAATGATGATAACAATTCAAATCAACTCAATGGACATTTACATGTTTATGATGATATCACTATCAAACCACATGTTCATGATGACAACACTCTCATAGTATATGATGAAGGTGATAATGCTATCACGTTACCTGTCAATGACGATAATACCAAAACGTTGCATGTTCGTGATGATAACACTCTTAATGTACCTGTCAATGATGATGACACTATTATTTTACATGTTTATGATGATAATACTATCAAATTACATGATCATGATTACGATAACAGTTTTAACATGCTTAATGTATCCGGCGATGATGATAAACCTCTCCAATTAATATCCACAAAAGATAAGAACACTCTCAAATTACCTGTTTGTGATGACAACATGGTCAAGTCACCTATCCCTGGTGGCGATAACGCTCTCAAGTTACCTGTTATTGAAGACCCAATTTTCAAAGTATCCGTCACTGGGGACAACACCCTCGGGCTACCTGTCAATGATAACATCACTCTGGACTTACCTGTCTGTGAAGACAACACACCTGTGGAGTATAACATTATCCACGACATTGTAGCCGATGGGGATGATCAAACCATCCAAATATCGGACCATGATATCAAAGTTAATGATGTCATTATTCAGGTTTCGCCAGCTCACACTGATTCCACACATGTACATGTACCCGATAATATTACTGATGCAAAACCCACCAAGGCTGGTAAGGCATATGACAGATCATTACCTGACAAAAATATTCAAAAAGCTTATTTTCATGTACCAGTCAACAATGATCATGCATTTAAGACATGGGCAGATAATGCACAGATTGATTGTCCAGTCAGTCCGATCCATCATGATGATGACTTTGATTTTGCGACCGAAAATGGATGGCTCACTTTTTTATCAGAAGGATATTGCCAAGAGGTTGAAGTTGTGCACACTGATAGGTATTCCGCTAATGAGTTTGAGTTACTGAGTGACAATGTTGCTGAAACACAACAGAACAGTTTAAAAATGAATTTAACCGAAGATACAAATGACAAAAATGCTTCAAGTGAAGATGAATGGATGCCAGAAACAGACGAATCTGACAGTAATGAAAGCTTAGTATCAGTCACGGCCTCGCCAAGAAAAAGACTTAAAATAGACGCTAAGCCTACGGAAGAAACGAATTCTGAGCTGGGAGATAGTGATATAAAAGAACGAGCAACTGATAAAGTTCTTAATACTCGGCGGAGGAAACGTACCCCTTATAAGTGGAAGAAGAATAACAGGAAAGAAAAAAGAAACAAAGGCTTAGAATACATTTCTGCAAAAGGTAAAAAGACAAAGGCTAGAGCTAGAGCAATCAAGCAATGTCCATGTAAATGCAACTATAAATGTAACGACATAATTACAGAGGACGAACGGTCACATTTGTTTGCAGTTTACTGGGGGACAGGAGATTATGAACGCCAAAGAGACTTTTTGTCAAACTATATCGACAGAATACCTAAGAGATCCACAACTATTACAGTCCACGCAAATAACCACAGTAAAAGACAATATACCAACATATATTTTTTGCCAAATGAAGGAGAGCGCAGACGTGTGTGTAAAGCTTTTTTCATGTGTACATTAGATGTCGGTGAAAGCACAGTTCGATATGCTGCAAAAAAAAGAACAATTGGAACATCTGACAGACGCGGAAAACACACCCCCAAAAATAAAATTGCAGAAGATGATAGAAACATTATCCGTGCTCACATCAGATCATTTCCGACAGTAGATTCCTACTATTGTAGGAAGACAACATCAAGAAAGTATCTAGAGTCCGGACTTTCGAAATGTACTCACTTTATACAGAAATGTGCCGTGAAAAAACCCAAAAAGCCCATAAATACCATCTTTACGAAACTATCTTTTCAACGGAATTCAACATCAGTTTCCACGTACCAAAGAAAGATATGTGTGTTTTTTGTGTCTCTGTAACTAAAATGTCCGAAACAGACAGAGAGACTAATTATGACCGTATTGAAAGTCATCAAAGATGTAAAAAAACAATCCCGTGAACAAAAAAAGGCTGATAAGGAAACAGCAATAAAAAATCCGCGAATAAAGTGTATCAATTTTGATTTACAAAAAGTTCTCATTTCGCCAAGAGGAAATGTTTCTGATTACTATTACAGTCGCACACTAGCTACTTATAATTTAACAACATATGACATGGCATTTAGAAAAGCAGTTTGCTATATGTGGGATGAAACTCAAGCCAAAAGGGGAAGTGCTGAAATATCTATGTGTCTGTACAAGTTCAATAGTTCAGTTGGGGCAATTGATGAAATGATTTATTATTCCGATAGCTGTACAGGCCAGCAACGCAATGCTGGCTTTAGCATGATGTGCCTGTACAGTGTCAACACATTACTGATCAAACGTAATACTCACAATTACTTCGAAAGGGGGCATTCCATGCTATGATTGAAAAGTTCACAAAACACCTGGCAATATACAATCCAGATGGATGGAGGCAAGCGGTCTCTATGGCTAAACGCACGAAACCAGTGTACGATGTATTAAAGGTAAATAATACAGATGTTCTTGACTTTATGACGTTCATGAAAAGGAACATGCCAAATCGCACAATTGCTGGAGATGGCTCAAAAGTTGAGTGGACTAAAATTCATTCGTTCCAATATAGAAAAAAAGAGAGTGAGAAAGTATTTTTCAAATATGAAATAGGTGACGCAAACTATAATTTTTTCACGCTCAAACACAAGTATTCTTGAAGTTCAAGCTGAACCTCAGCAGATGTACGATGGTGCCATAAACATTAGTTCCGCCAAATACAAAGATTTGGTTGGGTTATGCCAAAAAGGGCTGATCCCCTCAGAATATCACTCAGAATGTCATCTTTCAACATTTTTCAGTGATGATGAACTTTTGAAATAAAAAACACGTTCAACAATATACCTATTGTATTCTTACACAATTGTTTTATTACGTGGTTATTTCTCGTTGCTATGAGGTGTTTATCTGCTACGCTTTATCTATTTGAATACTTAAAGGGACTGGCCCAGGCTAAAATCATAAAAAAATCGGTGATTTTATTTCGGCTTCTTAATATTACCATATGATGTAAACATGTCCATAGACTAGAACTGCAAAAGTTTTAAAATTTTGGTGCTGCGCATTCACCAGTTAGGCTAGATATAGAGACTAAATTCCTGAGTTCTAATTATTGACAACCATGTCAAAAATTAGAAATACGGGAGTTTCGTCTCTATATCTAGTCTAACTGGTGAATGCGCAGCACAAAAATTAAAAAACTTTTGCAGTTCTAGTCTATGGACATGCTTACATCATATGGTAATATAAAGAAGCCGAAATAAAATCACCGATTTTTTGATGATTTTAGCCTGGGCCAGTCCCTTTAATTTATAGTCACATTCTACCAGATAGGACATTTCAGATGATGGATAGTAGACAGCTCGGAAATGCCAGAACGTCACAACTGCCAGATAAGTCATTTAGGCATTTTAGGTTTAAGAAATCAAATAGTCATATCTGTCATTTCAGACATTATGTGACAAACATTAGTTATATGAAGTGCAGAGGCAAAAGGTCTCAACATATAAAAATCGTTTTTTTACATTATTTTTTAAATTTACATAATTTGTGATCATGAATATTCTAATTTTGTTCACCACAAGTGTCAACATGGAATCACTTCGGTTTTTATATTTTGTGTATTGTGAAAAATAGTTTTTTGTCTCTCCTGAAAAGTTACTAAAAATGAGTTAAGACGTACTGGTTCTGGCAGGTCGACTTATGCAAGATTCCATGCTGATAACTGCGTAGGCCAAAACAAAAACAATACGGTTCTGCAGTAATACGGTTCGGCGAGTAGATACAGGATTGCATTCGAAAATTAATTGTGATTTCATGCTATTGGGCACACAAGATTTTGGTATGACAGTGCCGGTTTCTGAAAGTGACAACACATTCACAAAAGCTGAGTAAGGTTATGCTCGATAGATGGGCAGCAATAGGGGACACCCGAGAGTGAGTTCCGAAGTTCCCGGAACTTCAAGATCCCAAGTTCCTGGAACTTCAAGTTCCCGAACCTTCAAGTTCCCGGAATTTCCAATAACATAATTTGTTAAAGTTACATAATTAAACAGAAATGAACATATAATAAGTCTACATATAAACATATAATATAACAAACTCCGTTATAGACTAAGTTATAGTAGGCCTAAGTCAACATAATTAGGCCCTATATAGTTTTTGCAAAATTTCATTAAAATCGGTTGAGAATGGACTGAAAAATCGAGGGAGAACATGCCCTACAAGTTATGTGAAATTAAATTAAATGAATGGAACTTTAGGCCACCCTTGTGCACATATAGGCTAAGCTGGGCCAGGATAACCTCCTGAGGATGGTGAGATTACACTGCCCTCCAGACACAGGAGATTCGAAATTAAAGCCCTGGCGGTCTGAGGCCGAGCATGCCACCTCTCCGTCACGGAGGTTCCCCACAATATTGAATCATTACATTTCCAAGCAGTCAACTTTAACCACTGCACCAGTTTCACTAAAGTAGTAGGCCTATTAGGCCTTGTTACGCAAACAGTGTTCATTTGAGTGAGGTAGGTTGATTTCATATTTGGCCAGCGCCGCAGACGGTGGACTAACATTAACCCTACATAGGTCTACTGGCTCGTCATTGTAGGTCCCTATTTTTTTTTAGATGCCGGCCCAGCATTGGAATGACGTTTGTATTAAGACGTTCCTCGAACCTTGGTTTTAAGCTGGCCTAACATCACACCAGCATTGTTTCAACGTAGTAGTCGGCTGCATAAGGTTTGACCCTGCTATTAAATATAGGCCTAAACCTACCATAATCGTGCTTAGCGCTCAAAGGTTTAACATGGTTCATATCCTGCCTCTGACAAGCTGACAGACCGTAAGAAGATAATTATTATATCCCACACGAACACGAGGCGTTATACACTCCTTCAGCAGTGTCATCTGTCCATGTGTAGACACTGCTAACCTTCGTCTCTCGCTTGTATAATAATGCAGTGGTCAAAAACCAGGTCAGTGGGAATTCCCCTTCTATCAAAACCATTGCGGGAGTTTCAGCATTTTTCAGATTACGCTGGTCGCTGAGTGGACCTGGCAACCTGCCAACACCTTGAGTTGGCAAGCTGCCATTATTCGCAAAAGGCCCGGAGATATTCAGTCCTTGTGAGAGGGCTGTCTTACAGTCAAGAGGCGTTACACCAATGTGAATTAAATACTGGACCAGCGTCGTAGATAGTAGGCCTACCCAGCATTAAAACAACATTAGAATAACAAAACTGTTTACGTGAAAGTTGACATTACGTGGATCTTTAAAATAATTTCGTTTCGACACGAAACGAACCAACCTACTCAACTGTTCAATTCTGTTTGATTATGTAATTTTAACAAATTATGTTATTTGAAATTCCGGGCTTGAAGTTCCGGGAACTTCGGAGCTTGGGAACTTCGGAACTTGGGAACTCACTCTTGGGTGTCCCCAGCAATAGTCATGTTTTATTCCCACAAGCTCCATTGCAAAGTGGACTGTGTCACCTGCCAGTCAACCCTGATTTCAGCCTACGTTCCCATCTAGAGTGTACATTCATTCATCTCATAGATATTTAAAAATAATGCACGTTCATTCCATCTCATAGAAATTAAAAACAATGGAGGACTTGTCATTCCATCAAGTGATATGGTGATAATTATTATTCTTACTGAAAAAACAATCCATCTGCTTATGAACATTAATCCCATTAAAAATACATGTTGATTTGCCAGATCATCAACATAGTCTTTTTTTTATGGAAGACCATCATCGATACACAGCATGACATAGACAATCAATTCACCTATTTTTTTTTACTATTCTAGAGAAATACTTCAACATTCGACAGCATCAGATAGCTAGAGTTTCCCATGTACGAAAACAAGCTGCTCCGTCAGAAACAAGTTCAACAAGGGTGTCTTCTTCAAAGGAGAGTTAGGCCAAAAATTCACCACTCCAGTAGAGATAGTATTGAACAAGACATGTTTCCGGTTCCAGCCATCAATTCCAGCAGGTGTGCGACGTCTGCAACTCAATGCCAATAGTACATACAAATAATATTACATTAAATAATTATTGTGTTGTAAATTAATCACATGTGGTGAACTAAATCTGTAACATAAAAAAGGTGCTAAAGGGCTACATTAGTTTCCGGCTGTATTGGACAGCTGTAACCAGATTCACATAACTAATAGTTCAATGATTGAGTAACGTTACTTGATTTCTTTTATTAAAGATGCCAACTACATTTACAAGACATGCGCCAACACCTGGTCGTCGTTGGACGTACAGCAGGTCGTCTCATGAGGCGTATTTGCAGAAATCTAATGGAGGTGACCTGCAGTGGAGCATCATGTCAGACTCAGCCTGAAGTTAGTGAGGATCAGCAGCGCCAGAGGAAGACAATCCAGCGTCAACGTCCTTGTCTACAGCCGCAGACCTCGCTTGGTACACCTAACCTCCATGCTAAGTCTAAGATAACACTCATATCCTTGTAATCAGCATCATTTTTTTGCCAATTTAAGTCTAAATATGACTAAATTTGATTTAAATATTTAATTTGTGTTTATTTTTGTTACGTTTGAGTCCACTCAGTTACTGTGACCGAGTGGAGGAAGAGACCTCTGTAGCCTATTGACAATGTTACTATTGATAATTATTAAATTTGGATTGATTAAGCTTGTAAGTCAGCTGCAACTTTAAAAAAAAATTTTTACCTAAGCGAGAAAACAATCTTTTTTTTGGTGATCAATGTTCGACAATTTTTTTTTAATGTTTCGTCGAAGAAATGATATATCTTTTTTTTGTCGTATGCTTTCCCTATTATACACATTAACATTTGGTGTTTTTTCTGGTCAACATATTTTTCATCAATTTCGACAACAAACTTTTTTCTGTCCACATTTTCAACAAATTTTTTTTTCTGACTTTGTGGCGACAAACTATTTCAATTTTTTTCTAAGCCCCCGCCCCCCATCCCAGATATCAAATGGTGCGTCCCTTACCATTCAGTACAGCATGCAAACGACGGAACAGATCCCAATGACCCTCCCCGGATGGGGGTTGAGAAGTACTACTTAGCTACTAGCAATCATCCCAGTACCCCGCAAGTTATGGTTATGCGACTATTATTCACCTAGACTATAGGAAACCATACAATGGGCTTCCAGTATAATCCCTATGTTGACTTTTCATGGCCTTGAGGGGTCAAACAGAAGTCAACCACACTGAAAAATATACAATGTGAGGTTTATAGTTTGTATTATATAGGCATACAATAGCATATTTGCTTTTGACCCCGGGTGACCATGTGTGGTCAAAGAGAGGTCATTTACAAGAAAGATTTGAATTTTGATAAATATGAGTAAACAAATTTTGATTGGTATGGCTCTTTTAAAGTTCCCTGCTGCTGCCATTCATCCTGCTGCTATCAATGTTACTGTCTCACCAATGGACTGTCGAACAAGCCCAGCAGCCAACACTACCACCGTAGATGCAAAGTACAGAAGTTCTTGAGAAAGATTATGGCACTGGGATATTTACCATTGCAGCTCCTCCGCAACGATTTCCTAATGTTGGCTTAGAGCTGAAGAGCTGTGAGTCAAAGGAAAAGTTCTTAAAATTGTTGTGCTTACTTTCTCTCGATATCTATTTGGTCAGAGGACAGGCAGGAACAGTCAGTTGGCGTGCAAAAAGTGCTATGTTATCCCCTTACACCAGCTCCATGTGTCTAGCGCACATGAACGGCAAAGCTGCCCTAGTGCAGAACCTGGAAAAAAAGTGACCGAAGTTGAAGCATCTGCTGTCTCTCCAGATGCTATCATATTGAATTTAATGTTCTTTCCGAGGACAGAGACATCTCCAAGTGATTCCGTGGTATAGACCTATTAAGAAAAGCGGAGTTTTCGGATCGTCAACCATTGTCATGGTAAGTGGCGTAGCCAGCATGATGTGCGCCCCAGCCTAAAAAAATCCACATTCCAAGAAATTGAGTGTTATTGTCACATTTCACGGGCACTAATACATAGTAGATTCAAAGCGTTATAATTTAAGGTCTTCAAACACAGGTCGCTTAGATGTTCCATTAGATTATCTTTTAATGGCCGTAAATTGTGGAGTAACCTGAACAGCGAAACAAGACAAGTTATTTCTCTTTCTGTTTTTCAGTCAAAAGTATTACAATTTTTATCTGGCCAACTGTGATAAACTTACCAAATAGATCGATGTATAAAATATTTGTATTATATTGCTATTATGTGCATGTTTATATGTATTTATACTATGTAACCTATATTATTGACTGTTTTTATATTACTCATCAATCTATTTTATTGCAAATCTATGATTGTATGATATAGACCAAAATGATGGGACCAAAATTGTGATTTTTATCAGTAGGGGGGGACGGAATGTTAGGGGCTGTCATCCATTTTAAACATTAACCATGGGTATTCCTGAATACGTTTTTGGTGGATGACAATAAATTTAATCCTTTTTTATGAAAGTTAACCACATTTTTCTGAATAATTGTGCAACTTGGTAGAAATGCATTTTCTACCAAGTGGAATATATTAAGCATTGGATTTTTTCGTTCCCTGCTTTAATTTTCAATAATTCAAGGTCACAAGGTCAATTTCAAGGTCAAAAAAGCTAGGAACAAGTAGTAGCCTGGGGCAAGAATGAGGGTCTCTGACCACACGAAAGATAGATTTTTTAACTTATATTTTTGTAATCCTTAGGGTGCCTCGTAAACGAATTTTGATGTTCCCTTTGCGAAATTTGTCCCATGGTGCTCGTTTTCAAGGTCAAAAGGTCAATTTCAAGGTCAAGTAAGCAAAAATGCCATTTTTATCACATAAAGCTAAGAACATGTGTAATACCTCATTTTCATGTGATTTTTACTGTGTAATCCATTTCTTGTACTATTTTCATGATTGAAGGTCATCTTCAAGTTCAACAAGTCAATTTCAAGGTTAAGTAAAGAAAAATACAATTTTTTAACAAATAAAGCTAGGAACATGTGTAATATCTCCTTTTCATGCAATTTTGACTGGGCATTCCTCATCTGAAATAATCAAGTAGAAGAGAATATCATTTTTAGCAAATGAAGATAGGAATGGGATTTTGACCGAAAAATAGAATTATAGTATCATTTTAGTGTTTCAAGGTCATCTTCAAGGTCAATTTTCATTCAAGGTCATCAAAAAGTCAATTCCAAGGTAAAAAATTTAAAATAGCAAAAGGAAGTATGATACCTCTGTTTGATGTAGTTTTGAATGAATAATCCATTTCTGCTACTATTTTGATGATTAAAGGACATTTTGAAGGCTAGTGTTTTAATTTCAAGGTCAGGAAAGCAAATATATGATTTTTAACAAATAAAGCTAGGAATTTGTGATCGTGTTATTTTGCCTAAAAAGTATATTTCTGGTATTGTTTTGTAATTTGAGGTGATTCTCTAGGTCAAAAGGTAAAGAGGGTTAAGTATGATTTTAAAATATATGCTACAAATGGAGCACGTCCAATACTGTGTGTGTGTGTGATTTTGACCGGATAATCTAATTCTAATAGGGTTTTAATGATTAAACATCATCAAAGTGGAATAAAGGGGTTATATATAGGGTTATGGAGAGGTGTTAAGACGAAAAAGCATAATAGGTCAATGAAGAGGTATTAAAAGCCGAGAGTGACGTTGAAAGACAATGGGGAGGCGGTAAAAGGCGAACCAGAGGCACTAAAGAGCGACTCAAAGGGGTTAAAAGGCATGAAGAGGCGTTAATTGGTGGTGAGAAGGTGTTAAATGACTATGGTAAGACGTTACATGGCGAAGGGGAGGCGGTGAAGAGTGATGAGAAGGCATTAAAGGGCGACCATGAAGCATTAAATGACGATTGAAAAGCATTAAAAGGCGATGGGGAGGAGATAAAGGGTGGTGGATAAGAATGTACGGGCGAGGAGAAGGCTTTAAAGACGATGGAGAGTCGCTAAAAGGCAATGGAGAGGCATTAATTGGTGACGGAGATATATCAAAGTGTGACGGGAAGGTATTAAAGGACGAATAAAAAGTGTTAAAAGTTGATGGAGATGCATTGAAGGGTGATGGAGAGATGTTAAAGGCACTGCAGAAGCATTAAATGGTGATGGGAAAGCGTTAAAAGGTGATGAGAAGGCAGTAAATGGTGATGGGACGGAGTTATAAATGGCGATGGCATAGGAAGGTGGTGAAGGGCGATAAAGAGGCGTTAAATGGCAACAAAGAGATGTTTTGGCAATGGAAAGTCTTTAAATGCCAATGGAGAGGCGCTCAAGGGCGACATAAAGGCGTTAAAGAACAAAATAAAAAATAAAGGTCGATCCAGAAGCATTGAAGGGCATTGAGAGGCGTTAAAACTTTTACCGAAACGTTAAATGGCGATGGGGAAGTGTTGAAGGGGCATGGGGAGGCTCCTCCCCATCGCCCTTTAACACTTTCCATCATCATTTATTGCTCCGCATTTGCCCTTTAACACCTTCCCATCGCCCTTTACTGCTTTCCCATCGCCATTTACCGCCTTACCATCTCCCCTTAACACCTTCTGATCGGCATTCAAAGCATCTGTAGCACCTTTTACCGACTCTTCGCCACCCTCTAATTCATCTACATCACCTTCAACGCTTTTTGTCGTCACTTCAATGTCAAAGTTGAAAAAGTTAGTAACAGTTAAATTGTATTATGAAGCCTGCCTACATTATTTATGTGGGCGTTTTCTGGCATCATTTATTTTCGCGCAATATAACTTTTTTGGTGTGTTTTGACCATGTATGTCACTCTGCTGCACGACATAGTAACAATTAGCCAGCCCTGCTGAGGCCTTGAAGGACAATGGCGAGGTTTTGACGGACAATGAGGATACGTTAAAGGGCAACGTTAAAAGGTGGCAGGGAGGCATTAAAAGGCTATGGAAGAGCGCTAGAGGACAAAGAGAAAGCGTTAAATAACAATAGAAGTATGTTAACGGGTGAGGGGGTGGCGCTAAATGATGATGCATACGCGTTTATGGGCGAGGAGAAGGCGCTAAAGGCCAAAGAGTGTAGCTGAAGAGCTCCAGAGAAGTGTTAAATGGCGACAGAGACGTCAGAGGGCGATGGGGAGGTGTTAAAGGGCGAAGAAAATGTGCTAAATGTCGATGGAGATGTATTAAAGGGCGATGGAGAGACGTTGAAACCACTGCAGATGCATTAAATAAAGATGGAAAAGTGCTAAACATAAGTTGCAATTTAAATGCTGGTTTCAGTGTTGGTTATATATGTCAGGCCGTCAAGTAGTCCTATTTATCCTATTTTATCCTATTTTTCTAGCTAATCCCATTTTGTCCTATTTTTTAGACAAACATCCTATTTGTCCTATTTTTCTGAGTTATAATTTCTCTGCGTTCTTGTTCTTTCTTTTTGGCATAATGAAAATATTATTAGCTCCCGCTGTCACCGAATAGGCAACGGAGTGATTTATGGAATAGGCCTCCGTCCGTTTTTTTACCTCTTTTGTCTATAACTTTGTGAGAAAATAACATAGCATAACAATTTGTGGTATATGGGTGACTTCCATGTGGATAATGAACAGGTTAAAATATTTTTTAACTGAATTCAATACGCAATGTCACAGAAGAGATTGAATGATGTTACGGCCTCGGGCCATCCGTGAACATTTCGTTTCTGGAGCATATCTCAGCATCTACTTGTCCGATTGTCTTCAAATTTTACGCAACACTTCTAGGGGGTCCAGTTGTGCCTTTTGGGGTATATGATCTTTGACCTACTTTTGGTTCAGTAGGCCCCTACTATGACCTATTTAGACGTTTTGACACACACTTCGTTTCCAGAGCTGATCTCGAAAACTACTGGGCTGATTACAGTCCTATTGGCAATATGACTGTAAAATATTTTTGCGGATTATCATGAAAACCCCTTAAGATAGCCACACCATCAATATAAAAGAAAATGTGAGGTTTCAGGAGAAGATACACCCTGAAAAAGTTTGACTTGATCAAATTCAAAATGGCCGCTTATCAGCCAGTATTTACTTTCACATGCCTGATATTTGGTAAGCCGTGCTAAATGGCTACACAATTACTATGTAACAAAATGTGAGGTTACAGGAGAAGATGCACCCTGAAACTGTTGAATTTGATCTAATTCAAATGGCCAACAGTCGGCCATTATTTACCTCAATGGGCCTGATATCGGGTAAAGCGTGCTAGATAGCTAGACCATTACTATGAAACCGAATGTGAGGTTTCAGGGGAGGATGCAACATAAAATAAATCAACTTGATCAAATTAGATATGGCCGTCTGTCTGCCATTATTTACTTGAAGTTTCTTATGCCCGATATTTGGTAAACCGTGCTAGATGGCTAGACCATTAATGTATAACAAAATGTGAGGTTTCAGGGGAGAATGTACCTTGAACAATTTTAACTTGTTCAAAATCAGCCATTGTTTTACTTTAAAATGCTTCATATTTAGTAGACCGTGCTAGATATCTGAACAATTACTATGAAACAAAATGTGCAATTTCAGGGGTGGATGCATCATGGAAAAGTACAAATTGATAAAATTCAATATGGCCTATTTTCGGCCATTATTTACTTTAACATGCCTAATATATCTGGTAAATCATGCTAGATAGCCATACCTGACTATGAAGCAAAATATGAGGTTTCAGGAAGGGTCCTGCCCTGAAAAAAATCCTGATCGAATTCAAAATGGCAGACTTTCTGCCATTATTGTTTCTAATATGCATAATATCTGACAAACCATGGAGGTTTTCTAGACCATTACTCTAAAACAGATAGTTGTGATTCTAGACTGACGTTTTGCTTCCACCATGAAGGTTGTGTTTTTGGTTGAGTTGGTTTGTTGTCTTTCTGACTTTCCGTCATATTACTTGATTAAGAAGTAAAAAAAAATTACCTGAGGTGTGTGTCAAACCAAGGAACAGCCCGTTAGTTTTTGGGGATGATCTGGATTTAATTCGGATCTCACAGATTTGCATGAAACTTTTATCACAGGTGTGTCTCTGGCCAAGGAAAAACTCATTAAATTGTGGGGATGATCCAGATTATGATCAAGATTCAAATTAAGATTTCGATGGAGGTTTGCCATCTCTGAGTGACCGGCTTGCTGCTCACTGCGCTCGCCCATAACCGTTGTTTACTCGGCTATCTTAGACTTAGCCTCTTAGACTACATGTATTATTGTTTTTCATCTTTATTTTCGGCACAGCCTAGGACTAGTTTAAAAACACTACACAAAATCGCTTCGATAGGGTACGTCTGGACTTATGTGGTCTTGTTAAGCAGCCCACGCCGAGGCGGGCTGCTTACTGTATTCCACACGGTCCGCCGCCGCCGCTGCAGTTATTTGTTTTCAAGATAGCTACTAATCTATCAGCTTCTGCTTCCTCATACTTCACATAGCCATCACATACCACTGGGGAATTGTTTTGGTGACATTTTGATCCCCATATCATCAACCCTTTAATTACTATGGCCACTAACGAAGAAATGCTCGTTAGCGCATTTGAGGAAAAGTTGCCATCAGATCTCCTTTTAATTTGGCAAATATGTTCAGCCCTGTCAGCCAATGATCTGATTAAATTTTGGGATAAAACAATTTTAGCGGCCATTTTGAATTTTGTAATATTTACCTCACACAAGAAATGCAAAATGACTGAACCATGAATATGAAACAAAATGTTATGTCTCACACAAGGATAACCCATGACAAATTTCACACCAAAAAATACAAAATGACTGCCAGTCAGCCATTTTTTTTTTTACTATCTCGGAAATCTTGCATGATAGCTGATCTATGAATTTCTGACCTGATTAACTTTTGGGAGCAAACAATTTTAAAATAGTGGTCGAGCGATAACGGAGGGCTGCTTTCGTGTTCGTTTCTGAACAACTCTTTCTAGTTACATTTATAGGCAGCTGGCTATAATATGAACCAAACTCATTCACCAGTCACTGCAATGTTTTTCAACTAAAGTGGTGGAGCGGGATGGCTGTGAGGGGTGTTGCGAGGCCATATTTAGAAAATAAACAATACTCCTATTTAAGTCCTATTATAAGCTATTTTGTCCTATTTTAGTCCTATTTTTTCAAAGGCCCATATCCTTTTTTCCTATTTTTTAGGGACCTGTCCTCACTTGACGGCCTGATATGTTGTTTATTTACATAGCATTTAAAAATGTCCTGGTGAATATGGACGTAGGCCTGTGATCTCGAATCGATTTTAATATATAACGTTAGAGCGGAATAAGTATGATGACCGTATTTTATGTATTTTAGTCTATATCGTAAACAACGTTTAAGTGACATTCTGCCCACCTTACATGCTGAAGAAGCAAAGTTCTTGAATTTTCTTCTCGTTATAGGTTTCTGAAACTGCACTGGATCTTCCAGGCATGCATTTCTAAAATCAGCACACCAGGTAGCCCCAGTTTCAATGCTGTGCAGAAGATCGTCCTGGAGGAATAAACAAAATAATTGTAGTATTTCTAATAACTGAAAATTGGTCGCTTATAAATGTCGAGACAAATACTGCACCCCCCCCCCCCCTTGGAGATTGAAAGGCGGTCTCATTTTACTAAACAGCAGGGTACGGTTCTTTACAAGTTTGAAACACTATGCAAAACTACGATGACAAAAATCCGACCAGGTCGGTATTCTAGGAGCCGTCTTCTGAGACTTAAAATTGAAAGTTAAGAATGTTTTGAAAACCACAAACTTAAATAAATTGTAAAATCGTCTGAGAGCAAGGCCCCAGTCGGCCGCTCCACCTCCAGGTTACGAGCCACAACACACCCGAAAGAACCATCTTACACACATTATCTACATGAAGACGATGATTATGTGGCATCCCAATGTAAATAATTTACTAAATTTTTTAACAATATTTTTCCTTGTATTGTATTGTATTGTATTGTATTGTATTGTATTGTATGTTACCTTTATATCCATCTGCACTGCTTTTTCTGTTGCTATGCAGTAGAGGTTGCGATCTGGCGCCTCGTGATCAAAAGGATTCATAGTGCCTTCAACACGCTCAATTATTTTCTGGAGATCTTGGTTGTCTCTTTGGATTCTGTAAGGTTTTAATTCTTGAGTACATTCATCAGTGCTTTTCATGCCAGCTCGTTTCAACAGATGGCCCACTACAGCACTTCTGATTGTTTTCGTTGTCATCCATTTCCTTCTGGCAGACATTGAATTAGTGAATGCAGTGATGCCAGTGTGTCGGGATGCTGCATCAGCATTAATGGTTTGCTCAAGGGTCATATCCACAGCATTTCTTGAAAATGATTTGTCTGATCGCCTGATTGATAATGCACCATTAATCAGAGAATCACGTACACCGGGGTGAGTGGAATCGACGCTCAGAAGATTCAGGTGATACCGAACCATCCAGCGGGCATAATTCTGTCTGTTAGCAGCAAAAAACATGATACACATCTCGCCTAGGCAATATATGTAGAGATCAAGATCATTTGTTTTACATGCTCTACTGAAGAGCAAGTGAACTGCATCGATGTAGATCATCCAGTACTTAGCCGTTGATCCCTGAAACACATATCTTACTTTTGGTCATTGTGAAAACATGTATAAATATTGGCGCAGCACATAATCGTACATTTTGGAAGCATTAAAATGTTTCTATATAACGTATTGATAAATTTGATTGTGTTCTCTCAGCGCTTACAACAAAAATTGGTCACATGCACAGCACAGAAATGGTATGCTGAATTTTGTGATACTTTGTCTATATTTAGATTGGGTCCGCATGCGTAAAATAATTTAGTATCGTTTTGATATTTCATTATACTCACGTGTTCTCCCTTACGTGTACTCTCAGTGAATTCTTCATAAGATTTGATGTGTTCCTCTAGGTCATCAAGGTTACTCTCAGAGCCGCCACTGTGTAGCTTCTCCAGTAGATGATGAGGCATATTACCATGTGTCTGAAGAAATTTTCTGTAATGGAGCACCTGAAATGACGTTTCTAGCATTGGGTGAAGTCGTTTGCAGCGGTTGTAGTGTTTCCCTAAATATCAAGAGTTTGGAAAACATTAAATAAATCAAATAGGCCTATTAATGACATAAAACATTACATAGAATTTATATAAAATTAATTCGAATACATGAATTACATGACGTAACACAGTCATCTTGTGATAGAACGTTCATGTATATATGCGTTTATCAGTTTATTTCTACTAAATGAAAGCTGTAAGGTTTATACCTGATAAAAATCCTGAAAGTGATCCGCTTGCTATTACACCTGTGTCTACCAGTATATGGGGACCACCAGATTCATCAAGCAGATAACCAAGGGATGCGAAGTACGCCATCGTTATATGGAAGCCACCAAAACATACAAATACATTATCGTAGAGCGGAGTTTCTTCAGCTTGTATTAATAGTGCAGGCTTTGCTATCGCCAGGTCATATGTGACAATTGCATATGATTCGCCACATTCACGAGCAACTTCCTGTGATTGACGGAGAGTTTCAGCAACAACGTCAAGTCGTGTAGATGGTAGATTTATATTATTCATGTAAGCGATGACTTGTGCTGAGAGGTGATCTGTGCTTCCCTTGGCATTCCACCCCGACCACATTGGTGTATCCTTGAATAAAGCACATGACATCATCCAAGCAATATCGGAAACCACTCCGAGCCGAAAGCCTTGCGGTGTTTCAGTTTGTGTCTTTACATATGAAAACGTAGAAATGCGCGTTTTTTTTGTGTATGGTTGTATATCTTTCGAAGTGAATTGAAACGATCTTTTACGTTTTTTTCTTGGTGTACATTCCGCCATAGACTGATTCCCTTCTGATGATCTTTCATTTTGTGATGGAGCATTGTTGGGCAAAGGTATGTTTTTATAGAAGATACCAACAGTATCGTGCAGCGTTTCGCCTCCTGACAATGTTTCAGTATTATGATCAATATTATCCCATGCCAGCCCTGTTGCTAGACCAGGTTGTTGTTATGTCATCTGGAGTTCTATCATCTTTTATTGATATCGTTGTTGCTAAGTCTGTTTCTATTGACTCAGCCAGAGAGTAGCTAACGCAGTGGCCTAGACGATTCAAGATGTTTGATGACTTTTTTACTTCCTGTTAAGCTTTTCATACTCAGACCGAGTGTGATGTGTTTGGCTGGTTTTATTTTGGCTCGGGTTGTACAGAATACAGCATCGTCAGCAGCAGACTATATCTATCAGCACGTGCACCACTTGAAATGTCACCAGGTGTTCCTGTGTAGAGGGTACGAAAAAAAAGTTTCAGATCTTCAGGTAGATCTCCTTCACCGTCGCAGACATCTTTTATCTGTAGCGATTCTGGTAATGGCCTTGAGGTAGATTGTAACTTTAAGATGTGTGATCTTAAATTTAATTTGGCACCGACGATAGCTGCTTGGGGATCAACTGCCTTCAGAAGAGCATTTGTCACTGCTTCATGCTCGGTATTGCCATTGCAGTAAAGAACTGGGCCTTTGTTGGGAATGATATAAGTGGATAGCTGAGATGAAAACTGTGCTTGCAGCTTTGTTAAAAGTTTGTGTGCTATATATTGTGACTCATAATCACCATGATCTACAAGAAGTTGCATGTACCGCTCATGTACAACGCTAAGTAGCTCAGCAGAATTATTTTCTATAACGGTGGTCCTCACATAATCACAGATAATTGCAAATGTTTTTTTATGTATGTCTCTCAGCTTTTTTTGGTCGGACATACGCATAGTTTCACTATCATCGTGTTTTTCTTCACCACTCGGAAATTGTTTCAGATCCCGAGTGTATTTTCTTCTGCAAGAGTGGTGGTATTTCACTTCTTTAGCAATGAAGTCTATACCACCCAGCTTAGGCAATAAGACTTCATCCTTATGTCTGTGTAATGCACTTTGAATATTGTCACCATGGCAACAATTACGTCTTATTTGAAAAACTTCCCAGGTACGGCATGTAAGACGTTGATTTTCGGATTCAGCGCAAAATTTCCAGTTAGATACAACCTTCAAACCTTTTGGCCCCGCTCGAGACAATTTTGACCCCTGAGCTCCCGGACTATTGGTTTAATGCTTGGTCTGCCTTTGACACCGTACCCCCAACAAAGGAGGAACATACATAACACTTCTTGACGGCAGTAATATGATACAGCCCAGCAAACACGAGACGTGCACCCAATGTTGGGCCAGTGTCTGAGACGATGGGTTCACATTGTACCAACATTGGGTGAATGTTTCCTGGGTCAAAGCCAACGTCTCGCACATCCCCAGCAAACACAAAACATTTGTATAACATTTGTACATCGTCAGCCCAACGTCTGCGACATTGATCCCACATTGTACAAATGTCATACAAATGTGTTGTGTTTACTGGGTTGAAACAATGGTCAGTCATACTTGGCAGAATGTCTAATTTCGTGTGTAGCCGCTAGTCAAGCCGATAAAGATTAATTAATTTGACCTTCAATATGTCTGGTGTATATATCAGTACCGAAATGTTTGATTTTGCTAACTAAATTGATAGGTATCTAACAATTTCTGTGAACAGCTCGTAAATATTCATGCCATCATCTACGTTGAGGACATCAATTTCATAGATTATACTCTAAGCCGTGAATACCTTGTGTTTCGGTTAGCAGGATGTGTCAACATCTATTTGAGCGTTGAAACTTGAATGGTTTACCATTGTAAAAAGAACAGTATGTAAAGCCTACAATAACATGGAGCCAATAGTCGCACGTCCGGCAACATGAAAGCCGGGGCAATATTAGCCACCCGCCAGAGTAATGGTACGGTGCTATACACAGTGAAATGTGTTGGATTTGATCACGGCGATCTGTCAACACCTGAGTTGAGTGATATTGCTTGGAGTCATTTCGACTACCAAATTAAAACATTATTATTCGGTTAAATTAACAATTAAAACAGATGAAAGCAATTAATTCTCCTTTGTTCTTTTACTGTGATAAACAGATTAGTTGTATAAAAGACTCAATAGGCTTATGGAAAACAGACATGTGTCACCGACTTTTTCCAAAAATAAAATCAGAATGTAAAAATATTATTTTTTAAAAATCATGTAATTATATATTTGAAATAATAAAATCTTGCAATTATATATTTGAAATAATAAAATCATATTTATGTTGTTATTTTGTTCGCATAACCAATACATATACTAATATAATAACATTACAGTATGAATTAGATAATTAGGTCTATATATCCTCGGTTCCAACACAGCTTGGAGGGGGTGGGGGAGATGCTCCGGAACTCTGCCATATTCGAAGTTCCGTCATATTTCTTGGAAACAGATGATGACGGAACATCGAGGTCTCTCTGTAGATGACTGTAATGTCAACTTCCTCGTAAACAATCGTGTTATTCTAATGTTGTTTTAATGCTGGGTGGGCCTACCATTTACCACACTGGTCCAGTATTAAATTTACTTTGGCGTAACGCCTCGTGTTCGAGTGGGATATAATAATTATCTTCTTCCCGTCTGTCAGCTTGTCACAGACATGATATGAACCATGTTAAACCTTTAAGCGCTAGAGCACGATTATGGTTACACAGAGCACTGTGCAGCCTGTTCCAACCAGACACAGACGGCACGCGTGTATCAAAATGCGGACAGCTCTCCCAGCAAACACGAAGACTCGACCCAATGTTGTTTCAATGTTGGTCCAGCGCCGTTGGCGGTGGGCCAATATTGAAACAGCATTGGGTCAAATGCTCGCGTTTGCTGGGCTCCACACAGGTGTCGTCTACACCCACCCCTCCGCCACCATAATATTCTTGCCAGCCGATCAGGGTACTTTTAGCAAGACAGCCGGCCAATCACAAGCTTACTACAATACTTGAAATTGAGAGCGGGGGACATATGACGGTAACCATCTGCACATTTTAACATGCGAAGGAGCAGTGTCTAGTGTGAGCAGTGTAGATTATGGTAGGCTATATTTAATAGCCGGGTCAAACCTTAGGCAGCCGAATATTACGTTGAAACGATGTTGGTGTGATGTTAGGCCAGCTTAAAACCAAGGTTGGTTGAACGTCTCAATACAAACGTCATTCCAATGCTGGGCCGGCATCCAAGAAAAAAAATTGGGACCTACAATGACGAGCCAGTAGACCTATGTAGGGGTAATGTTAGTCCAACGTCTGCGGCGCTGGCCAAATATTAAATCAACCTACCTCACTCAAATAAACCCAGTTCGCGTAACATAGGCCTAGGCCTACTATTTAGCACTGGAAATTGGGATGTGCCCATGGAGTGACAATACTGAGGAAAGGAAACTATTAAGTCCTCGTCATTGAAATGGACTTATATGTAGACTTTCGTTTTCTACCAAACAAATGCTACTCTGGCATAGACTACCTAGTTCTTGAAGCAAATTATTGATGAATTTTCAAACGGAAATCTCACAATTTACGTGCATTAATAATCATTTTACGAGCTCGATTATGACAGAAGCACTATTTCCAACAAAATGAGACATGTCGTGAATAATAAACTGCAGTATTCAGCTTACTATTATATTGAGAAGCTACTGCCTTTTGGGTTCACATTATAGAATAGTGGAGCTGAATAGCCCCTATGTTGTGCGTGCGGGCGTGAACAATAGGCCTAGTATGTTGAGATTGCTGCTTCCAAAATTTCGGTCAGTTATCGACCTTGTAATATGCTGACCCTATCTCATTCAGCTGTGCTATTTAGTGGAACTGGTGCAGTGGTTAAAGCTGCCTGCTTTGAAAGTCGTAGGCCCCTATACTGCGGGCTCGAGCCCCACTCTGGCCTTCAAGTTTCATAGAACCAAAATGTTTCTTCCCCGCTCACTCGTAATGATTCAATATTGTGGGGAACCTCCGTGACCGAGAGGTGGCATGCTCGGCCTCAAACCGCCAGGGCTCGAATTTCAAATCCTGTGTCTGGAGGGTAGTGTCATCTCATTCATCTCACCATCCTCAGTAAGTAAGTAAAATATTTGCTTTACTTCACTTTTCGGCCAGTATGGCCATTTAAGTGAAAATTCCAGGTATTACAATATCCCATATTGTATAGTTAAAGTAGTAAAGAAAAGACAAAGCTTATAAAAGCATGTTCGTACTAAAATATTCAATTTAAAGTGTTTGATATGATAAGATGACGATGCTCCTGGCACCTATATGTAACGAGTCTGATGACATGTTGAAGCGCCTGCACTACAACACAGTTTAATGGGTATAAAAATATCAGTATAAATAATGTAAAATATGAAGTGAATTTAAAATGAACGACTTTTCAAGTCACTATATCTCCATGAAATTGGAGTGATTGTGTAAAAACTACAAGTCTAAGTCAAAACAGTGTCATTGTCAAAACAAATATATAATATATACTATAATACTATATACTATAATAAAAAAAAATAAACCCATTTAGACATAAATATGAATGACATAAACAATGAACAGAGAAACCATTAAGTAAGTAAGTAAATGTCTTCTTTACTTCACTTTTCGGCCAGTATGGCCAGAGAAATCATGAAACCACAAAACATTCTCAAAAATTAAAGACTCACAGTGCCCCCACAGTTGGTAATAAGGTCTGTGATATTGGAGGACATCACAGAGCGATCACAAACCGTGAGGACACCGTAAGTCACCACAGGCTAATTGTACGGCAATGGCTTCTCTATGACATGCTGCATTATCCGCCAGGATGCCACAGAGAAACCTTTAAAACAATAAAGTGAAAAAATAATTATATGGCAATGGTTTCTTTCGGACATCCCGTCCATCGCCAGGATGCTAAAGAGAAACCACTGCAAACACAAAAACCAAATCATAGAGGAATTATGAGTAGACATACAATGCCCCCACAGCTGGGGATCGGGTCTGTCATCGAGAACTAGCACGACAGAGCGATCATATTCCGTGAGAGCACTGTAAGGCACCACAAGTACAATGAAAAAATATATAAAATATATAAATATGAATATATAGAGAATATATAAAGAATTTGAAATAAAAACTATTCGAAAATAAACATAACAACCTCAGTACCACCGGAAAGCAAACACAAAAAACTTCACTTTAAAAAAATAGAAAAACCTGGTTTGATGAAAGGTTTGGGTGTGCTTGGCCTTCTAAGAAGTTGCCCAGGGGGGGGGACCACGCGGAGGTGACACCCTTCCCCCCACCATCCTCAGGAGGTTATCCTGGCCCGGTTTAGCCTATATGTGCACAAAGGTGTCCGAAAGTCCCGTTCATTTAATTTAATTTCATATAACTTGTAGGGCATGTTTTCCCTCGATTTCTCAGTCCATTCTCAACTGATTTTCAAGGACTAATTATGTTGACTTAGGCCTACTCTAACTTAGTCTGTAACAGAGTTTGTTATATTATATGTTCATATGTAGACCTATTATATGTTTATTTCTGTTTAATTATATAACTTTAAAGCAGCTCCTTGGGATATGACATCATTTTTTCAGAATTTTCATATTTTTACAAATATTTTTATTCAACATTTCTATGAAACCAGAAGTAACCCAAACAAACTATTTGTATACCTGAAGGACGATTGAATGTTTTCACAGCATTGGGCCACATGCTGATGGCACCGCCCCCCCATGGGTGGACAATCAGTGCTGCAGGTGTGTCCTCCCGTGTCCTGACTATAAGACACCAATTAGCGGCGACTGCTCTGATCTTACAGTCTGATACGTGGGAAAATGTGATGTAAAGTGCTGAATATTGCTGACTTGTTTTGTTTACATGGCAATATACGACCTAGAAATACAACTATTTCACTCTTTTGAGCAATTATTTATAAACTCGTGATCCCAAGATAAGACATTTTAAAATTATAAAATATCTCAGAACTAGAAAATTAAGATTTATTATTATGTATATATCGTTTAAGGATACAGAAAACTAATTGGCAGTTTTCAAATTGTAACAATGCATAATTATCAGAATTTGACTGAGATAACCTCCTAGAAATAAATTAAGCCTTTGTCAACACAGTAACAAACAGTTATGACATGTTTACCTAGCAAAAATATATTTGGTTGTGTCCTGTTTAACAGTTTAACTTACTCAGCATACATCTCTGGGGATGAATATGAGTAGCCAACATAATTTGTTATTTTATTTGATACTGATTTATTTTTAAATTACAACATTACCAAAGTCAATTATTATACCACGGGGTACATTAACGTAACAAAAATGTTCAGTTATGTTCCATTGTACATCAGAATTATTTTCATAAGCGTAGAGTAGTGAAATTATACAATTGGGGAAGGAATTGATGTTTAAAGCAGATGTGAATTGTTTGATTCTAACAGTTTTAAAATATGTCAGATCTAAAAGGCATTCTTCAATGTGCAAAATTGTTACTGTGTTGACACTTGTTCGTTTTATTTTACCCTGGTTAATTTGAAACTAGATCTGGATTATAGACCGACACTTTTAATATAAGGCTAATATCAGCCACAGCCTGTAGTGTAATGGACGAATTGAAATACTGGCTTATACAATACTGCAATACCAAACATAGGCCTATATTTACATAATGATATGTATACATAGGCCTAATAAAAGCATACAAAAAGATATAATTTTCAAACTGATTTATCATATTATGTTATGTGGAAAACATTTAGTAACTAAACTTCAACCACTGTCAGCAATAGGTGTCGTAGCCATTTTTTGCCAGAAAATTATCTTTCTGAATTTTGACTAAGTTGTTATTTCTTATCAAAAACGTTATTGTGTTGACATAATTGTGGTTACACAATTGACATAATTTATCTACGCATACGTTTATATTTTAATATTATAATGTTAGGAAACAATGGTTTGTCCATAAAAACGTATAAGAATTATTTTTTTCTGTAGATGCAAAATGATCAATAACGTGAATAAATTAGTTTATTTTAAGATGTCCCCTAAGGATATCCAAATGTTCTAGCTGACTGAATTGACAAATTAAGGATTTACAAGGCTACTCATAGGACACATTTATCTACAATTGTACCAAAAGATGCTTTTCTGGGAGTATGTCTGAAGAAAATGTCGTGTTGTTCTGTAGTATGTATATAACACAAGAGGTGTGAATGCCCATAGAATCTCCCGCCATAAAAAAAGAAAGTTTTTGAGGCCCACATGAAATATAAAGCTAATCTATGGCGGTCATTTTGAATTTTGGAAGTCTTGAAAAAATATGTTGCACATCTCCATTTTTACTTCTGCCATAAGGTTTTTGGTTTGTTTGTCTGTATGTCAGCAGGTCACCCATTACTTACAAAGATATGAACGGATTTGCATGAAACTGTTACCATCCATTACATTTTGGGGATGATCCGGATTACCATGAGGATCGTGCGTCGAAGCTTTGTCTAGTGTTGAGACTGTTATTGTAAAATTTAAATAATTTCTCACTTAAAAGTTTCTTTTAAATGTTTTTTAAAAAATCAGTTGCACAACTCAATGTTGACCGGTGGCGGCTTGGTATTATCTTTTAAAAACGTAATGTCAATGCTGTTAGAAATGTGATTTAATAATAATAATAAACTTTAATCCCCGGTAAACACAAAACAGCTGTTTAATATTTATACAACTTTCGCCCAACGTTTTCAACATTGGTCCAACATTGTATAAATGGTATGCAAATGTTTTGTGTTAAGTGGGTCGCAAAATCAAATAATAATCTACCAATTTTTGAGCCCACTCAAATAATGTGACGCACGACGGACGCGCTGGCCTGACTATATTATAAAGGAAGGAGAATTTTGGAATATCAATCTAAAATTCAACCACAATTGCAGGGCTATACACATTTATGCATGGACGAATTTATTTAAATTATTATACGATATACACCTTTACATCAATATAGGTGCACACATTTGCTAATTTAATTTTTTGACAACACATCTATCATAGACGTAAAGATATATTCGATTTAATGAAACATAACTGAACAATGGGCACCAGTAGGCCCTATAGTCGGTGTATGTGGAGATTTACAGTATTTTAACCAACGTTGGTTATGTCAAAGTAACATACTACATTAATGGGAATCTAAGGTATGCCTAGATGAGTACGCGCATTAGATTAAGGCCTTGTCACTAGAAAATGTTGATTATAGGCCTACTGGTTTATCAAGTGAGGTGACATTCTGGACAGAGCTAATAATTGTGATATTAGTGATCTAATGCATGGTGTCAAAAGAGATGAGAAGGGACAATTTACGTTCTTATTCTGTGTGGACTGACTATTAAAGAGGGATCAGTAGATGCAGTTTGATTACTAACCGTTTCAACTGTTTTAAGTCCAGTCCCGGTGGTAACTGCTGTTATTGTGTCGACATATTTTTCATGAACACACATTGTTGTATATCTCTTGTCTAACGGAAATGAACGGGGAGATGGATGTTTTGTAAAATATAATCACAAGGAGTGAAACTAACGAAAGGAAGGTAACATAAACGTTAATCTAAAAACAATTGAGTGGTGGGTATTGGTAATTGTCTGATATATGAATTATGGACTTGTTACTGTGTTGACATTTGACACATTTAAGTCACAAATGCTAAACCACAGAAAATAAGTCAGATTTTTTATTTAACCTAAGATGTAGTTCATATAGGTTATCATCACATAGAAATAGTTTGAAAATTATATTTTGAAAATATGCATATATTTTATTGATGGACAGTTAATTTCATATTTTCTGTAGAATGGCTCTTTTTCGTTGCTTTAAAATTGTTTTTTGACTTTTTCGTATTTACAGTTAAGATCAGTAGGCTATATAGCTTCATATAAATTAAATTTTCAAAATTGACAACATTGAAAATGTCTCATCCCAAGGGGTCCCTTTAACAAATTATGTTATTTGAAATTCCGGGAACTTGAAGTTTCGGGAACTTCGGAACTCACTCTCGGGTGTCCCCTTGTGTTGCGAGTTATTGACAGTTCATTGTCGTCAGGATGGGCGGGGGAATCCTGTGTCTGGAGTACAGTGTCTTCTCAATCATCTCACCATCCTCTGGAGGTTCTCCTGTCCCAGTTTAGCCTATATGTGCACAAAGGTGGCCTAAAGCCACCTTTGTCGGCAGGATAGTCAACATTGTCAACCCTGTCCGCCCCCGGTTGACAAGCTCCCTATTGAAAAAACAGGTGAGGCACCAGTGTGATGTCTGCACACCCTCATCTGACTGTCTAGTGGTGTACAATCAATTTGTGACGCCGGAAAAGTGTATGGCCGCCGTAGACTAAAGTGTGTTTTTCACATATTTATATTTTGTTTAGACCTATAGGCGATCTTGGCAAACATTTCATGTCATGTGAAATTAAATATAATTTTATACAGGTATGAAATAAAATTTACAATAGAACAGCAAATTTTTTATACAAAATCTAAAATGAAGAGTATTACAATATGATATTTCCCCACATACAGGCCTACATGTAGGCCTAATTATGTTCAATTGGTGGTCGCAGACGATAGAACAACATTATTAAACGATTACTACTCAGGCGCGGATCCAGAGGGGGGGGGGGCGCACGGCCAACCGTTTTTGCGCCAAATTCTTCAAAAAGTCCCCTAAATTGGCCTACAGATGCCTAAAAACTCGCCTCCGAGCCACCTGCGCCCCCTCCTTTTTCAAATGCTGGATCCGCCCCTGCTAGTATTGGGTCTTAATAGCCTGTAGAGCTCTTGAGGTCTTTCCTCCACGCGCGACGCTGTTTGCACCCCCCCCCCCCCCGGCAATCAACAAGCATCACGACCCATGAGAAATTATGACAAGTGAAAACAGTGGCGATGATATTTTAAGGACCAACGTTGAGACTACATTGATTCCTTCCCAACAAACACGACGCATTGACCCAATGCTGGTTTTTATGTTGGACCACCGTCTGCGACGCTGGCCCAACGTAAAACCAGCATTGCGTGGTGATTGCTGGGTTGTCAGATCTGCGAGGTATGATTTGTAGGCCTATATCATTATATATTTTCTATGCCTATAGCGGCATGTTATAATAGTCTTTGAACTTGAAAAACAACTGGGCCTACTCAGATCAAATCTTCTGTGGATAACTGCTTTATAATACCAGCTGTAAATCTCCGCTTGGATTAATGCTGCTGTAAGGTCGCAGACGTTGGTGGAGCCTTACCTCAACTTTGGGTCAACGTCGGGCCTACACATGGAGGCCTAGTTCGTCATTTTTTAAAGACGTCAGCCCGTGACGCCATGACGCCAACACGACAAGGCGGACGGCGACGGACTGGTTTTAAAACTCTATGGATTCCAGATTTGTATCAAACAGAACTTCATTGTTGGGTCGATCGTCGTGTTTATTTCATCTCCACTGTAGAACACATTTAATATAAAATACAGTAACATAGTCACTTCACTCTGCTTCATCATGGCAGAGAAACACAACCCAGCTAAGTTCTAAAGTAGAGCGCTCACCATCGTGCCTTGGGCAGCATTCCGGCCCGCATCAATCCCGCATCTCTCTCCTCACCGACGTCCGTCTCTTATATAAACTTTACATCATCATAATCATTACATTGATTTAACATTTAATCATACATAATCATAATCGGCACATTGAGTTAACATACATTTCCTGTCGACGGTCGCCAGTCCATCAGTCTCGATGGCTCGGCTGACCTTTGCCTGTCCTGACCAATCCATTACTGCCCCAATCTCATGGATTGTTGTGTTCCGTTCTGGTCAGATCAACAGTAGTTATCATCTCTGCGTTTGCCTACTGCGTTAAGCTAGGATTCCTTACACGCGGTATGCGTTATGCGGCAAAAATCGCTACAACACATTACAGTAGGTATGATTCCTTACATACGGTATCGGTGTGCGGTATGCGGCATGCTGTATGCGGCAAATCGAATCCCTCCATGTAGCGATCGATGCGGCATCCGAATGCAGAATCGGACGGGGAAATCCGCGAATGACGTCAATTAACTATGCCATTCCAGAAAATCCCCTTCACTTTGTTTATAAATGCTGTGGCCCAAGTGGGCCTACTGTAAAAAATCAGGTCTGAACATGAGGGCTCAGAACTGATAGAGTATTTAAAGTTGGTTGGCTGGTTGGTTGGTTTTGTAGTCAGGGTGAGAGTTAGGGTCCATGGTTACGGTCGGGTAAGGGTCCCAGTACCTGGTTCCCCATTAAACTCGGTATCGACCTGTCAACCGTACTCTCATCATGGGCGGGGGCCCTAGGGTAGGGGTTAGCACCGCTGTCTTTCACGGTAGAGTTCGGGGTTCGTTTCCCGGTCGCGACGGTTTGAAAGAAACAAAAATGTTTCTTCCCCATCCATCCCCTTCGCCAAAACAAAAGTATTATGGGGAGCTTCCGTCACCGAGAGGTAGCGTGCTTGGCCTCAGACCGCCAGGGTTTGAATTTCGAATCCTGTGCCTGGAGGGCAGTGTCATCTCACTCATCTCACCATCCTCAGGACGCTCTCCTGGCCCAATTTAGCCTGTATGTGCACAAAAGTGGCCTAAAGCCCAATTCATTTCATTCACTCTCATCATACCCTAAAGGGTCTGATTTTCGTCACCCCTTCAACGGCATGCCTTTCCATGTTTCCAACCTAGTGCACTGACCGAGGAGAAGTATAGCCTGAGTTGGTTGGTGGCTAGTTGGTTGGTTGGTTGGTTGTTTTTAGTTAGTGTTAGTTAGTTAGTTATGGGCTAACTAACCAGCGGGGCGGGAACCAGGGTCTTCAGGTTGGATGTAGACCCGTGGCTCCCTAGCACTGTCCAGAAGGTACCACTGAGGGTTATACTCATTCACGAAGCATCCTGCCACCCACATCATAATCCTTAAGGCCGAATGCGACTAATCGTACCTACTGAGTGTACCGAGCACAAACCACTCTGCTGAATCAACCAGGTTAAGCAACCAACTTAGGCCTCATCTTAATTTTTTTTTGGGGGGGAGGGGGGGTGACCGTCCTGGGTTCGAACCCTTGTACGGGGGTGCTCTACCATTGAGCTATCGGCGAGGGACGAGGACCTCCTTGGCCTGACTCACAGGACACTTCTCAGACACCATTACAATTAGGCTATTGGAAACTCCCATCTGCAACGTGGTTCATGCTCAGTAGACTCAGCAGGTAAACCTCAGCTTTTCAAGGTATTTAGGTTAGTTGGTTGGTTGGTTGGTTGGCTGGATAGTTAGTTGGTTGGTTGGTTGGTTGGCCGGTTGACTGGCTGGTTGGTTGATTATTTGGTTATTCTGAGGAAGAAAAAGAACGAAAAACTCGCCGCATGCAGCATTTAAGGAATCACACATGCCCCATACCGTACCTTATACCGCATGACGCATAACGCATGTAAGGAATCCTAGCTTGAGGCATGCATAAGTTTACAATTTGAACATAAAAATGAGTGTGCGCGGTCTCTGGTGCAGTGGTTAAAGCCTTGAAATGAGAGATCGCTGGTTCGATCCCTCCTATGGCATAGGCCTATGAGGCTATGTGCACCAAGGTTACCCGGCTGAACCAGGCTATTCACATTGCGTGTAGCCTGGTCGCAGTGACCTCCATTTTTCCACGGCTGGCCGTGTAAAACAGACACTGACTCCGCCTAGCGATAAGACCTAGAGTGGTATAAGACTATATTCAGCTAGCGCGCTCTGGTGATCACAGTAATACCATTCTGCCAAAACATGGCCGTCACTGTGTCAGAGCCTTGCGATGTCATCAGGGTACACAAAGGTGGCCTAGTCTAGAAAACCACATTTAATTCCATTTATGCTCGCAGCTTGGCAATACTATGATGCGTGGAAAGGCAAAAGGCAGTAGACTATCTAAAATGTTTTTTTGTTGACATAACTTTTTTTTTCGAAACTTGAAGTTCCCGGAACTTGAAAATAGGCCTAGTCTATCTAAAAAAAAATTTTTTTGTGAAATAGGAAAAACAATTTTTTTGTTAATTTTTTTTTCAGAATTTTGGAACTTGGAAGTTCCCGGAGCTTTAAAATTGGGAACTTGTTTAAGGGTATCCCTTAAATTGACGCCATGTCCCCTCTTGTAGGCCCCTAGTGCATGTGGGGACGTCCTTATATTCCGAAGGTTCGATTGTCCGAAGGTTCGGTAGTCCAAAGGTTTTGTTCTCCAAAGATTCGATTGTCCGAAGGTTCGATAGTCCGAAGGTTCTATAGTCCGAGAATATTTTGATTCCGAAGTTTCGATGGTCCGAAAGTTCTATGGTCCGAAGGTTCGAAAGTCCAAAGGTTCGATAGGCCTAGTCTGTAAGTATTGCTATTCTGAAGGTTCGATAGTCCGAATAGGGTGACTGCCCTATCATATATGTTCAGAAGGTTCTATGTTCAAAAAATATTTGTTTAAAAGGTTCTATGTTCAGAAGGTTCTATATTCAAAAGGTTCTATGTTCTGAAGGTCCTATGTTCAGAAGGTCCTATATTCAGAAGGTCCTATGTTCTGAAGGTCCTATGTTCAGAAGGTCCTATATTCAGATGGTCCTATATTCAGAAAATTCTTTGTTTGATGTAGGAAAAAACTTACATCTTTCAGTTTCAGGTAAACTACAATGCAAGATAACAAATCACAGCCTCTCATTTTAGCTCATTCGGTCAAAGGTCAGATGAGCTTTTGTCATGGCGCGTTGTCCGTCGTCTGTCCGTACGTCCACAATAGCCAAAATTGCTTTGGGACTTTAATCAACACAAAACCAGGAGTGATCACAGAAGGATAGCCCTCGTAATGAATATGACACTCTAGGCCCCTATCTGAATTCAAATCCGGTGCTAGTGTGAACTTGTCCTATAGCTTTTTTCTGATTTTTTTTTCATTTTAATCTATTCTATGGGGTGTTTTGGGGTGTCTGCATATCCCTAAAATGCGTTTTATAGTTGGGTTGACCAAAACATGAGTGGAGATCGCCATTAAAATAAAGTCAATAATGAATAGATTGCACAAGAAAGAACCATTCAGAGCCTTGTTTTAAGTATAGGCCTACCATTGGGCACAATTATTTTGGTAAATCTGTAGCGCATGTTTTACGTCGATTTCTCAACGATTCTGACCCGATTTTTTTTGCACATCCCATTTTCAAAAAGTTTAGTTAGATCATTTGACATGTGATAATATTTCTGAATTAGCGTAATGGGTTGATAGAGGGACGTCATAATTTCAATTTACAACAATCATTCAAATCGTCTAACTTTTGAAATATTAAAAATAATGTTACGTTTACAAAATTTCATGAAAATCGGTTGAAAATTGACGGAGTAGTTAACGAAAAACATGCGCTACTGGTTAGTTTGGTTCTAATGTATAGCGTGAGATGGATAGAATTAGCTTTAGGGACGCACCATTTGATTTCTGGGGGGGGGGCCTAGATTATTACTTTCAGTTATGTTTTTTTTCTGAAAAATTAGCACACAATTTTTTTTTTTAGCACCGACCTTGAAACAAACATTTTTTTTGTCCCTGGAAAAAAATAAAAAAAAAATTTTGTGACAGTTAATCTTTAATTAAGTATGTTGACAAATGTCATGTACTGACCTTGATGAAGGTCAGTCTCTGACATACATACAGTAGCTGTGGCTGTATTAAAGGGGACACACCGGCCTGACCTGCTTCTTCAGCCCTGAGAATTGTTGGTGATATACAAGGATCTAGTAGTCATGGTGATTTTTTTTTAATGTGCAACATGCCGTTTATACTAGTGTTTGAAATTTAATATTCTCCTGAAACCTAGTACCGGATACCAGTGTAAGTGGTAGGCCTACTCATACTCATGAACTTAAATACGGTATAGGGGCCAACCTTCTGTGAAGCTTTGATAACCAAATGGGTCTACTTAATAAATATTTATTTTGACTCACCTTTCATTCTAGAAGCAGCATAATCTGTACGCATCATTTGGCGATCTGTTGTCTTCAAACTAGGACGGAAGCAACTATGACTTGAATACTATGTGGTAGAGCGGGTTCGGGTATTTCCGAACGGGGGGGTATTTCCGAACATTGCTAATATATTTCATCCCGTTGCTGGCTAGACATGAATAAATTGTGTCAGGCAGAGCTGCCCGTTGTGCGTGACTGTTCTGTCACGCACCGTTATTATGGACCAATTTCATATCCATTAATTTTGCTTTTTTAAAAAGTCACTTTCAAAATGTCGTAAAGTAGACAAGTCTTTAAAAATTAAGGTAATTACACGGAAGGTAATGTTCTATTTATGATATGTATTATCAATCCTGGAATTATTATTTATATGGGAAAATGTACCTTGCAATGCACCTTCTAGATATAAAAACAGAGCCACACTACGCGGCGTGGCCGAGCTTCATGTAGCCTCTGGTATGCCCCAGTGGCGAATGTTTGTGACTTGTTGCTATTTTTAGATGAAAATAGGGTAATCCCCGATTTCAGACATTTTTGAAAGGTCACTTCCCCGGATGAAGAGTTGTTCACAGTATTGTATTTCCCCTTTGACGCATTTCCTATGACTTGACCCAGAAAATTATTCACTGGCCTCAATAGCACAGGCATGATGGTCACGTGACTAAGAACCTTGGCCAATACCCGGCCATAAATGAAATTGGCAGGGCTCGCCAGGCAATGGTCATGATCATAGATATAGGGGAAATCTATGGTCATGATAGCCTTATCATTTGGGACGTGTTCGGAAATAGACCCATCAATTAATTTGGTTTCGTCTAATTACGAACACTAGGCCTATAGGGCCTACACCACAGTTTCACAGCGAATGCGTCATTTCGAAAGGAAATACATCAATGGAGCGATTTGTAGGCCTGCAAACGGTTGTGACGTTACTATGCGGGTTTGAAAAGTAATATGAAGGAAACTATGAAAAAAATCTCAGATTTCAATAGATTCGGGTAATCTCGAACAGTGGCATTTCCTAATATTTTTTTGTTTTATATTTTTTTTTGTGGACGAATTACAATTGACATTGATTCTATTTGTATCATATTTGAGTATACTGCGCATGTTCCTGCTTCTAGACTGGTTATTTTCTCTTTAGATTAAAAAATGAGTGGGTGTTCGATTATACCCTACTTGGTGTTCGACATTACCCCCTCTATTTCGAGTATACCCGCCGTTACCTTGGGTACTACAACTTCCTGTACAACTTTCAGATTCATGAATGGCCGTGCACGTGGTTAATTACGTCATCAATCATAGTTTCATTCATCAACTTGTAAACTTATGCATGCCTAACGCAGTAGGCAACCGCAGAGGTGATAACTACTGTTGACCTGGCCAGAATCGGACACCGTCAAACAACAATCCATTATGGATTGGAGTATGATTGGATTCAGTCGTTACCGGACTGTCCGGGATGGTCTGCCAAAGGTCAGAAGATCCATCAAGAGAGGCCGACTCACAGAGTGAGTCACTGGCAGCCTCGCCACGAAATGTATGTCAACTCAATGTTGGGATTATGTTTATATATGATTAGATGTTAAATCCATGTTGTAATTATTATTAGATATGATGATGGTGTCGCATATAAAAGGTCGAGCGATGGCGACCAAAGAGTGGTGCGCGCCTAACTTGTGAAGTAAGCTAGAAGGCTACGTATTGTGTTTCCCTGTCATGTTAGACAGGGTAAACTGACGATTGGACTGTATGTGATCTTATGTGTTCTACACAGTGAAATAAATGAAATAAATACGACTTTTGACCCAGAATCATGGTGTCTGTGTTAATACGAATCTGGAATCTATAGAGTTTATAACCAGCTCTTCGCCGTCCGCCTTGTCGTATTGGCGTCAGGACGACGTCAAGGGCTGACGTTTTATAAACTGATGTCACGTGGGGCGCTGATAGACGAATGGGGACACCAGACAGAGGCTTAGGTGTTCGGAAATACCCGAACCCGCTCTAAACATTCGCAAAAAAAATAGAAAAATATCACATTCTTTATTAGACAAAGAGCCGACCAGAAACAAACAAAAAATACATCAGTAAAGCCGCGTCCAATTTCACTGTTATATAATAACTTGTAGCGATCTTGAGAATTTTCCTAGAAATATTTTGCGCTCCAATTATTCCTTGTAAGTCGTTTATTTTAAATTCCACTTTGATGAGCCTCTTCAAAAATTATCAACAATTAAAATTATCAACAATTTTTTTGGGCACAATCTTTCAACATTTTTTTTTTTTATGTACAAGTTTTCAGCATATATTTTTTTTTACAGAAATTTGAAAACAAACATTTTTTTTCAAAAATAGTCTAGCCCCCCCCCCCAGAAATCAAATGGTGCGTCCCTTAGATAGATTCGTTTTACCCGAAAAAAATCAACGTTTTTCAACATGGCGGTGACAGAGAGCAATCTCGACCCCAAGGTCTGAAATATGTTCATAACTTTTAATGACTGCTGAAAAAAATGAGATGAGCATGCAACCTCTTAGCTAAAATGTTACTGATTCTATAAAAAAAAGTATTTTCTTAGATATGACTGTCCTCACGAGTAATCAATCTGATTCACGGCGAACGGAAAGACCAATGTGTTACGGAATCATTAGAATATCGGTAGAAAATAGATTACATGATTCTCAGTTCATTTAATTATGGCAAAAACTCATAGCCACAACAGATCACACTGGTATAATTTATTATATGTACATGTCTATTTATAATCATGCAACACAGTATGTGCAGTCATCATGCGACCAAGTGAGAAAAATCAATATATACAATCACAGCTAAGAAAGCAGAGTGATAGGGGGTGATATGCCGGAAGGGTGAAAAAGCAGATAAAAGTGAAGGTGAGAAGCAGGTAAAAGTGAAGGTGAAAAGCAGGTAAAAATGAAGGGTGAAAAGTAGCTACAAGCTACATGTGAGACAGCTCAGTACTAATAGGTAAACAAGGGTAGGTCTTACTCTAATGAGCTTCCGTACGAATACATGCTGGCGCTTCGTACAGTGACGAAGCCACCAGTTGGCAACCATTCGTCCGGCCAGACCCCTGGTTGAGGGTAGGTTTAAAATATAGGCAAGGGTGCAATTAGACTAGACTACAAGCATGCAGTATAATTGTCAAACTAATAAAGCTCAGTAGGTAATGCCATAAATTAACCACTCAAGTTAATCTATGGTAAAAACTACAATCCACACAGTGACTATGCCTAAAATCTGCACTACAGTAATGATTAAAGATATCCGGTAGATTTAGTTATAAATCCGGTAGATTTAGTTATAAATCCGGTAGATTTAACATACCAGGTAGATTTATGACTAAATCCGGTGGATTTACTAAACAGGAGAACTATTCATGCTATAAAAGAATCTGGTAGGTAACCAGTCAGAGAATGAAATCCGTTCAGCCTCTGGCTTATAAATTTAGCACTAGTTCCCACTGAAAATGGACATAAAGTTTATTGTAGATTCCCACCAATCCTAAGGCTAAACTATTAAATGAGACCAGACTAGCTCAGTCATCAGGACAAACAGTTAGCCAACAACCTTATAATAACGTATTTACAGTCAGTATAAAGATTGCCATCAGTACCCTGAAAAGGTCAAGTTTCCATTTATATCATATTACATAAATAAACAAACAGAGAGGGATGAACATAGGCCTCAGAAATTATTATAAGAGACCAACCAACCCAAATAAAAGCTGAAAACCCGTATTTTAGTAGAGGCTAGACCAAGTCTAGAACTAGATCCAGACACTGCTAAAACACGTTACTCAATTATTAAACATGGACTTCAGGTAAATTCATTCCGGTAGATTTTCATCCAACCGGTAGAAATATCCGGTAGATTTTCCCATTCTGGTAAATTTTACTTGGAATCATGAATCCAAATCAGAAAATCAATAAAGTAATCATATCCAGATAATATGCTAACAAAATCTACCGAAACATAACCTGAATGGGAAAATAAACATGATTGGTCAAAGAACTAAGGAAAATCCACCATATACACCCTAACCGGATTGATGTTTACCCAATGATGCCAGAAAGCAATCTGCCGAAATTCGCGCCCCAGCGCTTCTTTTATAGACAAAATGACGTCATAGTTCCTAATTTGACCAATCACCTTTGAGTTTCCCCATTCACTGCCGACCACGGCAGTACCTCATTCTATACGGACCCAATTTACCCGCCAACGTGACACTCGCCGACTCCAGTCACACTGTCCTGTGTCGGCCGTAGCGTTAGATATAGTAGTAGTAGTAGTAAATCATTGCTTTACGTCACTTTTCGGCACAAAAGGTCTTTTAAGTGACATTATAATACGATAAAAACGTTGTAGTCAATTGATGAGATGAATGATGTACAGATGATGATGTGAGGGTGGGGTGATATGGCATGGTGGGTTATTGAGAGCGTTTTCCTTCGCTCTCCCGATAAGGGGTTCTGGGCATGTCTAGAGGATATACCCCCAGACGGCCGGGGGTGCAATTTAATGCTGAAACTCTGTGGCATTTTGCGCAGCTCTGCTATCCTCGGGTCGGATAGTCCCCAGAGTAACCATAGGGAGGATAACTCCATCTGGGTAACTCCATTCATCCCACGTGAGAGACCTAATGTCAAACACGCTATTGCCGGTTCTTTATGGCTACCACGGCCTACATCAGCGCTAGCACTGATGCCTGGTGCTGCATTGGCTCCGCTGTTGAGCGGAGGAACCAGGGTACACCACTGGCAATCTGCCCGAAGATTATGGCCAGATACGAGGAGGCTGCAGCTGCCTTTGAGCGGTAGATATAAAACTGTGAATAATAAGAAAATGTCCCTTAAATATTAATGTTCGCTACTGGAGTAAGTCAGTTAAAACTAGAACTACAATGTTGTACGTCCCTGTACAACGCAGGAAACCCAGAAGAAGTCCAAAGAATGTCCGAATTATGGTGAAGAGGCGAAGATAATAAAAATCTCAAATGGAGATGTGCGACAGTCTATATAATTTAATAAAGTCCATTTAGCTCTCGGGGAAGTGATGCTGCATCAGAGATGTGAGTCCTTGGAGCATTGCCATCATCCTCCTGGCATCCTGCTTCCCTTCACTGTTGAGAACAGCTGCCATGACGGGCTCCACATCTCCCGCTGGGGAGCAATCATGCCATCAGGCAAGATATTTGAAGCTGGGGGAGGGAACGTCCTCCGCTCATCTGGTAAAAGGGGACCATAGGGTGTTCCCTCCTTCCATCTCCGACAATCCACGTCATCACCACGTGGTGGGGAAGTTGAATCCTCCTCATCGGGACTCAGGGATTTGGCCACTTCTGCCTCAATCTCCGGAAACTCCGGCACAGTCACCTCAGTGGCCCTCCTCAATCTAGCTTCCAAATCCTGTCTCTCTTGCCTGTGCTCACGCACTTCCTTTTGCAACTCTTCTACTTTATCCTCCTTCAGTTTCAATGCCCCCTCAAGGCTCCTAATTTTATCAGGTAGACTTTCTTGGTCAATTCTTCGGTCTTCTTGACCCTGCTCTCTGCTTTCTCCAGTTGCTTCTCATCTCCACCAGCCCTCGCTCCAGTTTCTCGTTGCCTAGCTTCTGGGCAATTTCTTTAGCCTTAAGTTGTCTTATTTCTACCTTCGCCTTGTCGAGATCTATTGTCCTTAGTCTGACCATGAGGTTTTCCTCCTTTCTCTTTTCAGCAATGATAGCTTGAACCCACGAAAGTTCTGCCTGCAGGTCAGTTTCTGCAATTTCAAGAGTGTTGCAGGGTTCATCAATTTTCTCTAGACAGAGTACGGGGATTTGATTTTATCTTTCTTTGTTTCATTGGAGTGCTGTCGTGAAGATATCCCTGGTAGCGTTTTTCCTGCTTGCTGGAAGACATGGAGAATTATCCTCCTTCGGGGCTGACGCATCTTGAAGGGGCATCCAACCCCTTCAGGAGAGATATAGGCAACGATTTTACGGACGCCCTGGGACAGCTTGCCACAAGGCTGGCATGCTTCCTTCGCCTTTTCTTCAGACGGATACTCATTCGGATGAGCGGCCACCATGTGGCTTAGGATCTCATGAGGCCGTTTCTGCCATCTGCAGTTGGCTGTGGCTGCTTGAGGGCAGGCATATAGCAGTATCAGGGGCTTCTGCCCAATGTCGGTGTAGACTGCCAATCGACTGAAATATTTTCTGCTTCTTCTTGCGGGGCTTTACTTCACATAAAAACTTCCCATCCAGCTGGATGGTTGGGTTTCTCTTCGACAATGCCTCCCTGGCCTCTTCTTCTTCATTTGTTGTGGTCACTGGTGGTACCACCACCACACTCTTCAGTGTCACCGCCTTGGCAGCCACAAAAATCCCTGGGCCCTCATCCTGTAAGGGTGTTCCAGGGGATCTGGCTGGGGATCCAGCCGCATTATCCTCATCCTCTGACAGTTGAAAATCGTCTTCAAAATCGAGGCTTATTTCTGCCATCTTAAAGCTGAATAATACAACATATAAAAAAACATGCATTCTAAAATCCGGCCTGGTTGAAAACCAGAGCCAGCCTAACTGCACCTTTATTCATATTCGTATCTAACAGGTGGTTTGATAATTCTACCTGACCTTGTACGGACTTCGATTTTTGTCTCAATAACTTGAGATGGGTCATTACCCTCCTCATGAACTGGGGATTCGGTACCGTTACTGGTATCCACTTGATCAGGGTGTTCCAACCAGTTTACCGGTAAAGAATCTGAATGATAAGGCTTTAAATGATTTACATGGATGACTTTTGGCAAAGTCTGAGGATCTGCCTGAATCCTATAGGCTACATTATTAACCTGTTGAATGACAAGAAATGGACCAAGCCAACCTCTACCAAATTTCAACCTATCCGAGGGAGGGTACCATCGCCATACACAATCTCCTTTATTGAACTTACGTGAACAACCCTTAGAATCATACAAACGTTTTTGAATCTCGGCACTATGCTCAAGATTTTCTGATGCACATTGCTGAAAGGCTATTACGTAGCCACTGCACATACTCAATATGGCAAGTATATTCCAGCTCACGTGCAGGAGGACCAACAACAATATCATTCGGAAGGAGAATCTCCCTACCGAACATCAACGAATTGGGTGTACATTTAGTACTCTTATGGATTGAGCTTCGATAAGCCATTGTAACAAATGGTAAATGATCATCCCAATCATTTTGATTTAAATTGACAAAGGATCGGAGCATGAGTTTTAACGTTCTATTGAATCACTCAACCTGACCATCAGATTGTGGATGATAAGGTGTGGTAAGAGTTTTTCGGATATCTAGTAACCGGCAAACTTCCTTGAAAAGATTAGATTCAAAATCACTACCTTGATCTGAGTGGAGGTGCAGAGGAGCTGCATATCTACAAACCCACTCATTCACAAGTGTATCCGCCACAACTAGTGTGGTGTGATTCGGTAGAGCATATGCTTCTACCCACTTGGTAAAATAGTCCATTACGACTAAAATATAAACATTACCATTGCTGCTTTGAGTAAGTGGTCCCATGATGTCACAGGCCACGGTTTCCATGGGTGCACCTTTCAAATCTTGCACAAGTGGAGCACGAAACTTTGATCCCACAGCTTTGTGGCTCTCACAAGTCAAACATCTATCACACCAACGGACAACATCAGCCTTATACCCAGGACAGTAAAACTGCATGCGCACATTGTGCAAGGTTCGATTGGTACCCATGTGACCAGTAGTCTTATGATTATGTAACAATTTCATAACCTGATTTCTCATAACGAGAGGTAAGACGAGCTACCATACTACCGTTCTACGACCAGTCTCTAGGGTCCATAATCTATATAGAAACCCATCTCTTAACCGCAGAGAGGCCCATTGGTTCCATAACGCATTAACCTCTATCGATTTTGGCGATACCATACTCCAGTTAGGCTTTTCATTACCCATACTTATCCAATTATAGAATAAGCTGATACAACTATCTCCTCTCTGCAGTATTTTTATCTCGTCCCTGGACAAATTGTCCAATCCGGAACACAGATCGGAAGAAGAATCTGGTGCGGCCGGCGACATCACACCTCCTTCTCCTGTGGAGTTGCATGGCTCATGGGATTCCCAGGACTCTCTTTTGCAACCACGAAATCTGCGTTAGAGTCCATCAGCATTTCCATGACGATTTCCTGGACGATGCTGAATTTCAAAATCGTAAGTTCCAAGAACTGACAACCAACGTGCCAACATCCCTTCTGGATTTTTAAAATGCGGTAACTACTCTTAATAACTACTCTTATTGACGCTCAGACCAGCGTGACACTTGCCAACTCCAGTCACACTGTCACTTTCCTGTTTGAGCCATAGCGGTAGATATAAAACTGAATAATAGGAAAATGTCCCTCAAATATAAATGTTTGCTACTGGAGTAAGTCAGTTAAAACTAGAACCGCGAAGGTCGGTAAAATTACAGTATGAATTAACGTCATTGAACAAAGTGACACACTGTCCCTGGACAGGTGTTACACTGGAGCTCATGTCGGGGCCACTTCACTGCCACAGCTGTCCCTGGATCACGATGACACGGGGGGGGGGGGGTACTTCATATGTTTAATAGCATTGACCATGTGCAACCCACCACCACGGCCTTCATTGACACAATGTTGATCTGATGTTGGCCATTATCGCTGACGGTGGGCTGTCCAAACGCTGCATGGTGTCTGCCGATATCTCAGCCAGGTAGCCTAAACATGTTATGCACACCTTGACAGGATGTTGGTTTAATTTTTTCAACCGCTTATTTGAAAAAGCATAGGAAACAAGTTTTGTCTCGTCAGTTTCGTTTCGTCAATTACAGGAAACACATTTCGTCAGTTTTGTTTCGTCAATTTTATTTCGTCAGCTTCGTTTTGTCGATTACAGAAAGCCATATGATAGCCGGGTACTGGTTTCATAGACGATGCATAAACCAGTATCTAACAAGCAGTGTTGCAAAGCCAGACAGACACCCCCATCCTGTCATCTGGCAGGCCTGCCAGATATGAGCCTGTTTCGACCTATTTGAGACACCACTCCAGGAGGACACACGTGCCACTTGTGCGACACCCCACAAGACCAGACATCAAAGCTAACTGCAAAATACCGGCAATCAGACGGCAATGTCTGGCCTGAGAACATCAAGCAAGTGACAGTATTGTAAATTTTAGTGGTTTATAGTGTAACTACGGCAATATATATAGTGCTTATAACTATACTTATCACCGTATAATGCAGGCAGAGTAGGTGATGGCCGACTCCTGCCGAGAATACAGTGTCAAGCTGGTCGTCACAGCAGGTCACGCACGTGTCTGGCCCACACCCCTGACGGCCAGCGCTAAAACAATAGAGCTGAGGACACTAGGTATAGTTGTGTCCTGTAGCTCTCTCAAACGTATTCTGATGTACAAATGTCGCACCGGTGACCAAGTAACCTCTGGTCATGTGATCCAGCAACTGTAACCACTGCAAGGGTCTCGATGGACAAAATCACCCAAGCTTACACTCCCCCCTGTTTTAAAGAGGTTTTGTTATTCTATATATATATATACAGTATGTAAGAAGAGTTCCTAACGCCACTTTTCAATTGAGACAGATGCTTGAGTGACTTGGTCAAGTAAAATAGTGCTTAACGTCTTTTTTCGTCAGTAAAGTCTTCACAATGTTAAAATCTGTAGCAGAAGAAGAATGATTTAGGAATAATGTAGAACATAAGGGTAGGATAGATTAATAGGTATGGAGGGTCATTGACCAGCATGCCTAGGTGAGTTACCACCAAACATGCCATGACAGCCCAACACTTCGGTGTTGCTGTGCATTTCAATGTTGAAATTTAACTCCACAAATATTACTGTCAAGGTGTGTTTCTGAAGTATATCTTACCTCGTTATCAATCTAGGTCACTATGGAACTACATGAGATAGCACATGCTAACTTCTCCGCACTTGTGTACTTGCTGTTGCTCTGCACGCATGTGGCGCATCGCTCCTATCTTTTCGCTTCTGTCGTATTAACCTTACTTAATTGTGTACCATGCTTACTGTGTCGTTATGTCAGCTATGGAAGAGGATACTTTATTGGACTCAAATTTGGAGACGTGGAAACAAAATCCTGTGGAGATGACGACACTCATGCAGGCAGTATCGTCAAAGCTGGATAAGCTAGATTCTACCAGTGGTATTCTGGATGCTATAGAAAGAAGATTGGCCACGCTGGAAGACGGCTGTATTATCTCAGTAAATAAGAGACAAGTAGACTCCAATGAGTCTGCTGATTCAGGTCCCAATGGGCCTAAGTGCAGCAGGTCTGACACGGGTGTAGGGCGCCCACAGAGATACCATTACGTCTCAGTTGAGTCAGAGCTTTGATCTTATCCATCTTTATCTGCCGATAAAACAGTTTACCATGCGGTGCAACTGGGAAACAGGACACTAGCAGACCTATGCACCGAGCTACCTCCCTGATTTTGGGATTAATTGAGGCCGCTATTTTATTACAAAACATTGTAACAGCCTTTGCCTTGTCTGTCAACAACAAATTGATCCCATTCATACAAACATTTCCCAGGTTTTGAACTTTTATTTTTGACACAACTGTTTAATACCGGAGTTGGCTATAGTGCTATTAACACAGCCAAATCGGCTTTATCAGCTCTGATAGTGCTATCAGATAGTCGCTCCCTAGGACAGCACTCGTTGGTGACTCGGTACATGAAGGGTGTTTTCGAAAGTAGGCCTTCACTGCCACGATACGGTACAACGTGGGATGTATCATTAGCATTAAACTGGCTTACAAGACAATAAACTTGAAACAATTAACGCTCAAAGTTACATTGCTACTTAGTCTGTTTACAGGACAGAGACTTCAAACATTACGGTGCATGGAATTACAACATATCGATTTTACTAATAACTCTTGTGTTATTCACATTCTAAAAGTGCTAAAAACAACTAAGCCTGGGAAACACATTCCGCCAATAGTGCTTAACCTGTATGATATCGAAAATTTGTGTATTTTGTGGCATTTGTCTCGCTATCGGGAGTTGACATCTTCCCTGCGATCACATCCTGACAGGGGTTCATTGTTGATCAGTTTTAAGAAGCCACATTATCTCGAAGATACATTATCTCGATGGATATCATTAAAATTAGCGGGTGTGGACACTAGTGTTTTTACTGCTCACTCCACTCGCAGTCATCCTGCGAGCTGCTTACTGGAAATATGCTGGAACTTTTGCGAAATTTTACAGCAGGGATATCGAACTGAGTGTACAAACCAGTGACAATAATTTCGCTTCTGCCGTATTAAAATCGGCTCACTGACAGCTTATGGGTTTTTAATATTGTCAACTAAAAGAAGTTTTGTTTAATACATTAAAAACGCTTAGCCTACTTGTGTTTGTTTCGTGGCTTCGTGTCATCAAGGCTTTAAAGTCTCATGAAGTTCCGTAGTGACCTAGATTGATAACGAGGTAGAATGATAAGTTAAGCGAGCTTACCTGTAAGTGAAGCTTGACGCAGTTCTGCCGAGTTATCAATCGGGAACGTAGGAATTACATGCCCACCCTTGTGTTGTTACTTAACCGCTTCGGTTCGCGGTTTCCCAGCCTTTTTTCTTCTTGATGCCACTCAGGTCTAAATAGTGCGGAGCAGCTAGCATGTGCTATCTCATGTTATTCCTACGTTCCCGATTGATAACTCGGCAGAACTGCGTCAAGCTTCACTTACAGGTAAGCTCGCCTAACTTTTCATTAGATAGTCTTATATTCAAATGCATTATAAGATCGCTGGGACGCAATAAATAATTCTTCATGAAGCTGTTAAGGTCTTGGGTAAATTGTTCTTCTCCCCCCATGACACAAAATGGCATAAACACGTATCCAGACGTAACTATGTGAAATTTTGCAGAACCTCTATTTAACAGTATATATTAATATAAAACAATGTCAAACGAAGCCAACATTTTCATTTTGGTCTGATCATCTTCAGTCTGGACAGACCGTACAAGTTTGGTTCTACTGTAGCCTATCATGAGAAATAGCAAAGGAATAATTTGCCAGCGGGCTCAACGTATTAAATGCCATATTGCAACGGGTTAGATACAAATACAAGGTATCAAAATGAGAATCTGCCATAAATACCATATTTCTAATTTAGAAGGATATTTCCTCGATGTTGGACACGCCTACCAACGCCGAGGCATCATCATATAGGCCTATATATGTCACGACACCAAGGTAGCCCAGACTGACTGGTAAAATCAAACATGAAACGCTGAAAACATAAACGAATCGGGCGAGGTTAAATGGTGGGTTACATGAATGGCTTGCCATGAGGATATATATATACTAACATGGTTAACATTGAATAAATTATTCGGGGCAAGATTATCTGGCGGGTTTCTGAATGGCCGACCAAGGTAACACCTACTAATACAGAAACATCAGCGAACAGCCCGTTGGTCGATGGTATGGATGATACCGAGGCATCAGCGGACGGCCCGTTGGTCGATGGTATGGGTGATACCGAGGCATCAGCGAACGGCCCGTTGGTCGATGGTATGGATGATACCGAGGCATCAGCGAACGGCCCGTTGGTCGATGGTATGGGTGATACCGAGGCATCAGCGAACGGCCCGTTGGTCGATGGTATGGATGATACCGAGGCATCAGCGAACGGCCCGTTGGTCGATGGTATGGATGATACCGAGGCATCAGCGAACGGCCCGTTGGTCGATGGTATGGATGATACCGAGGCATCAGCGAACGGCCCGTTGGTCGATGGTATGGATGATACCGAGGCATCAGCGAACGGCCCGTTGGTCGATGGTATGGGTGATACCGAGGCATCAGCGAACGGCCCGTTGGTCGACCGCACAGACAATGGACCACCAGTAAAGCAGACTGGATCATGGGCACCTGAGATAAGATCATCCCGTTTAAACCCTCCCCTCCTTCCAGGGATTATCTTCGCTAACCTGTGTTTTTTTGTATAAACGCAGCTTCAAAAAATCTACTTCCCCTTCTAATTTGTCAAGATGTTGATAAAAGTGGAAGACCTGGCAATTTATAGCTTCAGCATTGGGGAAATGTTGGTATTGAAACAATTCTACTGTGGACTGTCGCTCTGCGATCAGCTCTTGCACTGCATTTTTATATGTGGCTAGCAAATCATTGCCACGGGTGATGCAGGTTTGAGCGATGTTATTTTCAGATCGGCTATTAGCGAGGTCTGCTTCTAGCAGTTCCATTTTATGGAAGCAATCACCAAGTTCACGGTAGGCACGCAAATTTTGAGATTGATTCTGAGCGATGCCGGCTTCCAGCTGTTCAAGCTTGCAGTGGCACTCATGCAGTTTCAATTCTCGCACATTTGCTTCCATTATCACACCAGCGTAACTATGGTGCATCCCGCGAAGGGAATGTTTTAAGTAATCGATAGTGGAATATGTACACCTTAGTGATTCTTTGCACTCGCTGTACTTGGAAGGAGTTTCAGTAGAGCTGCTCCAGTAATGTGGAACAGTCCTCCAGATAATATTCAGAAAACAATAAAATTGGTGACTTTTAAAACTAACCTCAAAACACACCTTTTTAAATTGTCATTTGAATAAGACTGTTGTACTTCTATAGCGCATCGAATGGTCTTAGACCAGATTTTCGCGCTTTACAAGCTTTTATTTTTATTATTAGTAATAGTATTATTATTATTATTATTATTAGTAGTAGTAGTAGTAGTAGTAGACCTAGTAGTAGAGCTTTGCTCTACTGTTACGATGGGCTGGGATTAATGTAGTTTAATGTCGATTGATTTCACGACAATAACTTCAAATTTGTTGAGCTGAGAACATATCTAACACCATGGTATTCTATTTTATTCTGTGAAACCGAGTGATTAATCAGTGTTGATTAATCAGCAATTTCACAATATATTTTTATTGTACAACATCACAGAATAATAAACCATTCATGGTAAATTTCACCATGGATGGATTCTTATTCTGGGATTTTTTTTTCATCGTTGTATATCACTTGTCATATAATTATGTTATGTTATAACATATTATGTTATTACTACCCAATAGTGGTGATATATGTAAATATTTTACATATGACTTCCATTATGTGGTAATAGCATAGAGCTAAGAATTTCATAATTGCAGGACTTTGAATGACTCCTTGAATGACTTCACACAAGGTCATTAACCTTTATGAAGTAAAAATGATGAGAAAATACAAAACTGAATACATCATAAAAATAAATAAATATTGTGAAACTACTAACACTAGATGATCACTCGGTTTCTCAGAATGAAAAATCTAAGAATACCAACTATTCAGTGAATATCACAAGATGACCCCTTTTTTAAGAATTAAATGGAATACATGTACCAATTATTCAGTGAATAGCATATTCACTGAATAATTGGTATTTTATTCTGAGAAACTGTGTGATCATCTGGTGTTAGCAATTTCACAATATATATATTTTTTTTTAATCCCAGAATATTAAACCATCATGGTGAATTGTACCATGGATGAATTAATATTCTGGATTTTTATGCATGGTATAATAACAATTTTATAATACGTACTGCAATTTTTGGACATTCAATAGTGCAGTTATTCGCAAAACAGAAAAAAGTAATTGCATTAGTAGTCTAGTGGCTAGATGATTGTCCACAGTAATACATATACATAGCCTACAAGTAGTACGCCAACTGGTAATATGCAATTTGGTGGGATTGACATAAAATATTGCTGTGGGGATCCCCTTATGCCAAAGATATGAATTGCACTTTTTTTTACATACTCTTCCTCTTCTCGTCAAAATGTGCATGTTGGACTTTACCTCCTTCTGTGAGATTTTGTAGCACACCCTACAGTTCAACCGCTTTTCAGTCCAAACCGGCATGTGCTCAGAGTAATAGGGCCTAATCTTTACCTGTAGGTTTTGTGTACAAAGGTACGGGTGTGTCATCACCAATTTCTCCTAGCTGTCTGATCAGCTCCTCGCGAAACTCCAGTTGACCATAGACAGAAGGGCTTTCTAGTTCAAGAAAATCTGGGTGCATCTTCCTCCACTGTTGGAAGAGAATATAGGAACTCACTACAGCGACATCAATCACGTGGAAGAACAGTGTCTTCCACCCCCGAAGACATTTCATCAAGACATTATAACGCCCAATGAGCTGATCAGACTTATCAACTCCGCTCATGTAAAGGTTATAGTCGTGATAGACCAGTGGATTTTGTACATCAGCTACAGTCCAGACATCATGAACTTTGTCGCGCCTCCGTGCCTGCTGCTCTTGGCCTGTGGCACTATGGGCTGTGGACAATACTGTGACAATTTTGTTGTCTCTCCACTGCACAAACAACAGTTCACCATCTCTCACCCAGCGCATGTCACCACTACTTGCAGACCGGCTCCACAATTTGTCTTTCAGAATCTCAGGGAAGCCACGATGATTTTTTCTTATAGTGCCACACACCAAGACTGCATCTTTCATTTGAGCTTGTGCAAGAGCCGGAGACGAATAAAAATTGTCGATGTAGAGTGTATATCCCTGCCCCTTTAGATCTTGCATCATTTTCATAACGACATCATATGATAGCCCATGCTGTGAAGGTTGCTCACGACGTCCAGTGTATACGTTCAGGTTTAGTGTGTATCCAGTACCAACCTCAGCCAGCACCCACAGTTTGAATCCAAACTTGCAAGGCTTGTCCCTGATATATTGCAGCATGCCAGATCTTGCTTTGGATTTTACCAGTCTTTCATCTATTGACACATTCTTCTGAGGCTGGTACAATAATTTTTTTTTCAGTAGCCGAACTTTACACAGTTTATCTTCGGACTGCATGCTCTTCAGTCGGGTCCGAAACATGGAGCATCCCCAGCAGGGCTTTGAACCGGTCACGTGACATAAAATAACGTGCCCATAAACCATGGAATAAACTATTGGTTGACCAATAACGGTTGATTGTGAGCACTGAAACAACTCCCATTAAAATAATCAGTCCAATAAATTTGTACATTTAACTGGGAGAAACTTCCTCCTACGCACCATCAACAGGACTGTATGTGTGTTTGCTCAAAATGTTGATCCATGCATATGTGTTAGCATAGTCACACAGCTGCTCGACTATAGCCAAGTTGAAAAAAGCTTGTAAAAATCAATCGCTCTGGCATAATCAAGAGCACCATCACTTGTCAAACGGCCCACGTGAATACCAGGTTGGCGAGCTGGTGTGAAGACCATCTTTGTGTGGGCTGTGTCAGGGTCTTTATCACCATAGGTCTTCCAACCCCTGCAAAATTGACCTTTTTAACACACGGGTGGCATTTATGCAACACATGTCATATTTCAAATAAATTTCACTGAATAAAAAAAGGAATAAAAAAATGAAATATTCCGAGTTTGATATATAAAATTGGGTAATTTTCATTCAATTTCCAATGATAATTGAGACGGAAAAAATGAAACAAAAAAAAAGAATTAAATACTTTATTTGACATTGGAATAAAAAAAAAAAGTAAATATAATGAGCAATAACTCATCTGCCTTGCGGCCCTCAACATACATACAAAATAAAAATAAATATTCAATATATCAATATTTAAAACAAAATCACATTTTTGTACATGTGATGACATATACACATTTTCGTGTATATGGCATTCCATGTGGCAATATTAAATTTAATAGGCCTACAGACATTGGCTACAGATTAAAAAGAAATATTATTAAAATAATATGCTAAGGGGGCCACCATTAGATTCCCAGGGGGGGGCAGGAGTATTTGTCGCGGCAAATTATTTATTTCAACCGGGCTCGGCGGCACGCTGAAAATTTCACATTTTGTTACATGTTTATATGGGACAGTTCTTGAAGTAAATTATTTATTTCATGCAGAGTCCGCCCGAAATTATTTGTTTCAAAAATACTCCTGCCCCCCCCCCCCCCGGGAATCTAATGGTTGCCCCCTAATGAAGTTTAAAACACAATCACGTTGTGCTGGAGATGTGATGACATATGACACTACATACAATAATTTCACACATAAGTCACATGTCTAACAGTAAAGTTTACATTGACAGTTTGATACATAAAATACATAACTTTGCAGAATGTAACATAATATGAAATATAAAACTAACTATTTTGTACGTGCTCTAATAGTAAATTATGTTACCCTACTTTAAATCGGGACTGTCAAATATCATTGGGAATTGAGCTCCATATGTTAACACCTAGTTATGACAGGGATTTAGAATGTGCTCTTGGAAGGTACAATTTATTCTGAGCAGATGATCTGAGGCTAAAACTTTCACAATCTGTTACATTTGTAAACAAATCTTGATTATATGCTGGTGCATTGTCTGTTTTACTTTTATAAATCAGACAAGCTTGTTTATTCTTGTCTAATTCTTACATTTCTCTACTTGGTGATAGACCTAATGGTTCAGCATCTAATATTAGTCACTTTTTTGCAATTTCGTAATGACTTTTTCATTATCTCTACACCCAGTTCCCCAGATAGAACACAAGCGGTAAAAATTAGGATGTCGTTCTTTTCTGCTTCAAAATTACTCTTTGGAGTACCTCAAGCTTCTGTTTTGGGGCCCACGTTATTTTCCCTGCATTCCTCTTCCATAGCTGACATTGATCGAAAACATGGCCTTGGTGTCCACCTCTATGCGGATGACACACAGATTTACATTATGTTCAATCAAGATGATACAGTAAATGACATATCACGAATAGTAGCATGTGTAGCAGGAACAAAATCATGGATGATTACCAACAAGCTGTTGCTTAATGGAGATAAACTGTAATAATTGTGTTCAGTGTTCCACGTCACAGTGTTTCCTGTGATGTAAACCACATCAACATCGATGGTCATGATATCGTTCCAGCTAAAACTTTAAAATCTAGGTGTTATTTAAATATCTGCAAGACATCACTTTTTCATCTGAAGAATACTTCGAACATTCACAGTTTTCTTCCAGATAAGGCTGCCGTACAATTAACGCATGCATTTGTTTCGTCTCAATTGGACTACTGCAATTCACTGCTCCAAGGACTGCCTTCTTGTTCCATCAGACGTCTACAGTCTATACAAAATATTACAGCACGCATCCTTAAGAGGACGCATACATATCAACACATAACGCCAATCCTCTCGCCAGCTTACATTCAGCAGTTGATTACGCCATATGTTTCTGCATGTAAGTTGAGGTCCGAGGATATGTCTACTCAATGTACCATCCAGCAGGCTGCAACGATTTGGTGGAAGGAGTTTCAGTATAGAGCTGCTCCAGTAATGTGGAGCAATCTTCCAGATAATATTCAGAAAGCATTATATTTGGTGACTTTTAAAACTAACCTCAAAACACACCTTTTTAAATTGTCATTTGAATAAAACTGTTGTACTTCTACAGCGCATCGAATGGTCTTAGACCAGATTTTCGCGCTTTACAAGCTTTTATTAGTAGTAGTAGTAGTAGTAGTACTAGTAGTAGTAGTAGTAGGCCTAGTAGAGCTTTGCTCTACTGTTACGATGGGCTGGGATTAATGTAGTTTAATGTCGATTGATTTCACGACAATAACGTCAAATTTGTTGAACTGAGAACATATCTAACACCATGTGTCTGTTAAAAAGAACTTTTTTCATTGCACTATGAACGCCGATTTTGAGATTTTTATTTAGATGCTCAATTAAACACAGTCAAATATATGTTTTTCTGTTAATACAATGTCGGTCATCAGAGATGACGCGTGGCCCAGTAAACAGCGTACAGGTCAACTTAGTGAACTATATACAGTTCACTGGGTCAACCAGTCCTCCTCTGTCCAGTTGATAAATTAGGTCAGTTTGGTGACGTCACGCCTGACCCGGGTGCGCGACCTTTGCTGTAGCTGGCATTAAACAACAACAATCAGAGTGCTTGTATGTACACGGCATTTGCATAGGCTTCAACGCAGTGACACCACCGCCTAGCAAACACTTAGGCTACACAAGGCATGCTGTTTCAATGTTGGGCCAGCGTCGTCGTCGTTGGCCCAAAATTGACACAGTATCCGGTGAATGCCTCGTGTTTGCTGGGAGGTGGGAGGACTGCATTATATTTCTACAGATCTGTAGAAATACGATGCAGTCTTCCAACCTGCCCAGGAAACACGAGATAAAACATGTATCTGTATCTATGCAGATACAGTCATGTTATTATGTCTTTATAATATTCTACCCACATTCTCTGTCTACGTGAAAAGCGCAACAAGCAGTTCATGGGGGATATCTTTTTTTGCTAGGGCCAAGCAAACACTTACACAAGACATTCAATCAATGCTGTTTCAATGTTGGGCAAGCGTCCCCGTCATTGGCCCATAATTTAGAAACCAACAGCTCCAACATTGTGTTTGTTGGGTACATGGCCAGCGGCTCAAGATATCGGGGAGGTGTCGGTGACGAAATTTTGCTGCATTAGGGGAGGGGTTGTCCAATTAAATTCTGATCAATTTAATTATAAATAGTATAAATTGTATTAGAGGTAATCGTTTTTATATTAAATACATGTACACGTGTGTTTGCATTTTATATTGTGTGTTAATTGAATGTAATTTATTTCCTTTTTTGATATATTATTTCACCTATTTATATATTTTGATAATATGATCTTCGGATAAGATTGCAATATAGTAGAGCTCGATTAAAAAACGGAGAAATATAATTTGACTAGGCCTAAAATAATTTTAGGAATTGTCTAATTGATCTACAAACACACAATATATATTAGCGGTATTGTATGACAAATTTATAATAATTTTGACTGCAAAAACGTGTCTCCCACTAAATATGACTATTACACGCTCAATAGGAATGACCGCTTCCATTTGATATATGATAAATAAAAATAAATGTAGACTCCTCCCGTGCTCTGCAGTAGCCCTTGGCTGTAAAAGGTGTCTATTGCAGGTGTTTCAACATACCTATTGCGACTGCGCGGATGTATAGCCATCAAACACAGCTATTCAACGAGGGTTGACACAATGTTGGGTCAATATTGCAGACGGTTGGCCACAATTGAATAAACGTTGTTTGAACTCTAAATACATGCTAAATATATAACGATTATGAGATAAAATTAGTTACAGGCTGGTACCACGCAGTGCAGAAATCATAAGTATTTACCCAGAATATGATTTTCATGTTATCATTTCATTTGATTGCCTAAATTAATTTTGTTGATGTCCGTGTTGTAAATGTGGGAACGATTTTTTGTTGATGGTTGCTGATTGGCAGGTCAATTTTGGATATTTTGCACATTTATTGTAAGAATTTAGTAGTAGAGCAAATGAAACTGAAAACTATTTAGGCGACCATCGCAATAAGCAGTGTAGCCGAGTAAACAACGGCTCTGGGCGAGTGCAGCGAGCCACGGTTAGTGCTATAAGCAGTGCAGTTCTAGAGACATCCCAGCAAACACAAAACATTTGTATAACATTTATACACCGTCATCCCAACGTCTGTCGGGCCAACGTCCTCGACGTTAGTCCAACATTGTATAAATGTTATACAAATGTTTTGTGTTTGATGGGATAACAGTTATGCCTAGTCTGATCACTGAGCGACCCACCACACATATCATGTGTGGGAACGATGTTTTCACATAAATTAATGGTCGCTTATACCCTGATGACATCGCAAGGCTCTGACACAGTGACGGCCATGTTTTGGCAGAATGGTTCTACTGTGATCCCCAGAGCGCGCTAGCTGAATATAGTCTTATACCACTCTCGGTCTTATCGCTAGGCGGAGTCAGTGTCTGTTTTACAGTGCCAGCCGTGGAAAAATGGAGGTCAGTGCTACCAGGCTCCACAAAAGGTCGTCAACTTTGGATATTTTGCACATTTATTTTAAGAATTTAATTAGGACTAGAGCAAATAAAGAAAATTTTATTAAGTTGTACTAGCCAATTGTGTTGGGTTATTTTATATTATGACAAATTATTTGATTTTTTTGCTTATGCTTTTTTCAGCCATTTTGAATTTTGGTTACAATTTTAGACTTCAGAATTCGGTCTTCAGAAGTCAGAATTCGGACAGACTTTGGAAATAATACTTTGGACATAATACTTCGGACACCGGCAGATTTCGGAATTCAGACTTTGAACGGACTTCAGACAGACTTTCGACTTCAGATCTCAGACTTTTAACTTTGGACTTCGAATTTTGGGCGTTAGACTCTGGACTTCGGTTTCAGACTTAGACATTTGACAGACTTCAGACTTTGGTTTCAGACACGGATTTTGGACTACGGAAATACTTTGGTTTTTGGACTCCAGGTTTTGAACAGACATACAAAGTACGGTACTACAGACATCGGACATAATTCAGACAGTTTTCGGACAGACGTCGGACATCAAACTTTGGATTTCGTCAGACTTTTTACATCAGACTTCGGATTGTGGACTTTAGACATCAGTTTTTAGACTTTGGATTGTGGACTGCGGACATACTTCAGAAGTCGCATTTTAGCCTTCATTGTCAGACTTTGTGCAGACGTAAAACTTTGGACTCAAAGACTAAGACAATTTATTTGTCACACAACAAAAACAAACATACATATAACCAAATAAGCTAAAGAAATACATTATAATATATGTTATGAGGATCAGGAGACCTGCATTAAGATCAACGGTGATCGCTATCATGCAGACCACCTCGGGCATACTTCGGACAGACTTGAGACAAACTTCGGACAGACTTCAGATGTCACACTCCTACTTCAGACTTTGGACTTTGGCCAGACTTCGAACATCAGACTTCGGATTTTGGACTTCTGACTTTGATTTTCTCACTTCAGATTTAAGACTTCACGGACAGACTTCGAACTTCAGACATCAGAATTTGATCTTTGAACTTTAGACTTGAGACTTTGGATAAACTTTGGACGGACCTCGTCCTTCGGATTTTGAACTTCGGTCTTTGGATTTCAGACTTTGGACAATATACTTCAGATTTCTTTGGACGTAAAGAGTTCAGACTTTGGACTTCAAACTGCAGACTTTAAAGTTCAGAAACACCCACTGGGTTTTAATACTTTAAATAGTTAAATAATAAATCAAAACACCATTTTCTATGACTTGATCTTTTGATTAAAATAAGCAAAACAGTAAAGCAGCTTTAGTAATTATTGTGAGACAGTTGCACATAGCTCTCCGTAGAGCACTGACCCTGAAAGTCGACGCAAGCTGTACTATAATGCTGTAGTTATTATTATTTTTATTATTATTATTAGTTGGTTTTAACGACACCATGTATAGGTACTGTTTCCACAAGGCTGTAATTTAATTAATTTTGTTTAGTCCGGATCTACCTATAACCGCATCATCTGCAAATAAACAAATGTTGCTCTAGTGCTCTTCCAGAGAAATATTAATAAAGAGAAGAAACAGTAAAGGGCCAAGAATAAATCCCTGGGGCACACCACATTTTACTGGCGGTGGCTCAGATTATTGTATTGCTAATATTTACAGATTGTTCTCTATTGCTGAGATATTATTATAAGAACCAATGCTGTGTTTATCCACTGCATTTATACAACTTTTTTTGATACCAGTATGTATGGTAGGTGTTTTTTTACCGTAGGTGTGGATCCCATTACAAGATATAGGCCTATAGTAAGGCCTACCATCATCATCATGGTGGATTTCTTGTAGGATATCAGACTTCTTAGTAAAATATTTTTACCCATATATATGCTGTGTTACAGTTTTCATTACTTGTTTTTGGTGGTATTGTGTGAGACCTTTAGTTTCTTCTGATTTAGTAGTTCTCTTTGAGATGTTATATACTTGTGTATGAGATATCAGTTTCTGAGTACATTCTTTTTGTCCAAAACTCGTCCAGTCTGTTTTTCAAACAATTCGGTGTAGGAGACGTTACTACCTCCTCTGATAGGGAGTTCCATTCACCCACAATACGTTGCGAGTAGAACATTCCCCTATTTGTGTTGTTTTTCACTTTTTTTAACTTCAGTGAATCTAGTGCGTCTATTTTCTGCCAAAGGAAGAAAATGAGTTGGTACTTTGTTTATACCATACTACTTTATTTATATATATTCTTTAAATCCCAATTCAATGTTCAAATTGCTACTACTAGTATCCTAGATCTTGCTATATATTTGTTGAACTTGTTTTTGTAAATATTCATGGTAGCCGTTTTTGTGCACACTGGGGCTGATAGATAAATTTGCCGTCCACAAACTTTCAATTGATAATATAATATGTGCGTTGCAGAGCCACCTGTTGAGAGTTTCAGGTAGTGTTGCCACCTGGTGAATGACAATGCCGTATGAAGATTCAAGCTAGCTGATTGGTTTTTGACAGCGTAGCATCATCCGGCTATGGCAACAAGCTGTCAGATGCATCTGCGATGAAACCATTATCTTCCTCTTATACTTTTCTTTAATCGTTAATTACAAAAGACAAGGTGAGAAAAGTTGTCTAGATGTATAGATGTATACATACACATGAAGTTCCGTGTTATCGAAGTTTGAGCATGTTTGCCAGCGTCATTCTTCGAGTGGAAAAATCCAAAATGACCAAACATGAAACAAACAAACCATTCCACGGAGCCCACATCCCCGAAAAATAGTGGAATTTTGTTGTGTGTTTCCAACCTAGGCCAAGGTCTGATTTCACCATGACCGTAAAACAAAAAATGTATTAACATTTACAGTATTTACTGTATCAAATCATGGTCTAACTTCTAAAAACACAACCAAAATGTTTTTTTGTTTTTTTAAATCTACCGGGTGACTATACAGTATACTCGCCGTCAAATTAACCAGGATCGCATGATTTTCGGCGATTTCTCCGTCAATTCTGAACCGATTTTCTTGAAATTTTGCAAAGGCCATTTTCTATTCAAATCCTAACAGCGGTAAAAATTTCGCTAAATTATATTAAATATTTCAAAAGTTAGACCATTTGACATGTAATAAAATTCTAGAATTATTCTAATGGGTTTATAGAAGGACGTCGTAATTTCAATTTATTACATGTCAAATGGTCTAACTTTTAAAATACGATATATAATTTTACGAAATTTTCAGGGATATTAGGATTCTGTTGAAATATGATTGTTACAAAATTTCATGAAAATCGATTGACAATTGACCGAGAAAGCAGCGAAAAACATGCGATCCTGGTTGATCACTTTTAATGTGACTTTGGGTATATGTCTATTCTGTGAAACTCAATGACCTTGACCTCCTTTGTTTTCACCTAACTGGCTAATGCAATGAAGTATGGGGGAGGGGATCTTATATAACCTTGTTTTCACCGAGTGACGTCTCTGCGTTTCACAGAATGAAGTATGGGGGAGGGGGTGTTACATAACTTTGTTTTCACCTAATGACGTCACTGCGTTTCACAGAATAGACTATAGTAGACCTATATAGAGGGTTTACCCAAAGTCACATTAAAAGTGATCAACCAGGTTCGCATGTTTTTCGCGGATTTCTCAGTCAATTCTCAGCAGATTTATATGAAATTTTGCAAACACTATTTTTCAAAAGAATGCAAACAGCCCTGAAAATTTCGTAAAATTAGCGTATTTCAAAAGTTAGACCATTTGACATGTAATAAATTGAAATTACGACGCCCCTCTATAAACCCATTAACCCTTTCGAGCCTGAATTTACCATTGTCATCTTCATCCACTACAAGCCGTGAATTGCTGTCGCAATTTTCGACTTGTAGTGGATGAACATGATTTAATGTGGTTTAAAAATTGAAGAAAATTGCTATGTATTGGTAAACCTGTTTCATGGAAATTTTTGTTCCTAAACCCCTGGTCGTAGGAGAATTAAGTCTGTTTTCAGGGATGTAAAATGATGCTTCAATGCATCGTGAGGGTGTAAAGGGTTACACTAATTCTAGAATTTTATTACATGTCAAATGGTCTTACTTTTGAAATATCCAATATAATTTTGCGAAATTTTTACTGCTGTTAGGATTTAAATAGAAAATGGCCTTTGCGAAATTTCAAGGAAATCGGTTCAGAATTGACGGAGAAATTGGCGAAAATCATGCGATCCTGGTTAATTTGACGGCAAGTATAGTAGTCGCCCACAGCAGGCTGCGCTTGGTTTATTTTGGGAGACTATAGTCGCCCATAGTTTGTGATAGATGCTCAGTTGATCAAAATGTTAATTTTCACACATGTTTATTTTTCATAAATAGTCATATTTTTCGTCATTTGAAGCTGGAAATTGCGTTAGCAATTTCAGCTTTAAGTGACGAAAAATTTGATTGAAACAATTCAGCGACAAGGCCAAGGTTAACCCTTACATATAAGATTTCAAGTAAACGATGAACTAAATTAAATGGCACTGATATTCATAAAATAGTTTGGAATAGATGCTCAGTTAATCAAATAATTCATTTTAGGTGGTGCCTATTTTTCTTAGATATATATATAGAAACAAATAATTCTGCATCAAATGACTGGTAAGGCTCTATTCCTCTAATCAATGTGTATTGCCAATGACATGTTACTGTTATATTCTCATTGAGGCAGATACCTCTTGTTGCATGCTGACAAACGTTTCTCTCTCTTCAGTGAGCAAAACCATTTTTCAACTTGTCTATATTTTATGCTAGGTTTCTTCTATCAAGAAGATGGACTCTTCCTCGGAAGCTAGGCGATGCTCAGAGATTCTGGACTGGGATGAAGAATATCGAAAAGAAACAGAGGGTTGGTGCTTATTTAATTAAATCTAACATCTTTGTGCCAATGCATGTATTAAAAATATAAATTATTAGATTTTATTTCGAGTCAATTGCTGACCAAATTTTAACCCTTTAAGCCCTCACGATGCATTAAAGCATCATTTTACATCCCTGTAAACAGACTCAATTTTCCAACAACTAAGGGTTTTATTTTGATAATTTCTTCAAATCATCTTCATTCACTACAAGTCGAGAATTGCGACAGCAATTCGCGGCTTGTAGTGGATGAAGATGACAACGGTAAACTCAGGATTGAAAGGGTTAATATCAAATCAAGAATCATTGTTTCCTTTCTTTGCTTGTCATATAATTGATAATTAATTTTTTTATTGACATTTCAATTTGGCGATTCTGGTTCTTAATATTTCCATTCACCTTAACATGTGATGTGGACTAATATATGAAATTGATTTATAAATATGCCAATGTAATATTTTAAATGAAAGGTCTATGATGAGCCTGTGTCGGATTAATGTTGGTCGCCCAAATGTCTTCTTGGCCCAACTTAAACCAGCGCAGTACCATTTTCTCTGCAATAAATTTGATTCACAATTCGATGTGTGTATTTAAATTGGACAAGGATGCTTAACCCTTTCAAGCCTGAATTTACCATTGTCATCTTCATCCACTACAAGCCGCGAATTGCTCTCGCAATTCTCGACTTGTAGTGGATGAAGATGACTTACAGTGGGTGGCAAATGAAAAAAAGATTGTGTTATTTTTAAGACAGTTCCACGAAAATTGTCGCTCTAAAACCACTAGTTGTAGGAAATGTATTAATTTTTCAGAGATGCAAGATGATGCTTTGAGGCTATGGTGAGGGTTAAACCCTTTCAAGCCTGAGTTTACCATTGTCATCTTCACCCACCACAAGCCGCGAATTGCTGCTGCAATTCTCAACTTGTAGTGGATCAAGATGAATTAATGTGGTTTAAAAATTAAAGAAAATTACCACGTACTGGTAAACCATTTTCATGGAAATTTTCGTTCTAAAAACCTTAGTTGTAGAAAAATTTAGCCTGTTTTCCAGGATGTAAAATGATGCTTTAATGCATCGCAAGGGCTTAAAGGGTTAAACATGTTAAAACTATTTATAGTCTTTTAGTTTTATCAGGTAATAAAACAGATTGAAAACGAATATAGTCATTCTTAGTGGTGTAAGGGTTAATGTCAATACAGTATTACGCTTTATCTCTTTGGATATGAAAGGGTGTATCCGCAACTTCATAGAGTGGCGGATACACCCTTTCATATCCAAATCTGATGTTGTTAGCTTTATCAATTTTTAATCAACATTAACTTTGAGTATTGTTACATAATGCATTTTATTTATTTTTAAGATTTTTAAATTTGATTTTGACATTTCATAGATTAATTGGGCAAATATGTAGCTTATCTCTAGCACTTTTAACGGAGTTATTTTAAACAGTTAATATTGATGCTTACAGGGAGAAAACCTGATGCTAAATATGGAGCATTTTCTGAGTCGTTGCGGCACGCTTTCCCAGATCACAGGACGTGCAGTATGTTCTGTGGAGGAAAAAAGTGCAAATACTGCACGTCGACAAACTGGAAACCAGAGCAGCAGGCGATCACCGGCTTGTTCTCACAGTGGTCAGTAGTCAACAGAATGTGATAGGCCTTGAAAGTACCTGAACCAGTATATATTTAGCCCTAATACACTGCTAAACATGACCATAATCGTTTTTTCTGTTTTATTAGCAGGTTAAATTACAGCTTTTTGGAATGAAATGTGTGTTTAAACATCAATATTTGCAAATGTTTGACCTCAAATTCAACAAATATGAGTATTTTTCATGCACTTAACCCTTGAAGCGCTGATTTTTTTAAATGAAAACCTTGTTACCATTCATTTGAATACCTATGTTATTGGTCTACGGCCATTATAAATATTTTTAATCTCAAGTGCGGGGATCGACTTTAGTCGTCAGTGTAGACGTCAGATTCTGACGACTAAAGTCTATCCCCGCACTGTAAAGGTTAACCCTTTAACCGCCAAATTATTCAATCTGAATTTTCACTCACTTAAAGTTGTGTCCTGCTGACGCGATCCACAACTTCAAGTGAGTGAAAATTATTCAGATTTGACAAAATGGAAGTCAATTGTTTTCAAATATTGCTGATTGATGTCATATTTTATCTTTAACATGTTTAAAAAGTAGTACGTAATGTGCTAATAAAAAATGAAAACCCGCATATATGCGACCCCGGCGGTTAAAGAGTTGAAGCTGTGAGACCTTGCATTTTGACAAATGATCCATATTGGACAACACCACAGTGCTATGTATTCCTTGAAAACGGGAAAAGTCCTTGAATTTGAAAAAAAATTCCAGGCCTTGAAAAGTCCTTGATTTTTGTAAAAACAAAAATAAACCGGGAAAAGTCCTTGATTTTGATCAACCTGTGATGTTCGCTGTTGATCTTGAAAAATGTCATGCAGCGGCGACGATGTGGTTTTGGAATTTAGTGTGCCTATTTTGTCAATATAAAGTCAAAAAGACATATATATCGATTAACAATGTAGGCCTACATTTCATATTTTCTACAATATTGTAATTTCACTGATATGCATAGTCTGAAATTAGATAAAATAAGTAATAAAAACTCCCAAGTTGTCGTTTTTCATACCTCCTGGCCTAAACTTTTTGTAATCAGTGAACCACATTTTAAACATGCACAAAATTTTTTTTTGAAAAATATTGAGATGTCTTTGAAAGGTCTATGAAAAGTCCTTAAATTTTGTATTTGAACAAGTATGGGAACCATTTATATTTATTATTTGATACAGAATTATTTTATAGTTTCACAGCTTTGATGTGACACTATAACAGGGTTCCTACGAGTCATGGAAAACCTGGAAAATTGCAATTTTATTTTCTAGGACTGGAAAACTTATGGAATTTGAGAAAAATGCCAAAACTCATGGAAAACTCATGGAAAAAATATTTGTCAATAAAAAAAAATGTTGTGATGTTCATTTTTATCGAGTCCGTGTGATGTGATCGAGCCTGCTTCAATTGTATGCTCGGTTTATGTCTAAATTTTGTCATGGAAAAAATCAATTTTGTCATGGAAAACTCATGGAAAAAATTTACACAGTGAAGTAGGAACCCTGTATAAAATAATTCTGTAATCATATTAATGTGGCTTTCTCTGTTTGAATTAGTCCTTGAAAAATGTTATTGTTGTCCTTAAGAAGTCCTTGAATTTTGTCATTGATAAAATGTACGAACATTAGATATGCAAACGGTGTTCATTCCAGTGTGATATGGGAAAATACAGAACTAGTTCAATGAGTAAGCTGTGAGACTTTGCTGGACATGTGCTGTATTTCCCCATATTGCTTGAAACTTTAACAGTATGTGTATTTTTCACACGATCAAGTCACACATGACATAACGGTAACTGCCAATCATTGCAGTTCAGACTATAGCTAGAGTGTGATATGGGCTGATAACGATGCTACGTCTCGTGGTAAAAACCAATGCACAGACTGAGAATCAACTCTAATCATTGCTTTTTGTTATAATCCATAATCATTTCACAGCATAATTAACTACAGTCGTTTTCAATCCTTTTTATACTATTTGATTGAAAATCACTGTTATTGGGAACAAAATTAGCTTTTCAACTTCAAACATCAAAAAATTGTTTCTTGCCAGGACAAGAAATTTCATCTCGCTACCTCGACCCACAGCAACTTTAGTGGCTGAAAATTACTTACATTTGGGTTATTTTAAACCAAACATTTGCAATCTTGATTATTTAACACTCATTTTGTTCCCATTAGACAGTGATCCAATAAAACAAATTAAAAATGACTCGTCATGCTTAGCACTTTAACTCTTTTGAGACTGCCCTATAGGAAATCCATCACTGGTGAACGATCATTAACCCTTGAAGCGCTGAATTAATAAAAAAAACATCGCAATCAAAGGGGGTTTTTTAATTTGAAATCATCATAAATGTCTTAGTTTGCTCTTTCTGATTCATTTGAATACCTGTGTTATGGGTCTACAGCCATTATAAATAGTTTTACTCTTACAGTGCGGTGATCGACTTTAGTCGTCAGAATCTGACGTCTACAGACTTCAGATTCTGACGACTAGAGTCTATCCCCGCACTGTAAGAGTTAAATACTTAAAATAGTATCACTAAAATCATTATGAACAGTCTCGAAAGAGTTAAAGGGTTAAAACATGTGATTTTCTGTTGTGAATGCACGTGATACAGTGGTAATACTCTTTCTGTTCCTTGGTATTTCTGTTCCTAGGTTTGAATCCATATGAAAGTGTTTACCACAGTATGTTCTCAAGTCTCCATCTCACTATTTTCTTGAAATAAAATGTTTTTTTTTTATTTAATTATTCAGTCAATATGAAAGTGTTTACCTCTGACCATTTTCTGGAAAAAAATCTTGTTTTCTTCTTTTCATTTGTTTTGTTTATTTAATTAGTCAATATGCAAGTGTTTACCTCACCATTTTCTTCTTTTCATTTGTTTTATTTATTTAATCCTTTTCTGTTTTTTGAGGGTCACTGATAATATCTTGGCCACCGCTCGCCCGACAACGGTTGCCATCGAGAAACATAATATTATTGACCAGTTCAAAAGGTGAGTAACATACATTTTTAACTTATTGATTGTCAATTTTCAACTCGAAGTTGTAACTGCCTATGCATTCTTGTATCTTCAATGTAAAAATAGTTTGGGCAGAAATGCATAGCATTTTGCTCTGCGATGCTGAACAAATTTCTAACAGAAATAAATATGATTAAAATTGGTGAAATATTTTTAATCAAATCTTTCAGAAATTTCTATTTTTCATAGACACATATTATATTTTTAGTCATTTAACCCTTTCAATTCTGAATTTACCACTGTCATCTTCATCCACTACAAGCCGCGAATTGCTGCCGCAATTCTCGACTTGTAGTGGATGAAGATGATTTGATGTGTTTTAAAAATTAAAGAAAATTACCACGTCTTGGTAAACCAGTTTCATGGAAATTTTCGTTCTAAAACCCTTTGTTGTAGGAAAATTAAGTCTGTTTTCAGGGATGTAAAATGATGCTTTAACCCTTTCACCACTGAAGCCCGTTTTTATGTGCTGAATGCTATGGCATTCAGCACTTAAAAACGGGCTTCAGTGGTGAAAGGGTTAATGCATCGAGGGGCTTAAAGGGTTGAAATTCCAGTTTCAAATGATTAGAAACAAACAATACAGAATCACCACTCTTTAAGCACTAAGCACAACTATAGTCAGATTCACATTAAATTCATCAACCAGGATTATCGAATTTGCGGATTTCTCAGTCAATTCTCAACTAATTTTCATGAAATTTAACACACACTATTGTCCATTCATGTCGTGACTACTCTGAAAATTTCGCAAAGTTTTGATAAGTATTTTAGAAGTTAGACTATTTGACATGTAATAAAATTCTTGAGACGAAGCTAATAGTCACGACATGAATGGAAAATAGTGTGTGTGAAATTTCATGAAAATTAATCATTCACCACGGTTAATGTGAATCTGACTATATCAAGATTTGTTTGATCTCAAATTAACAATTGTGAATAATTTTCACCCACTTGAAGTTGTGAATCGCAGTAGGGAGACACAACTTCAAGTGGGTAAAAATTTAAATTAATCAATTTAGTGCTTTATAAGGGTTGAAGGAAGAGGATGAAAATGAGGAAGATTACACTTTGATATATTATAAAATTGGGTGACTTCAATTCGCTGTGAATGTGTATTGCGGTTGCAAATCACAGCTTACAGTAAATTGAAGTAAATTCGACGGTGGTTAAAAAAAAATGAAATTGAAAATAAAAATATTTAGCTTTTTGTGTTAAACTTGATGTATTAAATGGGAATCAGGTGAACCACACTAATATGGCCACGCTTCGTCCTTGGATATGAAAGGGTGTATCTGCCACTTTACAAAGTGGCAGATACACCCTTTCATATCCAAGAAGACAACTTATTTCATAATGTGATTTACTGATGCCGCATGCAAAAATCTCTAAATGGCATAAAAAATAAGAAAGGAAAGTTTCAGATTTTTATTTCTCTCTTCTCGCTTTTGCACACCCCCAAAAAATTTACAATTCTCAAAAAAGTTTCAATTTTTTTATGCAAAAAAAGCACATCTATTTTTATTTCCATGGTGCCAAAAATAGACAGAAAATCCTTTTTGTATTATATCCCATGCTTTAAACTTCCCCAATAGAAATTTAGGCACATCATCATTCACACTCCATTCAGTTCAAATAATTGTCCCGACCATGCACTACTATACCGGCCATCTTACTGATATTTCCTGCACTTCGCTTCACAACATAGAGGGGGGGGGTCGGATACAGACAGTTACATGGTATCTGCGCTGTGAGATGCCTGTGCAGTTGTCGTGTTGTTAAAAACAACACACCTTACTATCATCATAGTCGTTTCACAGAGCATTATTTTATTTCTCCTTCATTTGAATCTTTCTCTTTACCGACATGTCTTGTTGTTTTTAAGGGAGAATATCAAGACGTTAATTTCCATGCAGCTGCCTGGTGAGCATACTAGTTGCGGGCCTGGGCTGGAGCCAGAGAGTGGGTTCTCGTATCTCCCCAAGACGTTCATGGACAACGATGGTATGATATGATAGGCAAACAGCGCTCATTTGAGTTCTATATGGGAAAATACAGCACTTGTCCAATAAATAAGGTGTGAGCCCTTATGCGAGCACCTTATTTATTGGACATGTGCTGTATTTTTCAATATCATACAAAAATGAACAATGTTTGTATTTTGTCACATGATTAAGTCACACATGACTTAACAGCCATATATTATATCATTTCAATGTCCAGGAAGAGTGTGATATGGGATGATACCAATATATATATATATATTTAATGTTCAAATTATATGTAAATTGAGTATTTTGCAAGTATATTTGATTTTTTTAACATTATTAAGATTTTGTTTACCAGTGGCGATTCAGGGGGGGGGGGGGGCAGGGCCTCACCCTGTTTTTTGCCAAATTCTTTCAAAGCTCCCTAATTTGGCCTATATATGTCAGAACCCCGTCCCCCCCCTTTTTCTTCAGATCCTGGTCCCCTGTTCACCGCTAATCACAACTATAGTCATTTTAAATCTGGTAAATTAGCCATTAGAGATTAACCTTTTTAAGCCCTCACGATGCATTAAAGCATCATATTACTTCTTTGAAAACAGACTTCATTTTCCTACAACTAAGGGCTTTAAAATGAAAATTTCCACGAAACTGGTTTACCAATACATGGCAATATTTCAACCACTTCAAATCATCTTCATCCACTACAAGCCGAGAATTGCGACAGCAATTCGCGGCTTGTAGTGGATGAAGATGACAATGTTAAATTCAGGCTTGAAGGGGTTTTAACATCACTCTTAGATGAAATGAGTGTTTAAACAAATGTTTGGTTTCAAATAGTAATTTGGTCATGGTAGTGTGACACACTAAGAGTGTAAAATTTAATTAAACAACTTGACCGCTCATGCACTGAATGTACATTTGCTGTTTTCAGTATTTTTCTACAATTTTGGCTGGCAGGACTACGGCATCGGATCGCTGTCTGGCTTGTTAGATGCAGTTAAAGTGATGCAGTTTGGTTTATCTGAGGGAAGAGTAGCCGTACACTGCCACGCAGGACTAGGTGAGATGATATAACATAAAGTAGCAGTCCACTGCCAAAAAGGACTGGGTGAGATAATATAACATAAAGTAGCAGTCCACTGCCATGCAGAACTGGGTGAGATAATATAACGTAAAGTAGCAGTCCACTGCCATGCAGGACTGGGTGAGATAATATAACATAAAGTAGCGGTCCACTGCCATGCAGGACTGGGTGAGATGATATAACATAAAGTAGCAGTCCACTGCCATGCAGGACTGGGTGAGATAATATAACATAAAGTAGCGGTCCACTGCCATGCAGGACTGGGTGAGATGATATAACATAAAGTAGCGGTCCACTGCCATGCAGGACTGGGTGAGATGATATAACATAAAGTAGCGGTCCACTGCCATGCAGGACTGGGTGAGATAATATAACATAAAGTAGCGGTCCACTGCCATGCAGGACTGGGTGAGATGATATAACATAAAGTAGCAGTCCACTGCCATGCAGGACTGGGTGAGATGATATAACATAAAGTAGCAGTCCACTGCCACGCAGGACTGGGTGGAATAATATAACATAAAGTAGCGGTCCACTGCCACGCAGGACTGGGTGAGATGATATAACATAAAGTAGCGGTCCACTGCCACGCAGGACTGGGTGAGATAATATAACATAAAGTAGCGGTCCACTGCCATGCCACACAGGACTGGGTGAGATAATATAACATAAAGTAGCGGTCCACTGCCACGCAGGACTGGGTGAGATAATATAACATACAGTAGCGGTCCACTGCCACGCAGGACTGGGTGGGATAATATAACATAAAGTAGCAGTCCACTGCCATGCCACGCAGGACTGGGTGAGATGATATAACATAAAGTAGCAGCCCACTGCCATGCAGGACTGGGTGAGATAATATAACATAAAGTAGCGGTCCACTGCCATGCAGGACTGGGTGAGATGATATGACATAAAGTAGCAGTCCACTGCCCCGCCATGCAGGACTGGGTGGGAAAATATAACATAAAGTAGCGGTCCACTGCCATGCCATGCAGGACTGGGTGGGATAATATAACATAAAGTAGCAGTCCACTGCCATGCAGGACTGGGTGAGATGATATAACATAAAGTAGCGGTCCACTGCCACGCAGGACTGGGTGAGATAATATAACATAAAGTAGCGGTCCACTGCCACGCAGGACTGGGTGAGATAATGTAACATAAAGTAGCGGTCCACTGCCACGCAGGACTGGGTGGGATAATATAACATAAAGTAGCGGTCCACTGCCACGCAGGACTGGGTGAGATAATATAACATAAAGTAGCGGTCCACTGCCATGCCACACAGGACTGGGTGAGATAATATAACATAAAGTAGCGGTCCACTGCCACGCAGGACTGGGTGAGATAATATAACATAAAGTAGCGGTCCACTGCCACGCAGGACTGGGTGAGATAATATAACATAAAGTAGCGGTCCACTGCCACGCAGGACTGGGTGGGATAATATAACATAAAGTAGCAGTCCACTGCCATGCCACGCAGGACTGGGTGAGATGATATAACATAAAGTAGCTGTCCACTGCCATGCAGGACTGGGTGAGATAATATAACATAAAGTAGCGGTCCACTGCCACGCAGGACTGGGTGAGATGATATAACATAAAGTAGCTGTCCACTGCCCCGCAGGACTGGGTGAGATGATATAACATAAAGCAGCAGTCCACTGCCATGCAGGACTGGGTGAGATGATATAACATTAAGTAGCAGTCCACTGCCATGCAGGACTGGGTGAGATGATATAACATAAAGTAGCGGTCCACTGCCCGGCCATGCAGGACTGGGTGAGATAATATAACATAAAGTAGCGGTCCACTGCCATGCCATGCAGGACTGGGTGAAATAATATAACATAAAGTAGCGGTCCACTGCCATGCAGGACTGGGTGAGATGATATAACATAAAGTAGCGGTCCACTGCCATGACATGCAGGACTGGGTGAGATAATATAACATAAAGTAGCAGTCCACTGCCACGCAGGACTGGGTGAGATGATATAACATAAAGTAGCGGTCCACTGCCCCGCAGGACTGGGTGAGATGATATAACGTAAAGCAGCAGTCCACTGCCATGCAGGACTGGGTGAGATGATATAACATAAAGTAGCGGTCCACTGCCATGCAGGACTGGGTGGGATAATATAACATAAAGTAGCGGTCCACTGCCCCGCCATGCAGGACTGGGTGAGATGATATAACATAAAGTAGAAGTCCACTGCCATGCAGGACTGGGTGGGATAATATAACATAAAGTAGCGGTCCACTGCCATGCCACGCAGGACTGGGTGAGATGATATAACATAAAGTAGCAGTCCACTGCCATGCAGGACTGGGTGAGATGATATAACATTAAGTAGCAGTCCACTGCCATGCAGGACTGGGTGAGATGATATAACATAAAGTAGCGGTCCACTGCCATGCAGGACTGGGTGAGATGATATAACATAAAGTAGCGGTCCACTGCCATGCAGGACTGGGTGAGATAATATAACATAAAGTAGCAGTCCACTGCCATGCAGGACTGGGTGAGATGATATAATATAAAGTAACAGTCCACTGCCATGCCATGCAGGACTGGGTGGAATAATATAACATAAAGTAGCGGACCACTGCCACGCAGGACTGGGTGATGATATAACATAAAGTAGCGGTCCACTGCCATGCAGGACTGGGTGAGATGATATCACATAAAGTAGCGGTCCACTGCCATGCCATGCAGGACTGGGTGAGATAATATAACATAAAGTAGCAGTCCACTGCCACGCAGGACTGGGTGATGATATAACATAAAGTAGCGGTCCACTGCCATGCAGGACTGGGTGAGATGATATAACATAAAGTAGCAGTCCACTGCCACGCAGGACTGGGTCAGATAATATAACATAAAGTAGCAGTCCACTGCCATGCAGGACTGGGTGAGATGATATAACATAAAGCAGCAGTCCACTGCCATGCAGGACTGGGTGAGATGATATAACATTAAGTAGCAGTCCACTGCCATGCAGGACTGGGTGGAATAATATAGCATAAAGTAGCGGTCCACTGCCATGCAGGACTGGGTGAGATGATATAACATAAAGTAGCAGTCCACTGCCACGCAGGACTGGGTGAGATGATATAACATAAAGCAGCAGTCCACTGCAATGCAGGACTGGGTGAGATGATATAACATAAAGTAGCAGTCCACTGCCATGCAGGACTGGGTGAGATGATATAACATAAAGTAGAGTTAAAGTGACACAATCAAGCTACAAAAATAATAAAATCAGTAGTTTTATTTTGCCCTCTTAAAAGGCCTATGGCCATAAGATGTGAACATGTACATAGACTAGAATTGCGGAAGTCTTTTAAATTAGGGTTGCTGTGGATTGTAGCATTGTGCTGAAAGCCCCATTTATCAGTTTTTCCTGTATTTCTCATTTTGGACTTGCATGTCCGCAATTAAAGTTTTATCCTTATTTCTTGCTTAACTTGCAAATGCGCAACACAAAATTTAGAAAATTACACAATTCTATTCTATGGACATAATGACATTTTATGTACATATGAAGGAGCCAAAATAAAAGTACTATTATTATTTTATTATTTTAGCTACACAGAGCACTGTGTATAGTCTCCAGACAGACACAGACAGCATGTGCAGCTCAAAAGGCAGACGGCTTACCACACAGGCGTACGCTCACACTCACCCCTCCCCTCCATGAGATGTGTACATATTGTCGCCAGCCTATCAGAATACTTTTATCAAAACAGCCGTCCAATCACAATCTTATTACTATATGTTGGAATTTATTCAGCGATCTGCAAATTTTAGCATGCGAAGTAGCAGTGTCTACGCGGGGCAGTGTACATTCTAGCCTGATTGTGTCATGTCGCTTTAATTAGAATACCCTGTTAGAGAAGGGCATTTAGTTTTTTATAATATTTTAATAATGTACCATAGTCATTGATTTTATTAGCCCGCCTTTTAATTTTAATTAAAAAAGGTGGGCTATTGCAATTGAAGTTCGGCGTCGTCGGCGTCGGCGTTAACATTTACTTGTGGGCGCGATAACTTGAAAAGTTTTTCATGTTTCCTTCCCAAATTTGTTTTGCATGTTACTAATGACCACTTCTCGGACAAGTTCAATAATGGCTGAAAAAAAATTCAAAATGGCCGACTTATTGCGATTTTTCACCTTTTACATCAATAATTTGACCTTGTGGGCGCGATAACTTGAAAAGTTTTTCACGTATCCTTTTCAAATTTGTTATGCATGTTACTAATGACCAGTTCTCGGACAAGTTCAGTAATGGCCGAAATAAAATAAAAAATGGCCGATTTATTGCGATTTTTCACATTTTACGTCAATAATTTGACCTTGTGGGCGCGATAACTTGAAAAGTTTTTCACATATCCTTTTCAAATTTGTTATGCATGTTGCTAATGACCAGTTCTCGGACAAGTTCAATAATGGCCGAAAAAAAAAAAAATGGCCGATTTATTGCGATTTTTCACATTTTACGTCAATAATTTGACCTTGTGGGCGCGATAAGTTGAAAAGTTTTTCACATATCCTCTTCAAATTGGTTATGCATCTTACTAATAAGTAGTTCTTGGACAAGTTCAATAATGGCCGAAAAAAAAAAAATGGCGGATTTATTGTGATTTTTCTCATTTTACGTCAATAATTTGACCCTGTGGGCGCGATAACTTGAAAAGTTTTTCACATATTCTCTTCAAATTGGTTATGTATGTTACTTATAAGTAGTTCTTGGACAAGTTCAATAATGGCTGAAAAAAAAAAAATGGCCGATTTATTGTGATTTTTCTCATTTTACGTCAATAATTTGACCTTGTGGGCGCGATAACTTGAAAAGTTTTTCACATATCCTCTTCAAATTTGTTATGCATGTTACTAATAAGTAGTTCTTGGACAAGTTCAATAATGGCTGAAAAAAAATTCAAAATGGCCGATTTATTGCGATTTTTCTCATTTTACGTCAATAATTTGACCTTGTAGGCGCGATAACTTCAACATTTTCACAAGTATCCTTTTCAAGTTTGTTATGCATGTTACTAATAAGCAGTTCTTGGACAAGCTCAATAATGGCCGGTAAAAAAATCAAAATGGTCGACTTATTGCGATTTTTCACATTTATTTTACGTCCATAATTTGACCTTGTGGGCGCGATAACTTGAAAAGCGGCTGTTTTTTTATAGATCTGCTTGTAGTCTATGCAAGTATTATATAGTATATCATATTATACATGTATCTATCTTATTTAACATACCATTTATATCTTGGGTTGTTATTTACGTGATGACATTCGTCTTTACCGTATTTGCCGGCCTATAAGTCGCACTGGCGTATAAGTCGCACTAGGCTCAAGATTAGGCTCGAACCATAGACAGGTCGCACTGGCAGATATGACGCACCAGGCTCAGAGACATGTCTGACAATATTCAAGTGTCAGGTGTCAGTACATTGGCGTTTATAGCAAGAGAAGAGGAGAGAGTCAATGCTATTTAATAGCCTGGTAGACCCATATTAAAAGTCTATAATAAAAGTGTTTAATATATTGTTCAATGTACATGAACATGATTTTTAGTGATTTATTCGAAATTATTTCAATGCCATGTATGAAAGACAGACGCCATTGTTTTCTTTTCTACCTCATTAGAGAGCTCCCACTTCCGTAACTAACCCACACTCACCAGGTGGCGATGTCGATAAAGGGCATTGACTTAGGCCAGTGAATACAAATTATTAATAACAACACTTGTAGCGTATGTTTTTCGGCGATTTCTCAGTCAATTCACAACCGATTTTCATGAAATTTAACAAGGGCTATTATCGAGTCCCCTGCCAAACACTGTGAAATTTTCACTGATAAATATTGTATAGTTCAAAAGTTAGACCATCTGGCATGTAATGCAATTCATGGCTTAAAACTGATTTTAACTTTACCAGTTTAATGGGTTTATAGAGGGACGTCGTAATTAGAAATTTATGCTACTATATGTCGAATGGTCTAACTTTTGGGCTATAAATTATTTTGTCATGAAAATTTCATGCTATTTGGCGGGGGACCCGATAATAGTCCTTGTAAAATTTCATGAAAATCTGTTGAGAATTGACTGAGAAATCGACGAAAAACTTGCGCTACAGGTTAATATGACTTCCACTATAGATGTGTTTATGCAGTAAACTGCTTGCGATTGTCTCGCCCCCTAGCGAATGCTGACGATACTGACCGGATGCAGAGAAAATGGCTGACACACAAACGCAATCATAACAAACAAACAGTCACGATATTTCACTAAAACATTCTATCTTACCCAATTAATCGTAAATTAAAAACATAGTTTTTAGGCATTATGCATGCTGATCAATAGTAAACTAAATAACATTCCCAAATGGTATTAAAACTGACATACAATGGCCTCAAACGATGATATGACGTTAGCGATTCATGAACGGCGATCGCGTCATTACGTGACAGAGGATAGAGGCCATTCTAGATTTTATTCAGCTGTCCTCGGCCGAGTTGAAAATCATAGAAAGGTCGCACCGGAGGATAAGTCGCATTAGCCTTAAAAAGTGGTTTTAAAAATAAAAAAGTCGCGTCTTATAACCCGGAAAATACGGTACTTTCTTTATCATAATTCGGCGGCGGGCTCTTATCGAGTGTGCTCTTGTTTACAAATACTGTAGCCTACTTATATGTGATTATCATCTTGTCTTTTCTGGCCACAAACTAATACCCGCCACATTTGATAACTAGCAATAACTTTTGTATATGATAATTCTCCTTCTTTTGTAGTTTTTAGCCCGCCTTTTAATTTTAATTAAAAAAGGTGGGCTATTGCAATTGAAGTTCGGCGTCGTCGGCGTTAACATTTACTTGTGGGCGCGATAACTTGAAAAGTTTTCCATGTTTCCTTCCCAAATTTGTTTTGCATGTTACTAATGACCACTTCTCGGACAAGTTCAATAATGGCTGAAAAAAAATTCAAAATGGCCGACTAATTGCGATTTTTCACCTTTTACGTCAATAATTTGACCTTGTGGGCGCGATAACTTGAAAAGTTTTTCACGTATCCTTTTCAAATTTGTTATGCATGTTACTAATGACCAGTTCTCGGACAAGTTCAATAATGGCCGAAAAAAAAAAAAAATGGCCGATTTATTGCGATTTTTCACATTTTACGTCAATAATTTGACCTTGTGGGCGCGATAACTTGAAAAGTTTTTCACATATCCTTTTCAAATTTGTTATGCATGTTACTAATGACCAGTTCTCGGACAAGTTCAATAATGGCCGAAAAAAAAAAAAATGGCCGATTTATTGCGATTTTTCTCATTTTACGTCAATAATTTGACCCTGTGGGCGCGATGACTTGAAAAGTTTTTCACATATTCTCTTCAAATTTGTTATGTATGTTACTTATAAGTAGTTCTTGGACAAGTTCAATAATGGCTGAAAAAAAAAAATGGCCGATTTATTATGATTTTTCTCATTTTACGTCAATAATTTGACCTTGTGGGCGCGATAACTTGAAAAGTTTTTCACATATCCTCTTCAAATTTGTTATGCATGTTACTAATAAGTAGTTCTTGGACAAGTTCAATAATGGCTGAAAAAAAATTCAAAATGGCTGATTTATTGCGATTTTTCGCATTTTACGTCAATAAATTGACCTTGACGGCGCGATAACTTGGAAAGTTTATCTAGTATCCTCTTCAAATTTGTTATGCATGTTACTAATAAGTAGTTCTTGGACAAGTTCAATAATGGCTGAAAAAGAATTCAAAATGGCCGATTAATTGTCATTTTTCGCATTTTACGTCAATAATTTGACCTTGTGGCTGCAATTATGACTTCAAGTTCAATAATGGCGGCGGGCTATTGTCGAGTGTGCTCTTGTTTGTATGATAATTTACTATGTTTGACACTTAAAATTAATAGAGAATATATTTTTTAGTAATAACTTATTTACAGGTAGGACAGGAGTGGTGATCGCCTGCTACCTAATATACGCCAACAGAATAACTGCTGATGAAGCAATTCACTTTGTCAGGTCTAAAAGGTTCGTAATTTTATTCAAGATTGATTAATTTATAATATATAGCCATCAAAAGCCAAAATGTTTTATGGATTTTTTTAAATAGCCAAGTGAATAAATAAGTGCTATATGGATCAAAAAAAGTTTAAGTTGACTTTTATTTATTTTTTTGCTCCTATAAATGTAGCAAAATAATCTCTAGGATTATAAAATAAGTATAGCCTAATTATACCACGGATTAATTTTTGTTGTTGTTGGTAGATTCAAGGTAAAAAAATGTAAAAAAGTAAAATGTTAGCTGTTTGCTCAACAAACTTGTTTTGTTCAAACACAAATTCCCTACAGGGCCATTTATTTAATTACGCTGTTTACCGTTCACCGTGTGTTCTTTGATATAAGCTGAGTTGAGTTATGTTTGTGTCTGTTTTCTTGTAGACAAGGTACAATACAGACGAGGACCCAGATTTTGTGTATACAAGACTTCTCAGAATACCTGAAGCCTTTACGCATCATATACGGATCATTGTGAGTGGCATATATATAGTAATGTAAAATAGAATTAATTTGCATTAATTGTATACATTGTATATTAAGCAGGAATATTTTTCTCTTCTATTTTTCTTTTTGAAACATTGATATATAATTCTTATCACATACTGTAGCGTTCTGGTCATGCCAAATTTTTAGTCTAGGCTTTATGTGGTTTTACCCACGCACTGGGCGGCCGCGACCAGCACTCTTTAACACACCGCCCACGAGCACAGTAAAAAATGTCAATTAGAATAAATTGAAAAATACATATTGCATTTTTGATGTCAATATAACTACTTATTTCTGGGTAGAATAATTGGTTAAATAAAAAAGAGAGCTGCAAATAATAACCTTAAAATAATAACAAATTAAGCCTTTAAGCCCTCACAATGCATTAAAGCATCAATTTACATCCTTGAAAACAAACTTAATTTTCCTACAACTAGGGGTTTTAGAATGAAAATTTCCATTAAACTGGTTTACTAATACATGGTAATTTTATTTTTCGTTCAATTCAAATCATCTTCATCCACTACAACTCAAGAATTGTGACAGCAATTCATGGCTTGTAGTGGACAAAGGATGAAGATGACTATGGTATATTCAGGCTTGAAAGGGTTAAATGATATGTTAACCATTTATCTCTCCAAGTTATGTTACTTAAATTTCCACGCGACCAACAACTTGGCTGAAAATTACTCATATTTGTTTAATTTCAGACCAAGCATTTTCAAATATTGTTTTTTAAAAACTGATCATTCTAAGTAACTGATTTAACCTGCTAATTAAATGGATATGGAATGGTTATAGTGCTTAAGGGGTGGTTATAGTGCTTAAAGAGTGGATATATAATGCTTATAGTGCTTAACCCTTTAAGCCCTCACGATGCATTAAAGCATCATTTTATATCCCTGTGAACATATTTAATTTCCCCACAACTAGGGGTTTTAGAATGAAAATTTCCATGAAACTGGTTTACCATACATGGCGATTTTCTTTAATTTTTCACCCACTTCGAATCATCTTCATCCACTACAAGTCGAGAATTGCGACAGCAATTCGCGGCTTGTAGTGGATGAAGATGACAATGTAAACTCAGGCTTGAAAGGGTTAACGGGTGGATATATAATGGTTATAGTGCTGAAAGGGTGGATATATAATGCTTATAGTGCTTAAAGGGCGGATATATAGTGCTGAGAGGGTGGATATATAATGCTTACAGTGCTTAAAGGGTGGATATATAATGGTTATAGTGCTGAAAGGGTGGATATATATTATGGTTATATTGCCTAAAGAGTTAAAGAATATGCTCCAAAATTATGCAAATAATTCAACAAAAATGACCACATAAATCATCATCACTTTGATAAATTTAAATTATTCCCACATTAGCAAGCTAATAAAACATAAATTTGCAAAAAGATGCTGCCAGTTAAGATTGCTTATCATTTCCCCCTACAACCCTTAGACAGTAGTGTATTTTGCAGAGATGCCAGTTTTCCGGAATTTTTTTTACATTTTTAAGGATACTGTATGACCTAAAAATGGCTTCTTTCGACCTGAAGTGGCTTTTTTCGACTTCAAAAAAAGTAAGACCTGATTTTTTCCCATGACCCACCGAGTTAGAAATCTTATTTTCAGGACAGAGACCTCTCCAGATTTCACACTGCACCAGTTCCTCACACGTCAACAGAAGGTATTACACGGCTACGAGATCCGCAAGTTAAAGTACATCCCTAAGGTAGGCATCTGACCTTGTCATTTGCAAATGTTAAAATAATTATTTGGGGGGGAATTAGTTAAATATTTGACCCTTTCAGCGTGGGGACTTTAGTCCTCAGAATCTGACGTCTTTAGCCGTCAGAATCTGACGTATTGACGTCTGAAGTCAACCCCGCACTGTAAAGGTTAATATATTTCTAATGGTCGTAGACCCATACCATAGGTATTCAAATGAATCAGGAAGGGCCAACTAAGACATTTATGATGATTTCAAGTTGAAAAAAATCTTTCGTCTCTATGGTTTATACAAAATAATCAGGCGCTTTTAGGGTTAATCAATTTTGTATCCAGGAGATTTATATCAGAATTTGTGTAAGATATAATTGACCACGCTCGACCTGCGTCAGCCATTTTTTCAGACTATTTATTCAATTTTTATGCACTGTGACCCCGTGGTAAAAAATGTTATCAATTGTAAAAATAAACAAGTCTTCACGCAATACTCTAAAACTCAGGTTCTAAAATCTGATCTTCTCATTTTTTTACATGAATGAACCCAAACTTCCCAGCAAACACAAGACGTTGACCCGATGTTGATATGTTGGGCCGGCCTCGCTGACGGTGGACTAACATTACGTCTTGCAGTGCGAGGATCGACTTTAGTCGTCAGAATCTGACGTCTAAAATCGATCCCCGCACTGTAAGAGTTAATATATTTCTTATGGTCGTAGACCCATAACATAGGTATTCAAATGAATCGGAAAGAGCTGACTAAGACATTTATGATGATTTCAAATTGAAAAAAGTCCCTTTGGTTGCGACATTTTTCTACAAATTAATTCAGTGCTTTAGGGGTTAAGGCAACACTGGTCAGCATCGCTTGTATACTGGGATTATAAATGTAACCCATCTGCACGGAGTCGCTTGTCGGAAAAATACAATATGGAGTTCATAGTACCCTTGGCTAGCACAGAGCGGGAGCTTTAATATGACGCCAAGAACATGAAATTATGTTGATCCGGAGCTGAGTTATGATCATTTTAGTGACGCGAATGGGTCAATATTTCAAAAAATTTAAATGTGGAAAATTGGCTTTAAAGTCATGGCAAAAATTTGATTGTAAGTTCTTTATAGTATAAAAAAAATAGTTACTTATGGCAAAACAGGATTTTTCGGCCAAACCTGGAAATTTTGTATAGTTTTGCTATGGTGCCGAGTTATGATCATTTTAATGACGCCAATGGGGCAATATTTAAAAAAATAAAAATAGAGAAAATTGGTTTTAAAGTCACGACACAAATTTGATTGTAAGCATTTTATAGTCTAAAAAATAGTTTCTTATGGCTAAACATACCTGGAAATTGTGTATCTATAGTTTTTAACGATTGATTTTTATAGCTCAGAATGTCTATCCTTTCAGAATCAGCTGGGTGGACTTTGGTAAACTTCGAGCGTTTTTTAAAAAAGTGTAAAATCCAAGATGGCCACCATTGCCCATTTTGAAAACAAATTAACAAAAAATCAGCTAATCACACTCATGTAATATGTCATTTCTGACTATATTGGGGCGTGGAACCAATTTCTGGCCTTAAAATGATAATTCTAGGCTTTAAAACATCAAAAATGTCAAAAAACAAAATTCGCTATTATAAGTTCATATCATGTATATTGCCCATTTTCTCAACTTGTATGGAGCCGACATGCGGCTATTTCGTGCAGATGGGTCACATGTGGACCTAAGTTAATTTATAGCGTTTTTTTAAAATGGGTCAAATCCAAAATGGCCACCAGCAGCCATTTTGAAAATAAATTAACAAAAAATATGATAATCAATATCATGCGATATGTCATTTCTGACTAATATTCGGGCGTAGAACCCACTTCTGGCCTTAAAATGATAATATTCTAGGCTTTATAGCGTTGCAATTTGACAAAAAGCAATATTTGCTATTATTAACCCATATCATGCATATTGCCCATCTTCTCAACTTGTATGGAGCCGACATGTGACTTATTTTGTGTAGATGGGTCACAGATGACCTCTAGCAATCACAAGAGGCCGGTTTATACATTAGATCTGTTCTCACGGCATAACCAGTGTTATTCAAGATGATTTCACCACAGGGTAACCAGCATTAGGTCATATAATCCCTTCGAATAATTTTGACACATAACATATAATTTATTCAATGTGGGAGATGTCTGGTTTTCGTTAATGAAAATGTTTGTTGCTGTTTCTCATTTCTATATAATACACCTTTCCCAATAGCAAAACGCCACACATTACAGTGACTAAAAGCTGAACTATTTAGTTGAGAGTCCTGTCACACTTCTATTACAACACGCCACACAGTGATTAAAACTGAACTATTTAGTTGGGGGTCCTGCTTATGCGCAAAATCGTGCAAACAGTGTATAAGTGTTATTATTTATCTTTATTCTGCCACAGATTATCCTGGTTTGCTGTGAGACCATGCTGAGGAAAGCCAAGCAAAAACCTGTGATCCTTGAGCCCCATGACAGCCGCAAAATACAACTACCAAAGATGTCTGACTACAAGAAACAGCCAAATAATCGTACAAAGAAAAATATCCACCCAAGTTCCTCCACTGATAGCCTGACTAGTCTGCCACACACCGAGCAACTCAAAAGAAACCGGACGATAGAGAGTTTGACGGCCATGACCCACTCTTCCCAGAGTTCTCTGGGTGGGTCGTCTAACTCACATTCTGACAGTGATAATGAACAGTATAACGGAGCCGCACAACGTACAGTAACCAGGCTGTCAACTCTAAAAGGTGTGGACAAACATGTGCGCTCCGTGGTACAGGCTCTGACAGAGCTGGAATACTCTGAAGCGGTCCTTGAAGCAGCTGAAAGGCATAAGGTTGGTAAAAGTAAAATTTACTGGTATTTTTAATGATTTTCAGTGAGATTAATTTGTAGGTGATGATAGCGAGAAACAACTTTAAGTGACACAAAATTTTAATTCAATGCTTTAGTACTTTAATGTTTCAAATGGTGGTTCATACTGATTTTGCTCAAAATATGTATATCTACTCATGAGATGTGTTCACATGCAATGTATCCTCTCCTGAGATGTGTTCCGATGTATCTTCTCATGAGATGTGTTCACAATGTATCTTCTCATGAGATGTGTTCACAATGTATCTTCTCATGAGATGTGTTCACAATGTATCTTCTCGTGAGATGTTTTCACATGCAATGTATCTTCTCATGAGATGTGTTCACAATGTATCTTCTCGTGAGATGTTTTCACATGCAATGTATCTTCTAATGAGATGTGTTCACAATGTATCTTCTCATGAGATGTGTTCACAATGTATCTTCTCATGAGATGTGTTCACAATGTATCTTCTCATGAGATGTGTTCACAATGTATCTTCTCATGAGATGTGTTCACATTCAATGTATCTTCTCATAAGATGTTTTCACATGCAATGTATCTTCTCCTGAGATGTGTTCCGATGTATCTTCTCATGAGATGTGTTCACATGCAATGTATCTTCTCATGAGATGTTTTCACATGCAATGTATTTTCTCATGAGATGTGTTCACATGCAATGTATCTTCTCATGAGATGTTTTCACATGCAATGTATTTTCTCGTGAGATGTGTTCACATGCAATGTATCTTTTCATGAGATGTGTTCACAATGTACATCTTCTCATGAGATGTGTTCACATGCAATGTATCTTCTAATGAGATGTGTTCACAATGTATCTTCTCATGAGATGTGTTCACATGCAATGTATCTTCCCATAAGACAGGGCTCCAGATAACATGCGCATATGAGTAAAATACGCATGTAAAAACAGCAAATACTCATTGATAGAAAATCTGAGGAGTAATATTACTCATAAAAACTATTAAAATACCCATCAGAGTAAAAAACCCCAGAAAAATGAAACGATTGTTGTATTTTTTACGTGAAGAGAACTATGTGACTGTAAGAAAAAAATGATGTAAATAAAGCTGTCATGTTGTCGTATGAAAAATACTCCTCATTTATTTTTTTATCATATTTCACTCCTCATCACCCATTTCAATGAGTGAAATACTCCTCAAACTAAAAAATTATCTGGAGCTCTGATAAGATGTGTTCACATGCAATGTATCTTTTTATGAGATGTGTTCACAATGTACATCTTCTCATGAGATGTGTTCACAATGTATCTTCTCATGAGATGTGTTCACAATGTATCCTCTCGTGAGATGTGTTCACATGCAATGTATCTACTTTTGAGATGTTTTCACATGCAATGTATCCTCTCATGAGATGTGTTCACAATGTATCTTCTCATGAGATGTGTTCACAATGTATCTTCTCATGAGATGTGTTCACAATGTATCTTCTCATGAGATGTGTTCACATGCAATGTATCTTCTCATGAGATGTGTTCACATGCAATGTATCTTCTCATGAGATGTGTTCACATGCAATATATCTTCTCACGAGATGTGTTCACAATGTATCTTTTCATGAGATGTGTTCACAATGTATCTTCTCATGAGATGTGTTCACAATGTATCTTCTCATGAGATGTGTTCACATGCAATGTATCTTCTCATGAGATGTGTTCACATGCAATGTATCCTCTCATGAGATGTGTTCCCATTCGATGTATCTACTTGTGAAATGTGTGCCCACATACAAAGTTTTGATAATCCAACATTTAATTCAACCCTAGGCCTGTATATGTTTAAATATGTTTTCAAATCAAGAAATTGATTTTTAATGGTCTGTCGTAGATGCTCAGTTTACAATCAATTTGAAATGTGTTTTTGAAATTGAAATATTTTTGTCATTTGAAGGTGAAAATTGCTTTAGTGTAACTAATAAAATGATGAAAATGACTAAATAGGTGCAGCTTAACACGACAAACAAAGGCTGGACGGGTTTAGAGAAGGAGAAAGATCCTCAGGTTCTGGCGTGTTTACTCTGGGACTGGCTCGATCACCTTAAGGTTAGAATTATACACATAATTCTTCTGCTGATTTGAATTGTTTGAGCACAAGATAGCCTAATTTGGTTAACTAAGAACATCTAACATGGGTAATATTTTATGATTTCAGGCTACATATAAGGTACATATTGTTTACATATCAGCTTCAGACTATTTTTAGCTCCCGCCGTCACCGTAGGTGTGACGGAGGGAGCTATGGATTCCGCCTCCGTTTTTTTTTTTTGCCTCTTCTTTTGCCTATAACTTTGTAAGAAAATAAGCTAGGATAACAATTTTTGGTATGTGGGTTACTTCCAGGTGGATAATGGACAGGTTAAAATATTTTTAATCTGAATTCAATACGCAAGGTCGCAGAGGAGAAAATGATGATGTTACGGCATTGGGCCGTCCGTAAACAATTTGTTTCCGGAGCATATCTCTGAAAGTACTTGTCCGATTGTCTTCAAAATTTACACACAACACCCCTAGGGGGTCTAGTTGTGCCTTTTGGGGTATTTGAACTTTGACCTACTTTTGGTTCAGAACTATGACCTATTTAGACGTTTTGACGCGCACTTCATTTCCGGAGCAGATCTTGAAAAGTACTGGGCCGATGACAGTCATATTGCACATACATGTTCTCTAAGGTCTCTAGTTGTGCCTTTTCAGGTTTTTGGACCTTGACCTTGAAGCTGACCCAGCACTTTGACCTAATTTATAACATCGGTAAATTCGACTGAAAGATTTTGCGGAATATCATGAAAACCGCTCAAGATAGCTACATCATTACTATAAAACAAATTGTGAGGTTTCAGGAGAGGATGCATCTTGAAAAATTTCAAGTCGATCAAATTAAAAATGGCCGCCTATCGGCCATTATTCACCTCGACAGGTCTGATATTGCGGAATATCATTAAAACCGCTCAAGATAGCTACACCATTAATATCAAATAAATTGTAAGGTTTCAGGAGAGGATGCATCTTGAAAAATTTCAGGTTGATAAAATTCAAAATGGCCGTCTATCGGCCATTATTCACCTCGACAGGCCTCCTGTAAACCGCTCAATATCTACACCATTACTATAAAACAAATTGTAAGGTTTTCAGGAGAGGATGCATTTTGAAAAAATTCAACTTGTCCAAGTTCAAAATGGCCGCCAATCCGCCATTATTCACTTTCACATGGCTGCTATTTGGTAGACCGTGCTAGATGGCTAGACCATTACTATAAAACAAAATGTGTGATTTCAGGAGAGGATGCATCTTGAAAAAATTTGACTCAAAAAAATTCAAAATCGCCGCTTATCGGCCATTATTCACTTTCACATGGCCGATATTTGGTAAACCGTGCTAGATGGCTAGACGATTACCTTATTTAATTTAAAACAAAGTGTGAGTTTTTGGGGGAGGATGCACCCTGAAAATTTTTAACTTACGAATTCAAAATGGCAGACAATCAGCATTATTTACCTCAATAGGCCTGATATCAGGTAAGCCGTGCTAGATAGCTAGACCATTACTATAAAACAAAATGTGACGTTTCGGGAGAGGATGCCTTTTAAAAACTTTAGACTCAATCGAATTCAAAATGGCCGCCTATCGGCCACTATTTACTTTCACATTGCTGATATTTGGCAAACCGTGTTAGATAGCTGGACCATTACTATAAAATAAAATGTGAGATTACAGGAGAGGATGCATCTTGAAAAAAATTGACTTGATCAAATTCAAAATCGCCGCCTATCGGCCATTATTCACTTTCACATAGCCGTTATTTGGTAAACCGTGCTAGATAGCTAGACGATTACTATAGAATGAAATGTGAGATTTCAGCTGAGAATGCATCTTGAAAAATTCTGACTCGATCAAATTCAAAATGGCCCCCTATCAGCCATTATTTACTTTCACATGCCCAATATTTTGCAAACTGTGTTAGATGCTAGTCCATTACTATAAAACAAAATTTGAGGTTTCGGGGGAGGATGCACCCTAAGTTTTTAACTAGTTTATATCAAATTCAAAATGACCATAAATCAGCTATTAGTTACCTCGATTGGCCTGATATCGGGTAAACCGTGACAGATAGGTAGACCATTACTGGGATACTGATTAGGATCATTAATTTCAATCGAGGTTTGCAATCTCTGACAGACTTTCTAGTTCTTTTTAGCTCCGGCTGTCACCGTAGGTGAGACGGAGGGAGCTATGGATTCTACCTCCGTTTTTTTTTGGCCTCTTCTTTTGCCTATAACTTTGTAAGAAAATAAACTAGGATAACAATTTTTGGTATGTGGGTTACTTCCAGGTGGCTAATGGACAGGTTGAAATATTTTTAATCTGAATTCAATACGCAAGGTTGCAGAGGAGAAAATGATGATGTTACGCCGTTGGGCCGTCCGTAAACAATTCGTTTCCGGAGCATATCTCTGAAAGTGCTTGTCCGATTGTCTTCAAATTTTACATACAACACCCCTAGGGGGTCTAGTTGTGCCTTTTGGGGTATTTGAACTTTGACCTACTTCTGGTTCAGAGCTATGACTTATTTAGACGTTTTGACGCGCACTTCGTTTCCGGAGCAGATCTCAAAAAGTACTGGGCCGATGACAGTCATATTGCACATACATGTTCTCTAAGGTCCCTACTTGTGCCTTTTCAGGTTTTTGGACCTTGACCTTGAAGTTGACCCAGCACTTTGACCTAATTTATAACATCGGTAAATCCGACTGAAAGATTTTGCGGAATATCATGAAAACCGCTCAAGATAGCTACACCATTACTATAAAACAAATTGTGAGGTTTCAGGAGAGGATGCATCTTGAAAAATTTCAAGTCGATAAAATTAAAAATGGCCGCCTATCGGCCATTATTCACCTCGACAGGCCTGATATTGCGAAATATCATGAAAACCGCTCAAGATAGCTACACCATTAATATCAAATAAATTGTAAGGTTTCAGGAGAGGATGCATCTTGAAAAATTGAAAGTTGATAAAATTCAAAATGGCCGCCTATCAGCCATTATTCACCTCGACAGGCCTGATATTGTGGAATATCATGAAAACCGCTCAAGATATCTACACCATTACTAAAAAACAAATTGTAAGGCTTCAGGAGAGGATGCATTTTGAAAAAATTCAACTCGTCCAAGTTCAAAATGGCCACCAATCGGCCATTATCCACTTTCACATGGCTGTTATTTGGTAAAACGTGCTAGACGGCTAGACCATTACTATAAAACAAAATGTGTGATTTCAGGAGGGGATGCATCTTGAAAAAATTTGACTCGATAAAATTCAAAATGGCTGCTTATCGGCCATTATTCACTTTCACATGGCCGTTCTTTGGTCAACCGTGCTAGATGGCTAGACCATTACTGTAAAACAAAATGTGAGATTTCAGATGAGGATGCATCTTGAAAAAATTTGACTTGATAAAATTTAAAATGGCCGCCTTTTTGGCCATTATTCATTTTCACATGGCTGATATTTGATAAACCGTGCTAGATGGCTAGACCATTACCTGATTACTATAAATGTGAGTTTTCGGGGGAGGATGCACCCTGAAAATTTTTAACTTAAGACAATCAGCATTATTTACTTCGATAGGCCTGATATCAGGTAAACCGAGCTAGATAGCTAGACCATTACTATAAAACAAAATGTGACGTTTCGACAGAGGATGCCTTTTAAAATCTTTTGACTCAATCTAATTCAAAATGGCCGCCTATCGGCCACTATTTACTTTCACATTGCTGATATTTGGTAAACCGTGTTAGATCGCTGGACCATTACTATAAAACAAAATGTGAGATTACAAGAGAGGATGCATCTTGAAGAAAATTGACTCGATCAAATTCAAAATGGCCCCCTATCGGCCATTATTCACTTTCACATAGCCGGTTTTTGGTAACCGTACTAGATGGCTAGACCATTACTATAAAACAAAATGTGAGATTTCACTTGATCAAATTCAAAATGGCCTCCTATCGGCCATTATTCACTTTCACATGGGCGATATTTGGTAAACCGTGCTAGATGGCTAGACCATTACTATAGAATGAAATGTGTGATTTCAGCTGAGGATGCATCTTGGAAAATCTTGACTTGATCAAATTCAAAATGGCCGCCTTTAGGCCATTATTCACTTTCACATGGCCGATATTTGGTAAACCGTGCTAGATAGCTAGACGATTACTATAGAATTAAATGTGAGATTTCAGCTGAGGATGCATCTTGTAAAATTCTGACTCGATCAAATTCAAAATGGCCCCCTATCGGCCATTATTTACTTTCACATGCCCAATATTTTGCCAACTGTGTTAGATGCTAGTCCATTACTATAAAACAAAATTTGAGGTTTAGGGGGAGAATGCACCCTAAGTTTTCAACTAATTTATATCAAATTCAAAATGACCGTAAATCAGCTATTAGTCAACTCGATTGGCCTGATATCAGGTAAACCGTGCCAGATAGGTAGACCATTACTGGGATACTGATTAGGATCATTAATTTCAATGGAGGTTTGCAATCTCTGACAGACTGTCTAGTTCTTATCTTACTCTTAGACTGGGCTTCTTAGACCTAGATGTCTTGCGTCTTGATTTTTGACCTAGACTAGGACTACATTAATAACCCTATACAAAATTGCTTAAATCAAATTCCAATTCGGAGCGGGAGCTCCTGGACTTATGTAGTCTTATCTTACTCTTAGACTGAGCTTCTTAGACCTAGTTGTCTTTCGTCTTGATTTTTGACCTAGCCTAGGACTACATTAATAACCCTACACAAAATTGCTTAAATCAAATTCTAATTCGGAGCGGGAGCTCCTGGACTTATGTAGTCTTGTTTGCATTAAAATGAAACTCATCATGTCTTGTATATAAATTTCCCACATTTGTTTTGCTCGGATTTGTAGCCTAATAAATTTTATTGAGATTAACTGCCAGGCCTATATGTTTTGTCTAATGGTTAAAAATTGCATGTTGTGATAGCTGCTGCACAATATTTTTTTCAGACTGAGGTTTATTTTAAAAAATGAAATGCTGTTGCATGTTTAGCTTGTGTTTTGATAAAAGGTTTACCAAAATGATGCGATTCCTAACCCTTTCAGTGCGGGAACCGTTTTTATACATCTGAATCTGATGTCTGTAGACCTATAAAGACTGCCTGAAAGAATTAAATTATTCATAATGGCCGTAGACCCATAACATAGATATTCAAATGAAGCGGAAGGAGCTAACTGAGCCACTTATAATGCTTTCAAATTAAAAAAAACCTTTGGTCTCATGGTTATAACAACAAGAATTCAGCATTGTAAGAGTTAACATTATCAATGTTTTTTTTTCACCCAATTGACTGACATACTTCTGACATAGTAAAATGATGTGTATGGTTATGTACCCGTTGTGGCTGCATGTCTCAACACTTGATAATGTGATTTGTAAATATAACTCACGTACATGTTGTGCAATTTTTTTGGGGGGGCTGAGTGTCCAGTTTTAGGGGGGGGGGGAGGTTCAGGGGGAGACTCTCCCCCCCCCCTAAAAGGGCCTCCAGCAAACCCTGTATATATTTTTATAATCATAATAACCAAACAATAATGAATTATATTATCTGTTTAAAATATAATGAGAGTTGTTGATGTTATTGTATTTTTTGACAGGAGCCAATTTTACATGCGCAGGATTTGCCTGAGATGTTGACCCACAGTGATGACCCGAAGAGAGGGCTACATCAGCTGAGTAAGGTGGGTGAGACTGTAACACGAACAAAGATGGTGAAGATCCACGTAGCTAAATGGAAATTTATGTTTTAAACTGTTAAAGGGACTAAACTCATTTTAAATCTGTTTTCATGGTTCACGGGTCCTTGAGAACAGGAAAAGTACTTGAATTAAAAAAAATTCTAGGCCTTGAAGTCCTTGATTTTTATAAAAAAAATTAATAAACCAGGATAAAACCTGGATTTTGATCAAGCTGTGCTGTTTTGCTGTTGATCTTGAAAAACGCCACTCAGCGGCGACAGCTACAGATTAATTGAACGAAAAAACTGCACTTAAATAATGATGTGGTTTAGAAATTTAGTGTGCCTAATCTGCGAACCATTTTTTTAACATGCACAATAAGGTCCTTGAAAAATAATGAGATGTCTTTGAAACGTCCTTGAAAAGTCCTTGAAATTTGTATTTGAAAAGTGTGAGAACCAAGTGTTTTAGTAGCCGTATAATTATTAGGAACAAAATGTCTGTTTAAACATTTGCAATTTGAACAAATATGAGTAATTTTCACCTTCTTGAAGTTGTGTCTCGCAGTAGCGAGACACAACTTCAAGTGGCCGATTATTTAAATTATTTCATTTAATGGTTTAAGGGTTAATACTGAAATTCATTTTTTTTTGGATTTCAACATCCATTTGGAAATATTGAAGCTGATAAGATTTTCAGCTTTAAATCAATGAAAAAACGTTGTAAATTAAAAATATTAGATGCCTAATAGTTCTTTTGTAAACCTTCAAATAATTAATTAAAAAACTGATAATTTCATATCTGTTAAATTTAAAGCAAGATATATTCTAAATTGAAACATTAAATAGAATCACAAAAATTTTTGCATACTGCGAATTAATTGTTTATAATGGCCATAGACCCATGACAGAATGAGCTAACTAAGACATTTATGATGATTTCAATATGAAAAAAAACCTTTGTTTTCTTGGTCTATTTTAAAATATTTCAGTAATCTCACAAATGTTTTTATTAGATAATTTGTTCTATATAGTCCGCTATACCTATTTCCTCTGTAGAGGCTCTAACATACCTTATCCTATAATTTGTGGGTTGTTTGTTATTGCAGGCCTCCCGTGACACAATACACTACCTGTTCTTGGTTATCAAAGGCTCAAACATACCTTGTCTGTTATTGTAGGTACACAATACACTACGTGTTCCGGATTTTCAAAGGCTCAAACATACCTTGTTTGTTGTTGTAGGGTTCCCGTGACACAATACACTACCTGTTCCGGGTTATCGCTCACCTGGCTCCGCTCCCAGAAGCTGTGGAGCTAGAGCTGGTCCAGAGGCTGATGTCTACATTAACCCACCAGACAGTCACCGTACAGATGCCAGATGCTAAGTTCATCCCGGATCCTCAAACCATCAGACGCACAGCTAATGCAGGATACATGCGAGACACAGTCGCTAATAAACTCGTGTTTTTCTCTGCTCATCTTCTACATGTCATCTGTCAATCAATCAGTGAAGATTTTGAAGAGTCCGAATCCACCAGTAGTACATCTTAGTCCTGATGGTTATCCCTATCTTTGCGACAGCAATTCGCGGCTTGTAGTGGATGAAGATGCCAATGGTAAATTCAGGCTTGAAATGTCAAGCCTGAATTTACCATTGGCATCTTCATCCACTACAAGCCGCGAATCGCTGTCGCAATTCTCGACTTGTAGTGGGTGAAGATGATTTGAAGTGGTTGAAAAATTAAAGAAAATTGCCATGTAATGGTGAGCCAGTTTCATGGAAACTTTCATTATAAAACCCCTAGTTGTATGAAAATTAAGTCTGTTTTCAGGGATGTAAAATGATGATGTAAAATGATGCTTTAATGCATCATGAGGACTTAAAGGGTTAACCTGCTAATCGTGTCTATAGTAGTTTTCAGTCCTTTTTATCAGCTGATCAAATCACTGTTATTGGGAATGAAATGAGCGTTTAAATATCAAGTTTGTTCTCAAATTTGAACAAATATGACATGGTTCCCGCGGGTCATTAAAAGTCATTAATAGTCATTAAATTGAAAAATAGGACCTAAAGTCATTAAAAAGTCATTAAATTTGATTCCTTATCATTATAATTCATTAAAAATGAGAAAATCAGTGATTATATGGACTCTATACAAGTACGATTATCAGCCAGCCTGTCCTAACAAATACTGTTTTCTGCTAGTGTTGAAGTCAGTATCACCTATCATTATTGTCGGAAGGTGCATGCAGTATGCTTCTAGGTCTAACTGTTATACTGCGTTTAAAATCTGGCGAAAAGGTATACATAAGTATTAATTTGTTTATTTTCGTCAGTAAAAAGTCATTATAGATCAAGTGAGAAAGTAATTATTTTTAAGAAGAGTAGGCTCGCAGGAACCTTGCATGAGTAATTTCCACCCACTTGAAGTTGTGAGTCGCGTTAACGAGACACAACTTCAATTGGATGAAAATTTAAATTATTCAATTGAGCGCTTTTTAATGTTTTTTATTCGTACTCGTAGTACAGAAACAACCACACATACTATACATAATTATCATGGGACACATCATTATCAGCCCTGTCCCGGCATTATCTAGGGCGGTATTAGTGGACCAGGCATCAGTTGATCCGGTATATGTCCAGTCAAGTGGCAATGGCGGGATTCGAACTCGCAACCTCCTACTACAATATCAGAGGCGTGAGCTCTAACCACTGCACCACCACGACCGGACATGCTATCAATAGATATAGTAAACATTTGACCCTGTATAACAGATGTATGTATTGGCTTCGTTAAGGATGTTTCCCCGCCAGAAATCATTTAGTGGGATGGGAATCTTCACCTGCTTGAAGATTTCTAATGGCATGAATTTCTTGACGTGGCATTGGGCCATTAGTGAGCAAATTAAGTATGGTAAAGATGTAGAATCCCAAGAGTTAACCGGTGGTAACCTCGCACTGAACAGGTGAGGTACAGGTGAGGTACAGGTGATCCGGCACTCAGCCGAGTATAGGTGGCTTCAGTAGAAGACACAAAAAGCTGTCTGTCATCAAAATATCCCATTTTTAATGAACAGTCTTTTCTCCGCACTTGTTTTAATATGTGATGTTTTAACCATCAGTATTCTTTACTGTCTGTGATACATTTATTTGATTTAACGAGTTCAACATTTGTCTGATTTCTATGTGGTACTTGACTATTCTCAAGTAATATATATATCAGGGCTGGTAAGCCACTGGTCCAATAGCCTGCTAAGACAGCCCCATTTGTATTCAAAGTGCTATTTGGAGAATGGCAGTGGCCATAAGGGCGGCTGTTCCACTTCATTTTCTCAGTTATACATGTAGTCTATAAACGATGTCCGCACTGAAAGAATTAAAATATATATAATGGCCGTAGACCGATAACTTGGGTATTCAAATGAAGCCGAAAGAGCTAACTAAGATATTTATGATGATTTCAAATTGAAAAAAAACCTTTGGTCTCCATGATTTATACAAAATATTTCAGCGCTTTAATGTTGAAGATATGATCAAAATGAGCATAATAACTACACGCCTCTCATGACACACCAGCAAGCAGGAGATGCCGGTCCAATGTTGGTTTAATGTAGGACCAACATCATAGACAGTGTGCCAACATTGGGTCAACATCTTGTCCTTGCTGGACATTGATCATGTGATTACTTGCCATGTGAAATAATAAAACTTAAAAATGATTATGTTACTTAAAGTGTGTTGTGGTGAATATTGTATAATGATATATAATGTTGTTATTGTTAGTGTTTACATTGTTATTTTATTGTATTTATTCGCATCAGTGAATCTCATGTATTCCATTTTACCGTCCAACCTTTCTTTTGAAAATGGTATTGACTTCCCGTCAGACGGGGCTGTATTGTGATATTATTGGGCATAATAATTTGGCCATATGCCTCTCGTGAAATACTGGTCAAAACATTCCGTGAATAATCAGGTAATCTCTCACATTTGTTGACGGAACGAGTGACTCTAAATATTGTTGATATAAATTGTCATTTTGATAACACCATGTGCTAAAATGGCAAATTTGGAGCCATTTGCAGTTTGTCTATTGACGTTTAAGAGTAGTAATTTCAAAGTTTCAACATTATTATATAGTGTTCCACCCTGTTCCATTGTTATTTCCAAATTAGTGAGTGCTAAGATCTATGATCCATAAGAAAATTAATTTTGCATCATTCAGGTGATCTATAGAAATGATGTTCTTAATGGCTAGTTATGGTGTTGTTAATTCTTTAAGTAGGGATAAAATGAAATGGAAAATGAAATGAAAAAAAAACTTCTAATGCGCCTAAATCCTCGGTGTCCCGAGCTCAGAGGCGCTGAGGGATCAACTTTTGACATCAGACATGTGGTCATGATAAATAAAATTGTCATTTATCATGAAGTGAAGCATGTGTTGATGTGTTTTACTGATACATGTATTGAGTTAACATCTCATATTGGCTGACAATTTGAGCCGTTGTTGCTTTGATGTTGGCCCTCTGTCTGCGACGTCGGGCCAACATCAAACCAACACCGGGTATGTAATCTCCAAATAATATACTTTTGCCTTCTGAGGTATTGCACATGAGTGAAGACTCACTCATTAATGTGACGAAGAACAGCGATAAGAGTTCAGATGCTTCACCGATTGGTTGTACAATAGATGTAAATGTAGATTACTTGCAGATATCTGTCGTTTATGGCAGACTCGGTAAATTAGATGTAGCAAGATGTAGATGTAAATCGCCTGATTTAGGCTTCACGTTTTAATCAGATAATATTGTATTCACACATATTTAACCCTTTCAGCGCGGAGACCTTCTTAACCCTTGTCCGGCTATGCCCGGATATATACGGGGTTAAGGATGTTTTAGATCAATGAAAATATCACCTAATTTTGATAAAATAGTTTTTAGTATATGCTTTGTTGATCCAGTAATTTAATTTTAGACATGTCTATTTTTCATAAATAGTAATATTGTCCGTCATTTGAAGCTGGAAATTGCGTTAGCAATTCCAGCTTCAAATGACGAAAAATACCTAGCTGTCTTTATATGGCAGAATCTGTCTGTAGAAGTCAGATTCTGACATGTAAAGACGATCCCAGCACTGAGAGCACTAAAATAGTTATAATAGCCGTAGACCCATAACAGAAGTATTCAAATGAAGCGGAAAGAGCTAAGTAAGACATTTATGATGATTCAAATTGAAAAAACCTGTTTATCTCAATGGTTTCTATAAAATATTTCAGCGTTGTAAGAGTTGACGTAATCCTCATTACAGCTTACACTAACAGCATCAGTGTGTCAGCCGTACACACTGATACCCTGTGTGCTGTTTGAACTTTGCTGGGAGATGGTTATTTTTTGTGAGCAGCTTATGGTGTTAATACCAGCAAACAAAAACAATTAGCCCAATGTTTTTTTAAATTTTTTGCAATGCTATCAACCAACCACTCTTGTCTGACACAAAATAATTACTTGTATATAAAATGTTTCTCAGTGGTTATTTTAGGCCTATGTAAATATAACAATGAGCGATGAAGCGATAATTGTATTGAAATAATAACTCATCAGACCTTAGACATTGGTCCATTGTTGTTATAATGTTGGGCCAGCTTTGATAACAGTGGTTTACCGACTCGTGTCGGCTGGGAAAATTATTTACGGAATCTGTGCATATAATTATAGCTTAAAGACAATCCTGAATTTGCTCTCAAAACAAGTGTTTGTGGGATTTCTAACAATATTATTGATCATTGTAAACTGCCACTCTCTTAGATTTGTACTCAAGATTGATTAATGAGTTGAAATAAACAGATTAATAATAAAATATCCAGCATAGAATGGATCACATAAATGAATGAATGGGATTTCAGGCCAGTGTAGGTTACAAATGTCGGGTTTTGTGAGTATGACGGTCACATAACCTGCTGACAAATAACACTTGTCCCTGACGTGATGTGAACGGAATGTTGCATCTATTGTTGCTTTAAATACACCGCCAGGCACCACTGGCATAAAGTTAGTCCTGTGGGGACCTTGGGCATACCTACCGTTGATCAAACTGTTAATTTAAATGCCAAACAATTAGTAGGCCTATCGACAGAGTTTTCTCTGATGCATACGTAGATATTATGTTTTTTGCATGTTCTGCACAGTGCTCTGAAAAAAACTAAAATTTAGATGTGTTTCATATTATTATAATCCGAATCCGTGAGTACAATCAACATGTATTAAAATTAATGTTAATCAGCTCAGCACACATAATGTCACCTCCCTCGCCATAATGCCACCAATGTTAGTGGTATATTGAGGTAGTACTGTATATATGGAAAAAGAAGCGCATGAGTTAATTCACTTTTGTTAAATGTGTTTTGTTGAATCCGTGCAGCTTCTAGTTGATCTGTTGTAGCTACATGTTCCTGATAATTCCGTCCATGCATGAAACATGTGTATTACAAAGTCTGTTACAATGTTTAAAAACAGCAAATATAATCTTAAATATTTAAAATGCAGTAATACAATGTTTTTACAGTTTTATTTTATGCATCATGTATTTTTATAATTGACGATTTAGTATGCTACTTGTATCTTCAGCAAAAATTAATATGTTTGCAAATCAACATTGTTAATGATGAATTGGGTCTAATTATAATACGAGTTTTATATTTTCACACCTTCATTACAGCAATGCTTGACATCTCAATGCAGGAGGCCAAGCCTTGCTGAATTCGTCAAATAACAACCTATTAGGGGCAGGGATCGAGAAAGATCTAAAAATTTAGATATTGAATATTCATTTGTTTTCGAACTAATTGTCAATTTAATGTTGGCCCGCCGTCTGCAAAGTAAGCTCAACATTAATCAAGCCCTTGTAATACTGCGGCCTCGATAAGCCAAACCTTGCTGTAGGGAAGATGGATTTTCATAGTAACATAGCTCCTTTAATTGTATTTGTTGATTCAGCTGTTGTAGCATTTCAAACGTCAACCTACCGTGAATGATTCAATTTTAGCCCACTTGAAGTTGTGTCTTGCCACCAAGACCACAACTTCAAGTGGGTAAAAGTTACTCAGATTTGTTTTAATTGATAATTAATATTTAGAATTCTTGCTAATTGAAAAATTTTACCCCCAAAATTATTATCTATATTAAGGCGGGGGCTCTAGGGTAGTGGTTAGCACCGCTGCCTTTCACGCCAGAGTTTAGGTTCGGTTCCTGGTCTCAGCGGTTTAGAAAGAAACAAAAATGTTTCTTCCCCATCCACGTGGGAAAGTCAGTATTGTGGGGAGCCTCCGTGACCGAGAGGTAGCGTGCTCGGCCTCAGACCGCCAGGGCTCGAATTTTGAATCCTGTGTCTGGAGGGCAGTGTCATCTCAATCATCTCACCATCCTCTGGAGGTTTTCCTGGCCCAGTTTAGCCTATATGTGCACAAAGGTGGCCTAAGGCCCGATTCATTTCACTATCTATATTAAATGCTACATGTACTATTATTACTTGGTATATTGAGGTAGTACTGTATGCCCGGATATATACGGGGTTAAGGATGTTTTAGATCAATGAAAATATCACCTAATTTTGATAAAATAGTTTTTAGTAGATGCTTTGTTGATCCAGTAATTTAATTTTAGACATGTCTATTTTTCATAAATAGTAATTTTGTCCGTCATTTGAAGCTGGAAATTGCGTTAGCAATTCCAGCTTCAAATGACGGAAAATACCTAGCTGTCTTTATATGTCAGAATCTGTCTGTAGAAGTCAGATTCTGACATGTGAAGACGATCCCAGCACTGAGAGCACTAAAATAGTCATAATAGCCGTAAACCCATAACAGAGGTATTCAATTGAAGCGGAAAGAGCTAAGTAAGACATTTATGATGATTTCAAATTGAAAAAACCTGTTTATTTTAATAGTTTCTATAAAATATTTCAGCGTTGTAAGAGTTGATGTTATCCTCTGTCTCATTACAGCTTACACTAACAGCATCAGTGTGTCAGCCGTACACACTGATGCCCCGTGTGCTGTTTGCACTTTGCTGGGAGATGGTTATTTTTTGTGAGCAGCTTATGGTGTTAATACCAGCAAACAAAAACAGTTAGCCCAATTTTTTTTAAATTTTTTGCAATGCTATCAACCAACCACTCTTGTCTGACACAAAATAATTACTTGTATATAAAATGTTTCTCAGTGGTTATTTTAGGCCTATGTAAATATAGCAATGAGCGATGAAGCGATAATTGTATTGAAATAATAACTCATCAGACATTGATCCATTGTTGCTATAACGTTGGGCCAGCTTTGCAAACAGGGGTTTACCGACTTGTGTCGGCTGGGAAAATTATTTACGGAATCTGTGCATATAATTATAGCCTCAAGACAATCCTGAATTCGTTCTCAAAAAAGTGTTTGTGGGATACTATTTCTAACAATATTATTGATCAATGTAAACTGCCAATCTCTTTGATTTGTACTCAAGATCGATTAATGAGTTGAAATAAACAGGGTAATAATATAATATCCAGCATAGAGTGGATCACATTAATGAATGAATGTGATTTTAGGCCAGAGTAGGTTACAAATGACATCGGGTTTTGTGAGGATGACTGACGGTCACATAACCTGCTGACAAATAACACTTGTCCCTGACGTGATGTGAACGGAATGTTGCATCTACTGTTGCTTTAAAAACACTGCCAGGCACCACTGGCATAACGTTAGTCCTTTAATCGTGGGGACGTTGGGCATTCATAACATTGATCAAACTGTTTTGCCAAACAATTAGTAGGCCTATCAACAGAGTTTTCTCTGATGCATACATAGATATGATGTTTTTTGCATGTTCTGCACAGTGCTCTGAAAAAAACAAATTTAGATGTGTTTCATATTATTATAATCCGAATCCGTGAGTACAATCAATATGTATTAAAAATAATGTTAATCAGCTCAGCACGCATAATGTCACCTCCATCGCCATAATGCCACCAATGTTAGTGGTATATTGAGGTAGTACTGTATATATGGACAAAGAAGCGCATAAATTAATTCACTTTTGTTAAATGTGTTTTGTTGAATCCGTGCAGCTTCTAGTTGATCTGTTGTAGCTACATGTTCTTGATAATTCCGTCCATGCATGAAACATGTGTATTACAAAGTGTGTTGCAATGTTTAAAAACAGCAAATATAATCTTAAATATTTAAAATGCAGTAATACAATGTTTTTACAGTTTTATTTTATGCATCATGTATTTTTATAATTGACGATTTGGTATGCTACTTGTATCTTCAGCAAAAATTAATATGTTTGCAAATCAACATTGTTAATGATGAATTGGGTCTAATTATAATACGAGTTTTATATTTTCACACCTTCCTTACAGCAATGCTTGACTTCTCAGTGCAGGAGACCAAACCTTGCTGAATCAGTCAAATAACAACCTATTAGGGGCAGGGATCGAGAAAGATCTAAAAATTTAGATATTGAATATTCATTAGTTTTCGAACTAATTGTCAATTTAATGTTGGCCCGCTGTCTGCGAAGTAAGCTCAACATTAATCAAGCCCTTGTAATACTGCGGCCTCGATAAGCCAAACCTTGCTGTAGGGAAGATGGATTTTCATAGTAACATAACCCCTTTAATTGTATTTGTTGATTCAGCTGTTGTAGCATTTCAAACGTCAACCTACCGTGAATGATTCAATTTTAGCCCACTTGAAGTTGTGTCTTGCCACCAAGACCACAACTTCAAGTGGGTAAAAGTTACTCAGATTTGTTTTAATTGATAATTAATATTTAGAATTCTTGCTAATTGAAAAATTTTACCCCAAAAATTATTATCTATATTAAGGGCGGGGGCTCTAGGGTAGTGGTTAGCACCGCTGCCTTTCACGCCAGAGTTTAGGTTCGGTTCCTGGTCTCAGCGGTTTAGAAAGAAACAAAAATGTTTCTTCCCCATCCACGTGTGAAAGTCAGTATTGTGGGGAGCCTCCGTGACCGAGAGGTAGCGTGCTCGGCCTTAGACCGCCAGGGTTCGAATTTTGAATCCTGTGTCTGGAGGACAGTGTCATCTCACCATCCTCAGGAGGTTCTCCTGGCCCAGTTTAGCCTATATGTGCACAAAGGTGGCCTAAAGCCCGATTCATTTCACTATCTATATTAAATGCTACATGCACTATTATTACATTTTTATTTCGAAATTAGAATATTCCTAACAGTTTCACAAAAGTATTATTCCGCTGTTCTAATGATGCTTCCTTTGTACTACGGGATATTGTTATGAGGCTTCCTCTACTATAGATCTTGCCACTGATCACATATCATCTTCACCAATTAACTCGCTGAATTGTTTGTTTCTGTTTTTTATTCATTTACCCTTTCAACCCTTAATACCATTGTCATCTTTATCCACTACAAGTCGTGAATTGCTGTCGCAATTCTCGACTTTTAGTGGATGAAGATGACTTGAAGTGAGTGGCAAATTTAAAATTATATTGTTATAATTGAAACAATTCCATGAAGATTTTCGTTCTAAAACCATTAGTGTAGGGAATTAAGTCAATCTTCAGAGATGCAAAATGATGCTTTAGTGCATCGTGAGGGTTGAAAAGGTTGAGGTTGTAATTAGCAATGCAAAATGATGCTTTAGTACAATTTCCAGCTTTATCATTTCCGTTTTTTAGTTTTTTGTCATTCAAACAAGTGCTAAGTCCACACCAAATTATTTTTATAATGACGGATTATCAGCAGAAAAAAATGGAGCAAGCAAGCAAATTTTTTTATTATTATTATTTTGATTTCCCCCAAAAATGGAGCGAGTGAAGAAGCGACAATTTTTAAATGGGGCGAGTGAAGAAGCAATTTGTTTTTTTCAAAGGAAAGAAACGTAACACTGAGGTGATTTTCGGACTGGGAAAAAAATGATGTCTCCAAACAAAAATGGAGCGGCGAAATAATTAAAAATAAATGGAGCAGCGAAATAAAAAAAATTCTAATTAAAAAATTTTAATCACAGTAAAATCGGAGCGGCAAATCCGTCATCCATAAAATTAATTTCATGTGGCCTAAACTGGCAGATGTTTAGATTTAAAAAGTACAAATGCAAGTAATTTTCATCCACTTGAAGTTGTGGGTCGCGTTAGCGAGACACAACTTCAAGTGGATGAAAATATACATTTTATATGTAGCGATTTAAGGGTATTACTATCTGTATCAGCAATTTTGATCTCAAGGTGAATCATAATAAAGTGTAAATTAATAGAGAGAAGGAAAATAACACTAGTTGGTGCATTGTTGTAATATTTCAAGGAGCTTGAAATAAATTATTTTCCAAATCATCAGAATATAAAAAGAATATTTTTACACATTTGAGGCAAATTGTGTTTTACCAAATCTACATTTGTGATCAAATTATCTGTGATTACTTGAGCGTTTTCATTCGTCATAAACTACTTGAATAGTTATGTTTTCTGACTTAAGTTTTATTATTACATTTTTTTACATTTGATGTATTTTCCCTTAACTATCTGACATGATGTACTAATGTTGTGGTTACAGTAGTCAGGAACCATAATTAAATCATAACGGTAACTTTGTTGATTATTTAATCTGTATATTTTATGTGAGTTTATTGTTAATCACAAATAAATCTATATATTCATTTGTCTAGCTGGCTTGTTGTTTTAGCGTGTACTGCTGCTCGTGATTATAGTCGGTGGAGGATAGTCCAAAATGAAAGTTAGCTTTTCGGTATCCAGGCAGCCAATTCTCAATTTTTCATGAATTTCTGTAATCCATAGATTTTCTAGTCATTTGGCATCGATCCCGAAAATTTCGTAAAAAAATATTGTATAGTTCAAAAGTTAGATCATTTGACATGTAGTATAAAATGTCTATTTTAAATGTCGCTCCTCGAGATGTATAACATGTCATTAGCTCATTCCGGTTTATTCTAAGAATTGCGTTACATGTCAAATAGTCAAACTTTTGAAATGCTTAATGAAATGACTAGATAATAATGGTTTTGAAATTTCGTGACAATTGTGATTTTGATTGGGGAATACGTTTAGTTTGACTGGAGAATTCATTTCTTTACAGCCCATGATATGTCAGTGATATACTGTAGATCTGGTAATATTTGGATAGGTTTTAATTTTCGCGAGGAGGACAAATTCGCACATGCAATAATCTCACAATTTTTTTTATATAATAGCGCTACTAAAGAATAATGAAAATTAGCGAATTCTAAACTTTAAAGCGACTCAGTATTATGACATTAATTTTTGTTTTTAATTTTCAATGAAGTAGTGTATCCCACAGATAATTATTTCAATTTTATCAGATTTTTCAGAATTTCAAAAATATTTCTTAATGTATTTAACAATATTTATTAGAATCCAGCAATAACCCAAACATACCGGTGTATTGACCTAAATGATGGTTGAATGCTAGCACAGCATTGGGCCACAAATTGCCCCCGATCATCGCTTTCCCAGACCAATTAACGGCGGCAGACATTGATGCAACCAGGTGATTGCTTTGATCATGCTGTCTGAGATGGTGGTTATCTGGGGCAGTTTTGTTGACATGACAATATACATCTTGGAAATAAAACTAGTTTATTTGTTTTCTGTAATTCAAATTGTTTTTTTAATGATTTTTTTCAAGATTATTAGGATATATAGTTTCATATGAAGTAAATTTTCAAAATTGACAACATTGAAAAATTCTCATCCCAATGAGTTCCTTTACCCCTTCAAGGGCTGAATTAATTTGTAAAAAACATCTGTATCAAATGGGGTTTTTTCAATTGGAAATCATCATAAATGTCTTAGTCAGCTCTTTCCATTTCATTTGAATACCTATGTCACGGGTCTACGACCATTATAAATAGTTTTACTCTTGAAAGATCGACTTTAGTCGTCAGATTCTGACGACTACAGTCGTCAGATTCTGAGGACTAAAGTCGGTCCCTGCGCTGAGAGGGTTAAAAGCTTTAACAACTACATTATACCAGCCACCTTATTAACCCTTTATGCGCCAAGGACCCACTATCTAGTCTTCTTAATCCGTTTTATCAGCAGATTTATTCACAATCACTGGGAATAAAATGAGCGCTTGACCCTTAGAGTGCAGAATTATATTTTGTATAAACCATGAAACCATAGGGCTTTTTTCAATTTGAAATCATCATAAATGTCTTAGTTAGCTCTATCTGATTTATTTGAATACCTATTTTATTAGTCTACAATCATTAGAAATATTTTCACACTTACAGTACGGTGATCGACTTTAGTCGTCAGGATCTGACGTCTACAGACGTCAGATTCTGACGACTTAAGTCGATCACCGTACTGTTCGACTTTAGTCGTCAGAATCTGACGTCTACAGACGTCAGCAAAAGTACATTTGCAATGTACTTGGGTAGTACCCAAGTAGGGGAGGACGGGGCATGTTCGAACACCGGGGCACGTTCGCACCCTGCTGGTAACTCAGAATTAAGGGCACCTGGTGAATTAAAAATATAATTCATGATGTACCTCTCCCCTAAGTCACTGTTTCACCCAAAATTCATCAGCTACAGTTTTTTTGTTTTGCTCTCGATTCAAATATGTGATTTCCGTCTCATTTTATGTTATTTAGGTTAATTTTTCTAAATACTGTGTGAACTACAGTTTTAGTAGTTAAGTAACCATTTCTTGTACTATAAATAGAACACAGAGGTATACAACATACAGGGAAAGTATTTTTGAACCATCACAAGGGGTACGGGCAATAATTGGGGTTGAAGCTGAAATGGCATTACGGGGCACGTTCAAACGCGTTCGGACATGCCCCGGAAAGGGTGTGAACATGCCCCGAAGTAGCCTCACAACCAATGGTCATAATTGCAGCATAGTTTATCTTATACACACATGTCCACACTAACCCTTACATGCTGGCACTCACTCAGCCACACATTATCACACTTTTTCACACAACACAAGCTGTTTTGTCCGGTAAACCGGCGGTTGGTGGATAACCGTGATAAATGCCGCCAGTGGTGCGCCGGTGGCCATATGGACAAACTTCCATTGCCCACTGCTGGCAACGTTATGGGAGACTGACAATGTGCTGCTACCTTGTGAAGGGCAACATCACACTGTTGCTATTTATGCAAAATGCAATAATAAAATACAAAGGATTGTCAATTATTGTCATTGTTGTATTGTTCTTTTATAACCGGGGCATGTTCGAACGGTACTGGTCGAACATGCCCCAGAGGTGGGGCATGTCCGACCATTCTGGTTGTAATCACATTTTGCGCTATATTTTTTTAAATATACAAGACAACTAACTATAAATTTTAGTGGGGCATCATACATGTGGAAGCACTATATGGATGCAATAACGAGTGATTTAGGTAAATATCTAGTGAACAGGTATGCATTATGTCTTAAGGGTTCGAACATGCCCTGTCCTCCCCTACATTTCGCAAAACCCTGTACTTGTACTTGAACTTTTTAAATGTACTTGTACCCAAGTACTGAATCGATGTACTTGCCCCAACCCTGAAAACTTGTTTAATTTGAAATCACCCATTTTCAAATCTGGATGTTTACCATGTTTAAACACTCATTTTGTTCCAATAATCGGCTAAAAAACAGATTATAAAAACGATTAGTAGTCGTGCTCAGAGCCTAATAATTATTGTCACATTAGATCAAAAACTATTTTTCCAAAAGCGCTAGTAAAATCCAATCAGCACCACCATCAGCAGAAGTGTTCTTTTCCCCACCCTTATTCCACGTCCCCGACACTGGTGACCTTTTACTCTTTACCTTTTTATACATCTTGCTTGATTAACTCAGACTTGTGGCACACATATTAAAAATGATCCTTGTAGGTTTTTTTCTGGCGCTGGAAATGAAGAGTTGTTTCAGGGGCGTATTCAGAGGGGGGGGGGGAGATTTTCCGAAACTAAATCGCATCAACATCGAATAAAATATCGTTATTATGACACTTAAGTAGTGCCTCAAGTACATTTCGCAAAACCCTGTACTTGTACTTGAACTTTTTAAATGTACTTGTACCCAAGTACTGAATCGATGTACTTGCCCCAACCCTGAAAACTTGTTTACTTTGAAATCACCCATTTTCAAATCTGGATGTTTACCATGTTTAAACACTCATTTCGTTACAATAACAGTGATTTAATCGGCTAAAAAACAGATTATAAAAACGATTAGTAGTCGTGCTCAGAGCCTAATAATTATTGTCACATTCGATCAAAAACTATTTTTCCAAAAGCGCTAGTAAAATTCCATCAGCACCACCATTAGCAGAAGTGTTCATCTCCCCACCCTTATTCCACCTCCCCGACACTGGTGACCTTTTACTCTTTACCTTTTTATACATCTTGCTTGATTAACTCAGACTTGTGGCACACATATTAAAAATGATCCTTGTAGGTTATTTTCTGGCGCTGGAAATGAAGAGCTGTTTCAGGGGCGTATTCAGGGGGGGGGGGGGGATTTTCCGAAACTAAATCGTATCAACATCGATTAAAATATCGTTATTATGACACTTAAATAGTGCCTCAAGTTCAGTCTTGGTAAATTTTGATAAATAAGGGTCACACGGTCCTGAGGGTCAGGGGGTCTTGAAGGTCAGGATTCCCCAAGGGTCAGGGGGTCTCGAGGATCAGGGGCTCCTGAGGGTCAGGGGTCCCGAAGGTCAAGGGGTGCTGAGGGTCATGGAGTCCTGAAGCTCAAGGGGTCCTAAGGGTCATGGGGTTCTGAAGCTCAAGGGGTCCTGAGGGTCACGGGGTTCTGAAGCTCAAGAGGTCTTGAGGGTAATGGGGTCCTGAAGCTCAAAGGGTCCTGATGGTCATGGGGTCCTGGAGCTCAAGGGGTCCTGAGTGTCATGGGGTCCAGAAGCTTAAGGGGTCCTGAGAGTCATGGGGTCCTGAGGTTTAGGGGGTCTTGGGGGTCAGGGGTTTCTGAGGGTCAGGTGTCCTGAGTGTTAGGGGGTCCTGAGGGTCAGGGGGTTCCAAGGGCCAGGTGGTCCTGAGGGTCAAGGGGTCCTGAAGGTCAGGGAGTCCTGAGGGGCAAGGGGTCCTGAGGGTCAGGGGGTCCTGAGGGTCAGCTTGTCATGAGGGTCAGGTAGTCCTAAAAGGTCAGGGGTTCCTGAGGGTCAGGGGTACTGAGGGTCAGGTAGTCATGAGGGTCAAGGGGTCCTGAGAGTCAGGTGCTCATGAGGGTCAGGGGGTCCTGAGGGTCAGGTGGTCCTGAGGGTCAGGTGGTCCTAAAAGTCAAGGGGTCCTGAGGGTCAGGGGTCATGAGGGTCAGGTGATCCTGAGGGTCTCGAGGGTCAGTGGGTGCTGAGGGTGAGTGGGTCCATTAGTGTCAGGGGTCCTGGAGGTCAAGGGATCCTGAGGGTCAGGGGGTCCTGAGAGTCATGGGGTCCTGAGGCTCAAGGGGTCTTGAGGGTCAGGGGTTCCTAAGGGTCAGGGGGTCTTGAGTATTAGGGGGTCCTGAGTGTTAGGATGTCCTGAGGGTCAGGTTGTCATGCGGGTCGGGGGGTCCTGAGGGTCAGGGGGTCATGAGGGTCAGGGGGTCCTGAGTGTTAGGGGGTCCTGAGTGTTAGGGGATCCTGAGGGTCAGGGGGTCATGATGGTCGTGAGGGTCAGGTGGTCATGAGGGTCAGGTGGTCATGAGGGTCAGGGGGTCCTGAGAGTCAGGGGGTTCTGAGGGGCAGGGGGGTCCTGAGAGTTAGCGGGTCAGGTGGTCATGAGGGTGAGGGGGTCCTGAGTGTTAGGGGGTCCTGAGTGTCAGGTGGTCATGAGGGTCAGGGGGTCCATAGAGTCAGGTGGTCATGAGGGTCAGGGGGTCCTGAGTGTCAGGGGATCCTGAGGGTCAGGAGGTCCATAGAGTCAGGTGGTCATGAGGGTCAGGGGGTCCTGAGTGTCAGGGGGTCCTGAGGATCAGGTGGTCCTGAGTGTTAGGGGGTCCCGAGTGTTAGGTGGTTATGAGGGTCAGGTGGTCATGAGGGTCAGGTGGTCATGAGGGTCAGGGGGTTCGGAGGGTCAAGGGGTCCTGAGTGTCATGGGGTCCAGAAGCTCGAGGGGTCCTGAGAGTCATGGGGTCCTGAGGTTTAGGGGGTATCCGGGGTCAGGGGTTTCTGAGGGTCAGGTGTCCTGAGTGTTAGGGGGTCCTGAGGGTCAGGGGGTTCTAAGGGCCAGGTGGTCCTGAGGGTCAAGGGGTCCTGAAGGTCAGGGAGTCCTGAGGGTCAAGGGGTCCTGAGGGTCAGGGGGTCATGATGGTCGTGAGGGTCAGGTGGTCATGAGGGTCAGGTGGTCATGAGGGTCAGGGGGTCCTGAGAGTCAGGGGGTTCTGAGGGTCATGGGGGTCCTGAGAGTTAGCGGGTCAGGTGGTCATGAGGGTCAGGGGGTCCTGAGTGTTAGGGGGTCCTGAGTGTCATGTGGTCATGAGGGTCAGGGGGTCCTGAGTGTCAGGTGGTCATGAGGGTCAGGGGGTCCATAGAGTCAGGTGGTCATGAGGGTCAGGGGGTCCTGAGTGTCAGGGGATCCTGAGGGTCAGGAGGTCCATAGAGTCAGGTGGTCATGAGGGTCAGGGGGTCCTGAGTGTCAGGGGGTCCTGAGGATCAGGTGGTCCTGAGTGTTAGGGGGTCCTGAGTGTTAGGTGGTTATGAGGGTCAGGTGGTCATGAGGGTCAGGTGGTCATGAGGGTCAGGGGGTCATGAGGGTCAGGGGGTTCGGAGGGTCAAGGGGTCCTAAAGGTCAGGGGGTCAGGTGGTCATCAGTGCTAAAGGGTCATGAGGGTCAGGGTTCTGATCCTCCCTTTCGATAGCTTAATTTCTAAAAAATCTCTCAAAGTCGTTGTTTACACACTTTTTTTGGTTGGTTCTCCCAACTCCCGAGAAGACTGAAGAAATCATTATTGATGCCTGAATTGAGAAAAATGGGTATGCCAACCCTACTCCTATTTGACTCCTTTTTTTCCTCTGTTCTGGATCCGCCCTGAACCTTGTGCCAACATTACGCCGTTGTATCAGCTGTTCATGCAAGATATCGGCCACTGCTTTCCAGCAAACTTAACACGAGAGGTGAAAGCATCACAAAAGTCTTATAGTTAGCTCTTTCGGCTATATTTGTATACCTATTCTATGGGTGTACGGCCATTATAAATATTGTACTTTTTAGTGCGGGGATCGACTTTAGACGTCCATACAATCTGACGTCTGTTGACGTCAGATTCTGACAGTCTTAAGTCGGTCCCCGCACTGTAAAAAATAAAATGAATGGGGTTTAGGTCACCTTTGTGCACATATAGGCTAAACCGGGACAGGAGAACCTCCTGATGTTGGTGAGATGAATGAGATGACGCTGCTCTCCAGTTGACTCTCTCAGGGTACTATTAGGCTACATAGTCATGACTATGGCCTTAGGCAATCAAGGCCACATACTCTAGTCACACTTCTTACTAGATTTTGAAATATTTTATTATGCAAACTACATGTTATATTTTAGTATATTTGTATTTCGATGCTGCTATAATATGCTGTATTTGTATGTTTTATTTCTACATCTATGGAGGTGCGATAAATAAATAATGTATCATGTTCACTGGGGCTATCGGCTGAATGTATCATGTTTTCTGGGGCTATTGGCTGAATGTACCATGTTTTCTGGGGCTATTGGCTGATGTACCATGTTTGCTGGGGCTATTGGCTGAATGTATCATGTTTGCTGGGGCTATTGGCTGAATGTACCATGTTTGCTGGGGCTATTGGCTGAATGTACCATGTTTGCTGGGGCTATTGGCTGAATGTACCATGTTTGCTGGGGCTATTGGCTGATGTATCATGTTTGCTGGGGCTATTGGCTGATGTACCATGTTTGCTGGGGCTATTGGCTGAATGTACCATGTTTGCTGGGGCTATTGGCTGAATGTACCATGTTTGCTGGGGCTATTGGCTGAATGTACCATGTTTGCTGGGGCTATTGGCTGAATGTACCATGTTTGCTGGGGCTATTGGCTGAATGTACCATGTTTGCTGGGGCTATTGGCTGAATGTACCATGATTGCTGGGGCTATTGGCTGAATGTACCATGTTTGCTGGGGCTATTGGCTGGATGCATCATGTTTTCTGGGGCTATTGGCTGGATGCATCATGTTTGCTGGGGCTATTGGCTGGATGTACCATGTTTGCTGGGGCTATTGGCTGGATGCATCATGTTTTCTGGGGCTATTGGCTGGATGCATCATGTTTGCTGGGGCTATTGGCTGGATGTACCATGTTTGCTGGGGCTATTGGCTGGATGCATCATGTTTTCTGGGGCTATTGGCTGGATGCATCATGTTTGCTGGGGCTATTTATGAAGTCCTTCCATGCACTGATAGAGTTAAAACAACATTGGCAATATCCCAGCAAACTGAGCTGTTTCAATGTTGGGCCAGCGTCGAGGACGGTGGACCAACATTGAAACAGCATTGGGTGAATGCCCCGTGTTTGCTGGGATGTTTGCTGGGGCTTTATTTGTGTGACAGAGCTCGCTGACGACCAGCCCTGGTCCCCACTGACCAATCACCAATGTCCTGTCCACTGCCAAGGTCATCCATCTTTAATGACCGAGGCTGACCCATCCACCTTGAGCTGACCTGTCCCTGAGATGTTGTACCAGTGTTGATTTAATGTTGGGCCGAAGTCGAAGACGGTGGGCCAACATTAAACCAACACTGGCTCCACGTTTTTGTTTGTCCGTGTCTTGTTGCCTCCACAAAATCCCCAGGTGATAGTGTGTGAGCTTGTCCGAGAAATAACACGCTTGAGTGGCTGAAAAGTATGGAGCCCACATCTATAGAGATAATAGTGAACTTATACTACATATCTAGACCTATGATAACTATATATATATGTAGGCCAACAATTTCATTCACAAAATAGGCCTATGCCCACCAAGTGAATTTATAAGGTCTTCATTTAAGGCGTTATTACGCCCTAATAAGGCGTAATAATGGCATATTAAGGCGTTTTAACGCCTTAAAATGAGGCGTGATAACGCCCTGAATTAATAAGGCGTAAACGCCATAATAAGACGTTTAATTAGGGCGTTATTACACCTTAAATTAAGGCGTTATTACACCTTATTAGGGCGTTATAACGCCTTAATAGTATGGGGCTTCTCTGGAACGAAAATTGGCGGGTGTGAGCATAAAGTTGAGCATTTTTTTAACTCTCTGGTATTAGCCACCGTACAATAGCGTATTTTGGGAGCTTTATATGGTTACCTAACCCTTTCAAGCCTGAATTTAACACTAATTTAACACTACAAGCCGCGAATTGCTGTCGCAATTCTCGACTTGTAGTGGATGAAGCTGATTTGATGTGGTTTAAAAATTAAAGAAAATTGCCATGTATTGGTAAACCAGTTTGCTGGAAAATTTCGTTCTAAAACCCCTAGTTGTAGGAAAATTAAGTCTGTTTTCAGTGATATAAAATAATGCTTTAATGCATCGTGAGGGTTCAAAGAGTTAGTGACGAAGGTGGAGGTATTAAGCCCTTGGGCTTCTCACGGAGACCTCAAACGAACATAAAGCCCGACCAAACACTCGCTTTACTATCATAATTACAACTGTTACCAAAATATAAAACACAAAAACGATTGTGAATCATTATTGCATTGGCTTTCCGTACTAGATCAGCCCATCTCCCACCAGCACATATTCGCAGTGACGTCACTCGGTGAAAACAAGGTTATATAAGAACCCTCCCCCATACTTCATTGTATTAGCCAGCTCGGTGAAAACAAAGGAGATCGAAGTCATTGAGTTTCACAGAATACGCCCACGCTCTACTGCTACAGAGCTAATCAGTTAAATAATTATTCAACTACAAAATGCGCATGCCTGGGACGGTCAAATGTAGGCCAACAGTAGCCTATTGAGTACAGATTGACGGCATTTAATAATATAGCCACTGAACTGATTACAAGATACCACTTAAACGGCACATTGATCCAATGCTGTTTTAATGCTAGGCAAACGTCTGCGACGCTGGCCCAACATTGAACCAACATTGATTAAATGTACAATGTTTGAGATAAAGTCCTCCTGCCCAGCAAACACAAGACATTGGTATAGCATTTATGCAACGTCGGCCCAACGTCTTCGACGTTGGTCCAACTTTGCATAAAGTCATACACATGTTTTGTGTTTACTGTGTGTCAATACAAGGATTGGGGTCAAGCAGTTTCAACATCCCCGCAGTAATACAGTCAGTTTGTTTGTAAGCCAGCGACCAAGTAGGGGTAAGAGCCAAGAGCTTTGAATTATTAACTCATAGATGTCGCTCAAGTATATATGCACTTGCTGTGATTCGAGAACTTGCTCTTAATGAGGCTTTGGGTATGAAACGCATATTTAGTATTATTATGGAATAGGGACTTGGCCTACCCACAGGCACTAATGCCTTCTGGGGACCCTTGTCCCGCGAATTTTGACAGTTGACCACACCTTTAAATTTTCCCCTTTTCAGATATTTGTGGGCCAGATAGTGTTACCGTCCACCCCCCTCAATGACAGTGTCTAGAACGGAGGAAAAATAACAAGTAAAACATATGATATACTAGGCACTAAAAAAATCAACAAATTAAAAATGTTCTTACTTTGTGTAATTTATACAAAATCGTTCTATTGATTTAAATAATGTTGGTGTGTATATCTTACCCGCATTTTGTTACATTTATACAATGTTGGACCAACGTCGAAGACGTTATACACAACATTGTGTAACGACCTGTTTCTATGGGTAGTTTTTGATTTAGGGGAGACCGGGGCTAGTTCGCGCAGCGGTTAGTCAGTACAGTGCCCATAATTCTGACAGTAAATATTTTTTCATTCTGTGCTACTTCCTAGTGAAGGACTGTACGTATCCGTACCCTTGACTTCATGTTTGAAGGTTTTTTTTCAAACAGATTATGAAAAAAATAAAAAACACGTTTTCATTTTAAGGGGCAAAAGTATTTTTTTGCTATCACACAAAATGTTATTTTGCTCAATGTTTGCCATTGAACCTGACAGTTTTAACTCCTTTAGTACCCTAGCTTAAGTTAATAATTCTTAGGTTAGGTTAGGTTGCCTTCTAGTTCTAAATATATAGTTTTTCAAAATACGTCCATGTGGGGTTTGTTCGAACAAAGAAAATGGGGTTAGTTCGACTGTTCAGACTAACCCCACAAAGTATCTGATTCATCCAACATGGTTCAGACACACCCCATCCCATGCTGGAACTAACCCCAGGTGTGGGGTTTGTTCGAACAGTGAAAAATATAGCTTTAACAGGTTTTTCTGACTGCTTTGTTTTTCAATTTGAGAATAATGTATGCTAAAAATAGCATCTATAGTTGAATAATTCTAGACGGAAATATCTGTTTCCTAACTTCATCATATACAAACTTGAATCATTTTTTCAAAATTTTGTTCGAACTAGCCCCGGTCTCCCTTACAGTACGCAATTTACATACTATATTTCAGTGCATTGGGCAAATCTGTTAAATAGTTCTCAAACATAAATTCAATGTTAATTATAATTATGTAACATTTGACACTATGTTTCACACGTACGCAGTATTCTTGAATATTGTTCACCTCTATGGTCCCCTGCGAATGTTAATGATATTTTATTGTGAGAAAGAGTGCAGCGCCACGCCACAAAATATATTTTAAATAATTATTCTGATGTGTCATATGCAGAAATGTGCATAAAACTGTCTATTTTACCACTTTGTTTTCGTCGAGATATTATTGATCTCGTCTTATTTGATAAATATTTACATAATTATGTTGACTGTGATTTTTCTAGTTATTTTGAACTTGTCAGATCTTTACATAGTTTACGGTCTTCTAACAAAGGTACATTGCTTAAATTACCTAGAGTAAAAACGATTGCCCTCCAAGTTTCCTATTTTTATCGCATTTTTCGTTTGTGGAATTCTTTGCCTCGGCATATCCGTGAGGCAAGTAGTGTATTTTCTTTCAAAAAACAGGTTAATGACCTGTATTTTTCAATTTTATGTAGTTTTAATATCAACGAACGCTGCACGTGGAGTTTAGTATGTTCTTGTGGTTTTTGTCGTTCATAGTATTCTAGTAGTTTTACATTCATAAAATTGTGTTTTTTTTTATACATTTATATATAATCTAATATTGTCTTTTCCTGTATTATATACATGATATATTGTTATATGTTATGCTATTTATTATTACCGTCTATTACATTCAAGTAGTTTTAACTTTCACTTACAATTCCTTTTATACTATCTATATGTTATATATTTCATACTTTGTCGTGTGAAATATATCTTATATTTTATTTTGTATGTTTTTACAATTGTGAACATTTTAGGAAAAAATGTTTTTTAGATATTAGCTGTCAAGCCTAGTAGAGGTCGCATGCGACCTTTTCTTGGCAGCTAAGTACAGTGTTAATGTGATTATATCACAATTCATATTTAGTATGTATATGTTTCCACTGTACAGAAAGCTAAATAAATAAATAATAAAAAAAATATTTAAAAAAAGTATCAACATCGTGAATGTTCGTTGTATAGGAGTGCGACCTTTCATATTTGGGTGTCAGTGTCGCACTTCAACAAAATTTCTTGCACTCATGCTGTTGCCTTTCACTAAGTGACGTCAGCCCGTCAGTGATGTCAGCCCATCTCGCACTCTCTACGCTTCATTGCACAGTTTGATTTTGCCGTTTTAGATAGATATTAGTACGAGTAAATGCACACTGCATCGTTGGATACGGCGAGATGGGCTGATCTCAGTACTCGTCACCAAATCAAGCCCTCGCCTAAAGGCTCGGGCTTGATGTGGTGACTTGTGCTGAGATGAGCTTTCCCAACGATGCCGTATGCATATATTCTAGTCTCATATGTAATAAGTACGTTACAAAAGCAATAGTGAAATGTCCATAATAACCCCATAGCATAGCATATCAAGAAAAATAATTAAGAGTGCTTTTTTGCAAATATTTTTATTTAAAAAACACATATCACGACATTTATACGTGTATACAAATTATTCATGATTATAGACAAATAATAACTGGTGATCTGAAACAATGACAAACCGTTAACGTTGTTCATAGCAAACACCATACCCCGAGCCAGTGCTGACCAGTGCTGGCGCATCGTGTCCGACTGTGGGCCAACACTTAATCCAACACTAAATCAACACCGGCTCAGAACCTCGTGTTTACCGGGATACCCATAATTACACATTATTATAAAAAATACCCTGGTAACAAACATTCAATTATATTTATTTAAAGTTTTAGTTCCAAATTAAATTCCACTTAGTCCATTTTCAGTTTCTCTTATATATAAGCTATATTCTACATTTTTTACATTCTCAATGTACATCTTAAACTCATGAAATAAAAGTATTGCTTCTGCAACTCTTAAACTCATGAAGTAAAGGTAGGCCTATTGTTTCCGCAAATCTTGAAATGTAAATACATTTTTTGAACCAGAAAATCTGGAAACTCTCTTCCATTTTCTCCGTTCCAAAGTGTAGGCCTACATAATACCTCTAATAACCAAGTAAACCTTATCACCACAACTCAGGGGGGGGGGGAGGTATACACTTAAATTTACACGATCTAATTAAAAAGACAATCTAGCAATCAATCAAAGACAATCTAGCAAATGTTATTTCTCCTTCAAATTTTCGTATTTGGAAAACAAAAAAACAGCTGAAAACGGCTTTAGACAGGACTAGCACATTAAGGGCTGATCCACAAAGGGCACCAGGGGAGACGAAATAGCATAAGTATCCGTATTTGACACCCCACATTTACTCGGGTGGTGCCTAAAAAATTTTTAGAGATCGGCGGGAGGACGTCCAAATATGCATCGGACCCCCTCTTGTTTCAATATTTTGGATCCGCCCTGTTTGTTTGTTGACCAGTAGGTTGATGGGATTTGTTGATTCTTGTAAATCTGTGGGGACAAGCGTCTTTTCCGTCGGCGAGACCGTTCGTGTTCCGGAGACTGACGAGTCGACCCCTCCCCGAACCGTCTCGCATGTTTTCTCGCTCACTCGACCACCTGCCACCCAACCAGCGGAGCAGGCGGACGTGCGTCCCCCTGCTCCCGCAGAGTCAGCCACGAGGCCGGGGCTGTCCCGTCTATCCTAAACGTGCACGCTATGTCAAGATGTTAATAAAGAGAGAATAACAGAAAGAAGGAGTCAACGAAGTTATTCCTAGTTAATTGTTCACCGTTGCCCAAACGTAAATAAGATGATAGAAGATCCGAGGTCAGGATGGGCAGGCAACCTAGCCGTTCGACAGATTTCCTAGCTTATTTTCTGGATGTCTTCTCTGGCCTTCTTACAGGCATATTGTCAGCATGCCCCCTGAACACCATACATTGAACCAATGTTGGGTCTATGTTGGACCAGCGTCGTAGACAGTGGGCCAAAGTTAAAACAACATTGGTTCAATATGGCGTGTTTGATGGGCGACGACATCGAAAGGCGCTCACACAAAATTGTTTCAATGTTGTCTGGATGTCTCTCGTTTACCGGGACGGGTGTAGAGGGTATAGGGCGAGCAGGGTTAGACAGTATAGGGAGAGTAGGGTATAATTTCCCCAGTGTTCCATCCACGTTGTTAGCTCCCGTCAGCACCACCTGCGGCCTTGGTGCCTCTCAACCCTTGTGGTGCTAGGCCCGTATATATACGGTTTAACCCTTGTACTGCTAGGCCCGTATAATTATATACCGTTTCAAGCAAATTTTCTATCAATAGAAATATCACTAAGTTTGATAAAATAGTTTTTTGGTAGATGCTCAGTTAATCAAAAAAATCAACTTTGCAGATTTCTTATTATTTCTTAAAGGGACTCAATCAGGCTAAAATCGTCAAAAAATCGGTGATTTTATTTTGGCTTCTTAATATGACCATATGATGTAAACTTGTCCATAGACAAGAACTGCAATTTTATTTTATTTTTTGTGCTGCGCATTTACCAGTTAGACTAGATATAGAGACGAAATTCCCGTATTTCTTATTTTTGACATGGTTGTCAGCCTAACTGGTGAATGCGCAGCACAAAATATAAAAAAATGCAGTTCTAGTCTATCAAGATGTTTACATCATATGGTCATACATGTATTAGGAAGCCAGAATAAAATCACCGATTTTTTGACGATTTTAGCCTGATTAAGTCCCTTTGTAAATATAAATATTTTTCATTTATTTGAAGCTGGAAATTGCGTCAGCAATTCCAGCTTCAAATGAATGAAAAATACCCACAAATATTTCAGCAGTAGGCCTACAAGGGTTATTCCTTACAGCGATGATTTTTTTTTATATATAAACCAAAGGGTTTTTTAATTTGAAATCATCACAGATGTCTTAGTTAGCTCTTTTCGCTTCGTTTGAATACCTATGTTATGGGTCTACGTCCATTATACATGTTTTATTCTTTTAATGCGGGGATCGATTTTAGACATCAGAATCTGACGTCTATAAACGTCAGATTCTGACGTCTAAAGTCGATGCCCGCCCTGCAAGGGTTAACAGCAGACAGATTCAACCAATGTTGGTTTAGAGTTGGGCCAGCGTTGTAGACGGTGGCCCATTGATCCCTTATGAGGACGTCACCCACCCACACTACCACTGAAACATGTTTTAAAACTTAACTAGAGTATTGGCAATGATAACGATAAGTCACTGCTTAATGCACCAACCCGCAAACTAAGAAAAAGTTTTAAAGCGACATAATGCACAATCAAGCCAAAAATAATTATTTTTATTTTGGCTGATAGTGTGACTTTAAAAATTATACACCTTTTTCAATAACAACACGCCACACAGTGAGCAACGCTGAATTGTTTTAATCAGGCAATTGTTACACACTTTTCAATGACAACACGCCACACAGTGACGAACGGTGAACTGTTTTAATCAGACAATTGTTACACACTTTTCAATGACAACACGCCGCACAGTGACCAACGGTGAACTTTTTCAATCAGACAATTGTTCACTGCGCAAACTCGTGCAAGCAGTCTATTACAAATATATTATCCGCAAATGAACTTTTCAAATGTGAAAGTATGATGGTATTGTGTACAAATCTACTGCCACACCATGATGTTAGAGGGTGGTATATGCCACTTTGTGAAGTGGCATATACGACACTCTAATACCAAGGTAATGAATTGTTGACTTTTAAAATGTTATTTCTTCTTGGATTTTTTCATCATTTGCAACCGGAAGCATCCCAATAAATTTTAAGTGTTATGTATTAACATTGGCTTGAACGTTGAACAGAAAACTGTAGAAAAAACATTGATATAGAACTCATGTGATTCATGTACAATATTGATATATTTACATAGTTTTTTAATACTAGCATGTTTGAGCCATCCATTCACTAAATGTAATGGCTGATTAGTGATTAGTATAAATTATTTTAGTCAGTTGTCTTTTAATATGAGCAGTTGATAACAAAAATGAAACTTGTCTCCCAGCTCACTCAAACTCGTCTCCCAGCTCACTCTCACACCAGTTACACTTTCTTTTTCTCTGGGGTATACCCAGGGGGGGGGGGGGGTATACCTCTGGGACATCCGATTTAGACGGGACGAACTATTTCTCCAGGTAAACATGGGACATTGTTTCATCTTGTGTATGATTTATCAGTTCATCCTCGCTAAAGCTGCAGTCCACTCATGTGCCTGTTTCTGGCTTTAGTTATTCCCCAGTTGACTCCATCTCTGTAATCAGCGCGGTGTGTTCTGGGTGTAGATTTGTCCCGCTCTTGTTACACAGTGGACTACTCCTTGAATAACAAATACATTCAGTTCTCCGTGACGAGCACGAGTCCACAATTGTTGGCACCACAGAGCCACTGATTCGTAATAACTCAGTGAATTCTACCAGTGCCAAGAACAGATGGAACCCGATGGCCTTGACCTTATACCACAACCAACCCGACCCAAGGTCAAGGTCTATCTCTGCGTCTTCTCTTCTTGTGTGTCTTTGTTATAGCTGAAGTGTAGTACACCCAAACAACAGTTAAGAATACAGCAGCCGATGTGGCGGAATGAATGAATGAATGAATGAACGAACGAACGAACGAACGAACGAACGAACCAACGAACGAACGAACGAATAAATGGATGAATGAATGAATGAATGAATGAATGAATGAATGAATGAATGAATGAATGAATGAATGAATGAATGAATGAATGAACAAGCCTCAATTCTTTAAACCTTGAAAGCCTCATTTACATCTCTGAGCCTGCGTTAGTTACTTACACCTATGTATGTTGATAAGGATGAAGATGACTTGAAGTAGGTGGGAAATGAAAATATATAATTGTTATTATTAAAACAGTTCCTTTAAAATTTTCGTTCTAAATCCTCCAGGGTTTTGAGATGCATCCTTAGAGATGCAAAATGATGCATCGTGAAGTATTAACTCTTTTGAGACTGCCCTATAGGAAATCGATCACTGGTAAACGATCATCAACCATTAAAGCGCTGAAAATAACATCGCAATCAAAGGGTTTTTTTCAATTTGAAAATATCATAAATGTCTTAGTTCGATCTTTCTGATTCATTTGAATACCTATGTTATGGGTCTACGGCCATTAGAAATAGTTTTACTCTTACAGTGCGGGGATAGACTTTAGTCGTCAGAATCTGACGTCTACAGACGTCAGATTCTGACGACTAAAGTCTATCCCCGCACTGTAATGGTTTAATACTTAAAATATTATTTAAAAATCGTTATGAACAGTCGCGAAAGAGTTAAAGCCGGTCTGTAAACCTTAACTTGGTCCAGAGAAGCTCCTGAAAATGGCCAGATGAATTAGATGACACTTTCCTCCAGACATGGAATAGTGGAATGGTTAATGTTGATATGTAATGTTAAATGATCATATGCAAGTCGTAATTGATGTTTGATTATTTATATAGCAAGTCGTCATTGATGTTTGATGATGTGCGCAAATTACCGAATTTATTGAATTTTATTTTTCAATTTTGTGGTATGATATGTTCTTGGAGTTTCTTCAAATTTCTCTCCAGATGATTGTAGTATTTCTTTTTGAGTGAAGATCTTGCATATTGTTGAAACTTCGCTATTTCCATGTAGTCATTAGTCCTTGGTGTGTTAGTTTATGAGCATATATTATGCTGTTTAGTGAATAAAAAAATTACGAGTAGGCTTGTGTGTCACCTCATTTCTATTTACAATTATGTTTTTTTTTTATATTAATAGACAATATGTTAGTATGTATGTCAGTGTGTGTAAACTGTCGCCGTCCTGAAAGAAACCTGTTACAAACCTCATATTAAAGCCATGTCATAGCTCCTGTGATTGGTCCATGTCATAGCTCCTGTCATTGGTCGTGATCTGGAGATCGTTGTGCAGGCCAACGCCAATCACTTAGCTCAACATTTACCCAGTGGTGGCCACCGGTGGCCCATGGCCGGTGACCCGCAATCTGGGCTAAGTTGTTGAGTTAACCCTTACAGCGCGGGGTTCGACTTTAGTCGTCAGAATCTGACGTCTGTAGACGTCAGATCCTGACGACTAAAGTCGAACTCCGCACTGTAAGAATCAACATATTTCTAATGGTCGTAGACCCATAACATAGGTATTCAAATGAATCAGAAAGACCTAACTTAGAAATTTATGATGATTTCAAATTGAAAAAACCCTTTGGTCTCCAAGGTTTTTATAAAAAAATTAGCGCTTTAAGGGTTCAACTCGACTCACCTGGGAAAGTACATTATTCCCGATTTAGGTTTAATAAACCTGCACCAGATTAACATCAGAAAATGGCATGCAAAGCAAAGATAGAGAAGCGTGTACTGCAGGTCATGCATGACACAGAGTGAACCAGAGACAGTGGAACTAAAACACTCTGAATTCAAACGGTGCCATACAGGAACCTAACAGAAAATAAAAACAAGCAAGCCAAGCGTGACAGGAAAGGTTACTGGTGAAGCATGCAGTGTGCTAGGTATGAATGGATGCCATGAATGAGTGGTCTGGATGATTGATTGATTGATTGATTGATTGATTGATTGATTGATTGATTGATTGATTGATTGATTGATTGATTGATTGATTGATTGATTGATTGATTGATTGATTGATTGGATGAATGAATGAATGAATGAATGAATGAATGAATGAATGAATGAATGGTTGATTAGCTATGCAGCTCGCTCAGCATTGGCGACAGCCAAGATAACAGATTGCTACCTGTGAATGTAGGATTGATAATAACTGATTACCCCCTGTGTAAATTTACGATTGGTAATGTTGTGCCTGTCAAGATAATGATCATGATGAATATTATTCATGCGAATAGTGGTGAAAGCAGAAAGCGCCGCCTAGTGTGTATGCCACCAAACAGTTTCGGGGATATTTGTTTCTGAACCCCGAATTCTGCGGTGCCATGCGCACGAGGCGACCAGGAAGCATGCAGTGAAGAAATGAAATATAATAACCAAAGCGTGATTACCAACAACAGAAGCTATGTGTGAGCGACGACAAATAGTTAGATGCAAATCATAATCCTTGTTGATTTAATGTTGGGCCAGCGTCGCAGACGTTGGCACAACATTAAGTCAACATAGAATTGAGGCGATCAAGGCGTGATTAACAGCAACAGAAGCGTCTATGTGCGTGCGACGACAAATAGTTACATGCAAATCACAATCCTTGTTGGTTTAATGTTGGGCCAGCGTCGCAGACGTTGGCCCAACAATAAACCAACGTAGGATTGAGACGATCAAGTTCTAACACCGTATGTTTTTGCATAAGCCGTTAAATGGCAAGCGTAGGCAAGAGATGTGATATAGAAGCAAGGTAGAAATCATGCACATATAATTATACAAATAAAGCGAAGCAGAAATCATGCGATATGAAGAATAAATGATGAGATATGAAGAAGACATCATGCGATATGAAGCGAGGCAGGAAGCATGCGAGATTCTCTTCGCTGCGGATGACATTCTGCAGATTCGCGGGTAATTTGTCAAACGGCGAATTCTACAGGTGCCATTCGCAGAGAGAAAGAAATGTGTGTAAGAAAGAAAGACAAAGCTGGCACAGATATCACCAGAGAAATATAAGTGTAAGAAATAACGACGAGACTCACACACAAATATAGGCAGATAAGCGTTGTATTAACGTCGGCCCACCGTTGGGCCAGCGTTAAAACAACCCATAAATCTTGAGTTGTTCTTGAGCGTGTGAAAATAGTACTTGCGATTAAAAAGCAATGAGAGAGAAAGAGAGAAATGTGAGAAATGATGACATCTACTTCACCATGTATAGCACTGTAAGATTCAGGGTGGTTATAATTTATCTCGCAGCTTGCCACCGCTCCCCCTGAATTCAAACGGTGCCATATATGGAAAAGAAGCAAGCAAGGAAGCAGAATGTGTTGATGCAAGCAAGCACTAAGTGATACTAGATATAAATAACGTAGACATAACATGCAACAGTGATCTACCTTCACCATGAATGGCACTGTAAGAAACAGGGTGTAGAAATGCCATAATGCACCCCTGAATTCAAACGGTGCCATATACGGTAAAGAAGCATGAATGAAAGCCGTATGTGTTGATATAAGCATGCACTACGTATTGATAATAAAGCCAAGCAAGAGTTACGAGTATTGATATGAATCCTGTCCATCCTGAATACCAGTGGAATCATCATCCACTACAAGCCGCGAATTGCTGTCGCAATTCTTGACTTGTAGTGGATGAAGAAGACTTTATGTAGGTAAAGAATTTGCCATATGATGCGAAAACAAATTCGTAAAAATTTCCGTGTAGACTTAGGAAATTATTCGGGTGATAAATGATATTTAAGAGTATCATGGGGTTATATAGTGCTTAAGCCGCTACATAACCTAACAGTTGTTAGTTACATACTTCGCCATGAATGACACGGTTAGATTCAGGGTGTTAATAATGCCACAGCTTTACGCTGCAATATCCCTGAATTCTTACGGTGCCATAAATGGAAAAGAAGTGAACAAAAAAGCATGCAACAGCTATCGTCAAAAAGAAGTGAACAAAAAAACATGCTACAGCTATTGTCGAAAAGAAGTGAACAAGAAAGCATGGCATGCTACAGCTACTAAACAATTATTAGTATTCATGCATATCATTATATTTTTCAGGTAATATCAGTCTGCAAAGCTTGACCTATATATATATACATGTATCCGTTTATAAAGCACATTACATTTTCTAATTTTTCACATTTTAGAAACTAACATTCATAATTTATATGAAAAATGTAGCCTACATAGTAAAAGTTATAACTTTGGTTAAATGGAATGTTGTATTATTTTGTTTAAATGCTGTATTAAAATTGTATCCACTTGAAGTTGTGTCTCACTAACGCGACCCACAACTTCAAGTGGATGGAAATTACTCATATTTGTTTGATTTCAAGGAATATAGAAAGACTTTCTATATTCCTTGATTTGAGACCAAACATTTGCAAATCTTGACGTTTAAACACTTATTTTGTTCCTAATATCATGGATTTAAATGATCGGCTGATAGAACAAATTAAAAACGTGTTTGGTGGTGAGAGGGTTAACCTTTTCACCACTGAAGCCCGTTTTTAAGTGCTGAATGCCATGGCATTCAGCACTTAAAAACGGGCTTCAGTGGTGAAAAGGTTGAGGTAAAGACAAAGAGCAAAGATACCTACTCTGTCAGAAAAGACAAAGATCCTTCTCTCCGCTGACTATTATGACTGATTTAGTACAGGCTTAGATGTCACCAAAACCTAATCAGGCTTCTGCGCTTCCTCCCAGAAAGACGGATAAATTGGTTATTAAAAATGTCAAAGCTATTTATAATTTAGATTAACTGCACTGCTTATTGATAGAGAGAGATGGGGTAGGTGATAAATGTAGGATGGATTGTAGACATCAGATTCTGACGTCTAAAGTCGACCCCCGCGCTAAGAGGGTTAGTGTAGGGACACCATCGAAGACGCAGGGCTAATATTAGCACTTACAGCGCGGGGATCGACTTTAGACGTCAGAATCTGATGTCTACAATCTGACGATTATGACGTCTAAAGTCGATCCCCGCGCTATAAAAGTAAAAATATTTCTAATGGACGTAGACCCATAAAATAAATGAACCGGAAAGAGCTAACTAAGACATTTATGGTGATTTAAAATTGAAAAAAATCTTTTGTTTTCCATGATTTTCATAAAAAAATCAGTGCTCTAAGGGTTAAATAGACATTACCTGAGAGAGGAGGAGACATAGTCTGATGATGGGTAATTGTTATGTAATCTTAAGTGGGAATTACACAAAATCTGATGTCTAGAAGATACGATGTGACGCCAATTTCAAACAAATAAAAACTGCATTAAATTTGATAAGAATTATTTTGTGGTACAAAGTTGAAAAATGTTTTTTTTTGTCATTTGAAGCTAGAAATTGCGTTGCCTATTTCCCAGCTTAAAAAAAACATTCTAATTGTAAATTATAGCAGGTCTGGCAGTATTGCCATGCCATCAATAAATACATAGACAATGAAGTCCGAATACAGACAATCAACTAATATATGGGGAATATAATAATTACATTCAATTTCAGAGCTTTTCAGAAGAATGTTTGCAGGAAAGAGGCTAAGAAAATTGTAAGTAGGAGTGCAGAAAGGCTATTGTAGTAGGGCTATTGTAGTAAGGTTATTACAGCAAGGCTATTGCAGTCAGACTCTTTTTCCTGTGTGTCATATTTGATGGTTGGTATGGTGGCATGTGTAGGAGGTGCTGGTGGCAAAGTAACAAGAAAACATTGGACCAATGTTGTTTCAATGATGGCCCAGCGTCGTAGACGCTGGGCCAGCGTTAAAACGACATTAGATGACATGTGAGATGCAGTGGTGGCAACGGGCTTTCAAACCGGCCGCGAATCATGAATATTTGATACGGCAGATGTTTTTGGATTTGTGACCTGCGGATCGCTTGGAAAACCGACAGAGAATCAACCAATGCTGGCTTAATGTTAGCCCAAAGTCTAGGACGCTGGCCCAACATTGAACCAGCATTGAGACAACTTGCGCCAGAGTTCAGATAAAGTGTGGCTTGCCGCTCTGTACAACCAGAATGTAGAGTCTGCCCCACCGTGGAAGATTGTTCAAAAAGAAAGGTAGCTTTTCTCTGATTACTTAGTCAATTATCAACTAAGCATGCTAATCCCCACGACATTTTGCAAGAAACTATTTTCTAGTTATGTGTCGACTATTCCCTGAAAATTGCACGAAGTTTTAGTAGGTGTTTTAGAAGTTACACCATTTGACTGTAATTAATGTAATTCTGAGATGTTAATGAGTTTATAGAGGCGTCATCTACTACCAGACTTTTAAACAATACAATATTTTCTCAATGAAATTTTCAGGTTAGTCACCGCATCACTAGTAAAAAATGCTTATAAAATACTTAAACACTTTCAAGCCAGAATTTACCATAGTCATCTTCATCAACTACAAGCCGCGAATTGCTGTCGCAATTCTCGACTTGTATTGGATGACGATGACTTTAAGTGGGTGGGAAACGAAAAAAAATGTATTGTTATTATTAAATCAGTACATGTTCGTTCTATAAACCCCCCAGTTTTAAGGAGATTATGTCATTTTTGAGAGATGCAAAATGATGCTTTGATGCATCGTGAGGGCTGAAAGGATTACAATTGTTTGAGAAATATAACATTTATACAACGTCGGTCCAACGTATTTAAAGTTGGACCCACATTGTATAAATGTTATACAAATGTTTTGTGTTTGTTCGGAAATGGCAGCTATTGAACAAAATTCGTCGATTGTAAAATATCTCAATCTGTCACAATATGGACATTGTAAGCCTTCACCTGAGATGACACATTTGGGTATTTACCTCTTCACCCTTTCAGCGCGGGGACCGAGTTTAGTCGTCAGAATCTGACGTCTGTAGACGTCAGATTCTGACGTCTAAAGTCGATCCCCGCACTGTAAGGGTAAAACTATTTCTAATGGTCGTGATACCTTACAGCTACTGCAGGGGTTGAATGTTATGTGTGATACCTAACAGTTACTGCATGAGTTGATGACGTCATGTTACACCCGGTAGAGACAGAACACTGAGAATGAGTGTAACGTCATGTCTGCGCAGGATATTCCCAAATTGAGCTGATCAATTGTCCCTGAAAAAAAAAGTGAAATATCCGATCAGTTGATCTTATCCAAGCAGTCACAATCATTGGCTATACACATCTGTTAAGGGTCGTTTTGTGGTACGATAGTAAATAAATAAATGAAATCTTATCACCCTGCTTATATAGAAGACTAACATTTAAACGCGGTATGATAAAAAAGATGGTGATGTTTATAATTACCCATGTAAATAGGACTGTGTATGTGTGTTCTTGTCCACCCACCCATCTGGACAATTCTGCCATATTTCAGTAAATGCTTTGTGATTCTCTGTAGTCAGCCATTCTAGCTTGTCTGCCTGCATCTTGCATGTCTTGTACTTGTGTATGTGTTGTACATCTTGCATGTGTTGTAATTGATCCAGTCAAATCCGACCTGAAACACAAAGAGTTCTGACACTTTGAATATAATTTACTAATATATAACTGCTCTAGTATATACTTATGTAATAAAAAGGGGTATCGTTGTGGATGCACACAAAGATTATTACTCCATTTTTAGAGATGTCACGTGTATTGAAAAATGATCTTCATTTCAAGGTGAATATTCCTTTAGCATTTGTGGGAAAAAGTACATAGGACTGACTTTAGACGTCACAATCTGACATCTGTAGACGTCAGATTGTGACGTCTAAATTCACTCATCGCACTGAAAGAGTAAAAATATTTATAATGGTCATAGACCTATAACATAGGTAGTCAAATGAAGCCGAAAGAGCTGACTAAGACATTTATGGTGATTTCAAATAAAAAATAAACCTTTGGTCTCCATGGCTTGTATAACAATATGTCGCGCGCTTTGGGGTTAAATGGGTATGTAGCCGCCGCCGATGAGATCTCGCCAGCGATCAGCCGGCACATTTTGACACACGGCTGGGCCCGGCTAAATATAATGAATGCATGGTTTTAGGCCACCTTTGTGCGCTGTGCACATATAGGCTAAACTGGGCCAGGAGAACTTACTGAGGATGGTGAGTGAATGAGATGACACTGCCCTCCAGACACAGGAGGCGAAATTCAAGCTAACCACTTCCCCAGGACCCCGCCATGCGTGGGACAGACAGACATTCAGCCCGGCCATGCGTGGGACACACAGCTTCGTGCTTTTAAAACAATCGTCCAGAGACCCTCAATAATTCAGAGTCTGTATTGATCGTCCACAGGTGTAGAAAGTCGCCTAATGATGGGTGAAGGGTGGCACAACGTCTGACACGCTGGGCCGACAGTAAACCAGATGTGGAACAATGTCTCTCATGTTTCGGCTGTGGCAAATGTCACTGTAATATGAGAAACATCAGTAACTGCTTACTTTTAACAGTTGCTGCTGTTTGTCTTTGAGCTGCAGGATTCTCTTCTGCCATCGAGTACTGGCATACTCACCACCGTGCAAAGACAAACAACAGTAACTGCTTACTTTTCAAGTAAGCAGTTACTGCTGTTTGTCTTTACACGGTGGGAAGTATATGAAGGACATTCACTTAGTGCATTTGGAAGCTAATACACAAAAGGCGCTGGGAAAAAACTACTTCTTGGAAAAATGAGCAACGCGAGATTGTAAAAATGTTGTTGTCGCGACAATACTGTAGCACGCTCACGAATCTCCCACTTGCTGGTAGAGCATGCCACCATGCTAGGGCCTTAGTAGAACATGCCACCATGTTAGGGCCTTAGTAGAACATGCCAGAATGTTAATGGTTGTTATTTGCTTGTTAATAAGCAGTATCTCCGTCATTTTCCCACACCCACTTACTGTTATTTGCCCCTTATTTACCCCTGCACGACAGAAATGGTTGAAATGGTTGAAACAGATTTCAGCCACAGATTGACCCCGTACAAAATCGTGGGACATTTCTTTGGACTTGCCCTCAAATAATCAGGTCGACAATATTTTTTGTAGAATCAGTAACATTTCAGTCACTTGCCCGCATGCTCAGCTCATTTTCCACACAGTCATTAAAAAGTTATGGACATTTTTCGGACCTTGGGGTCGAGATCGCTCTCAGTCACTGCCATGTTGTAAAACGTTGATTTTTCGAGTAAAACGAATACAGAAATTCACGGCCTCTGAGACGACACGGCCAGGCAGAGAGGGTGCACAGAGAAGATGCTCTCCATCTGTCATTTAGCAGGCGACTGATTGGCAAACCTCTCCCTCCTCAGCAACATTCTGCCCCGCAACCCAAAAGGCAGTAGCTGCTAACTGTCAAGTAAGCAGTTAATGCCTTTTGGCTTTGCACGGCAGCACTCTCAGATGTATTTACCGTGAGCGGAGACTGTGGGACCCCCCTCGACGTACCGCAGGACCCCCCGCCGGGCTCAGGACTGATTTATACACTCCTGGGATTGATGCTGCTGAAAAGGCCCTGGGACTGCCTTATAGGGCGAGGCAAGACGGCCATCAAATAGAACACGGGAAAACAATGCTGGTTTAGTGCGACGCTGGGCCAACATTAAACCACATTGGTTAAATATTTTGTGTTTGAGGGGGGGGGGGCAGCGACGTAGATTTTTTCGCCAGCATTAAACAAGCATTGGTTTAATGTTTAATGTTTTCAGCGACGTAGACTTTGAACCAGCATTGAACCAACATTGGCTCAATGTCTCGTGTTTGATGGGCCAGCCAAGAACGTTCTATACGTATAGAACGTCCTTGGGCCAGCCATGGAGACGAGAAGGATGGTGAATCCTGTGATCTGTAGACCAATCCTCAGACAAAGGCAAACAGCAGTAACTGCTTAATTTTTACGTATGTAGTTACCACTATTTGCTTTTTGTGAGCATGCCTTTAACGGCTTCGTTGCTGCCTCGGGTCAAGACGTGCAAAATATGAAGTTGTTCCATCAATGGCAAGTTTGTCAATGTAAATGTAAATACTATGGTTTAGCGGAGCGAAACGAACCGACTGCTTTAAGGCGGTTAAAGGAGTAGTCCACTTTGTACGAACTGCGTGACACATCTATACCCAGAAAGCAGATTAGAGAGATAGGGGGCAAATGGGGTACAACTAAAACCAGAAACATGCGTAGAGTGGTCTATAGCTTTAAACAAGATTGCCGCGTGTACACGTCATTTTCTGTACTTCAACCAATGAGATCATAAAAACGTCACATCCGAGACGTGCTGCATTTTTCAGGTAATCACGCCGGGACATTAGACATGTTAGACGGCATGCCACCAGGTGTTGGCTGAATGCTGGGCCAATGCTGGCCCATCGTCTGCAGTGCTGGTCCATCATCGAATCATCATTCACCCAAGGATGCTATAGATTCCTTGATTCACCTAACCCGGGTGGGTTGACGTAATCTGTTATCCTCCACAGCACTGAGCTATTCAATTTAAATTTCCAGTCACTCGAAGTTGTGTCTCGCTACCGCGACACACAACTTCGAGTGACTGAAAATGTATGTGATTTGTGAAATTAAAGTCCCAACATATATCAGTGTTTCAAAATTGAAGGCATATTTTACTTTTAACAACTGGTTGTACAGGTGCTAATAAAAAGACAGAATGTCTTCTGTGTTCGACATCAGTGTGCTAAGGGTTGCCTCCCGCAGTAGGGCATCTGATGTCCCTTGCTAATACAATCAGCCCCTTCATGTCAACTCTTCTCTAAATTACGGGCTATTATGAGCATTTTATTGCGCTTTTGTTTCTACGGCTAGTTCCTTTCATTTGCAAGAATACGTGGAGGTATACACGCGTCACACCAATACGTGTACAAGTGGATCACTTCGTCCCTTTGGGTATGAAAGGGTGTATCTGCCACTTTGTTAAGTGGCAGATACACCCTTTCATATCCAAGGGGACCATTATTTTCTGTTCTCTTAACCAGGTATACATTCTCATTTCCATTCATATGGCCGCAATTCCCAACTTAAGATAAATGGAGATGAACTCATTCCGGAAAATAACCAAATTTAAAATATAAAATGAAAATTCAGAGCGTACTAAATTCAGAGCGTACTAAATTCAGAGTGTGCTAAATTCAAAGCCTGATAAATTGAGAGTGTGCTAAATTCAGAGCGTGCTAAATGCAGAGCGTGCTAAATTCAGAGCGTGCTAAATTCAGAGCCTAATTGTGTTGTATTTTAGCTTCGTTTATTGCGAATCTAAATCTGCCAAGTGGTTGGTGTGATAGGTTGGGCATACTGTATTATACCTTTACACATCGGTCGCCATCTTGGATTGTACCATGTTCCCGCGACGCATCTCAGAATCACTTACGGACCATAAAGTCATGCTTAATACCAGGAATAAACAATAAAAACAGCTGGGCGTAATCCAAACAATATCATGTGGAACAAGTGCAGCATATCTCTTAATCTTACTGAAGTGTCTTATAGGGCCTACACCAACAATGTCGAGTTGAATCAGGTGCGGTTTGCCAACACCAATCACCGATCACTCATCTCACGATGATGTCCACATTAAGTTTTGTGGACAAAACTACATCAATAATTGTCAGAGAAAAAACGATAAGCGACAATAAAGACGAATAGCGTTAACTGCTTCTTTATACGTGAATATTTAACCCTTTCAGCGCCATTGTAAATTTAACC